>JAVIAB010000059.1:63868728-63872185 GCA_032433765.1 Megaustenia siamemsis | reverse complement strand
CCCTAACACCAGAAGGTCTTACATTACTTGAAGTCACATCATCATCAGCTCGCGGGTCCTTTGCAGAAACGTTACACTCACCACAGCCAGTCTGAAAGAATCTCTGTCTCTAACCAGATCTCCCACAGAACGTTACACCACCACCAGCCCGTCTGAAAGAATCTCTGTCTCTAACCAGATCTCCCACAGAACGTTACACTCACCACAGCCCGTCTGAAAGAATCTCTGTCTCTAACCAGATCTCCCACAGAACGTACACTCACCACAGCCAGTCTGAAAGAATCTCTGTCTCTAACCAGATCATCCCACAGAACGTTACACTTACACAGCCAGCTATGAAAGAATCTCTGTCTCTAACCAGATCTCCCACAGAACGTTACACTCACCACAGCCAGTCTGAAAGAATCTCTGTCTCTAGCCAGTTCTCCCATAGAGCGTTGCATTCACCAGAGCCCGTCTGATAGAATCTCTGTCACTAGGCAGATCTCCCATAGAGTATTACACTCACCACAACCCAGTTCTGAAAGAATCTTCTTCTCTAACAGAATCTCCCACAGAACGTTACACTTACCACAGCCAGCCCGTCTGGAAAGAATCTCTGTCACCAGCCAGTTTCTCCTATAGAGCGTTGCATTTACCACAACCAATATGCAAGAATCTTCTGTCTCTAACCAGATCCCCCACAGAATGTTACATTCACCACAACCATTCTGAAAGAATATCTGTCTCTAACCAGATCTCCCACAGAATGTTACATCACCACAACCATCTGCAAGAATCTTCTGTCTCTAACCAGATCTCCCACAGAATGTTACATTCACCACAACCAGTCTGAAAGAATCTCTGTCTGTAACCAGATCACTCATTTCTTCTGTTGCCATGTTCAAGTCTATTTGGTGTCTTGAAGCCACCTTCTTTTTGGTCTATTCTTTGAAGCGAAGTCCAGGAACCATGCCTTCCATTATTGTTATTTCCAGCCCGCTGTGTCTTTTGATGTCAGGAACAGGCAAATAATTGCAAACTGTCCATTTTTTTATATATCTTGACGCCCATGTCGGGAACAGGCAAATAATTGCAAAACTGTCCATTTTTTATATACTTGACGCCCATGTCGGGAACAGGCAAATAATTGCAACTGTCCATTTTTTATATATCTTGACGCCCATGTCGGGAACAGGCAAATAATTGCAACTGTCCATTTTTTATATATCTTGACGTCCATGTCGGGGAACAGGCAAATAATTGCAACTGTCCATTTTTTTTAATATATCTTGACGCCCATGTCGGGAACAGGCAAATAATTGCAAACTGTCCTTTTTTTTTTATATATCTTGACGCCCATCCTACCTCTCCTCATTTAGTATTAATTCTCTCTCCTTTCTTATTTCTACATCCTACTTTCCTAGCCCTCCACTTGATCATCTAACATGTAGTTATAGATAATTGTGCTTCACTGTTTGTTGTCGTTGTCCTTGTATTCTGAAGAAGGCCACAGGCCGAAACGTCATATTGTGTTGTGTTCATTCCTTGTAAAGCTGTCATCATACCTTGGAGTGTCTAACACACCCCACCACTGGCTCCTCTTTTGATGTCGCCGTAGTGTTTTAATTTTATTTGTAGAATGGTGTTTATTAGCCATCTCTCTTTAATGTCTTTTCACATGTCTTCGTTGCTCTTGTTTCACTATCCGAGGTATCTCAAGGATTTTTCTGTAGCATTTTGTTTCAAACGAATAGATTTTCTTCTTTGATATTTGCGAGATAGTCCATGATTCACAACCGTAAGTTGCTATCGGGAAGATATATGTCCCTAGTAATTTAAATGTTTCTGCATTGCTAGTACTTTGCCAAATGTTCTTCACAGCGTTTAAATTTTTGTGCTGCTATTGCTAATCTTCTTTTGATTTCTTTCTGCAGTCTCCATTGTGAGTTACTACAGCCCAAGATATTAATTTGTTACAATTTAAAGTTCTTTAATGTTGATGATTTTAGCCTGGCTTTTTTGCTTCGCAATCAACCTAGTTGTCTATAGGATTATGCAGAGGTTTTTGCACTTCACTGTGTTTTAATGACACTCAGTTATATTGTTTAATCCTTTTGACAATCATATATCGGTATGAAAAATTAGTGTTGTCCCCAAAAACACATTCTAAAATGTTGTTTAGGCCTCTCAAATTGTGTGGTCCAAAACTGTAGAGCTGCTTGCACAGAACAGAGACAAATGGCGAGATTTGATAAAATATCTTTAAAAGAATTGAAAACTACTAGAACAAAAATTCAGATAAGAGAAGGAGTATCTTGGTCTACACCCTATGGGCCGGCTACGGCTCGAAAGGTCAATAGATAGATAGAAAACTATGCTTATTTAGCTTATAGATCCTATATATAGCCTATCCGGTCCCGCCCGCATGGTCCCCCATATTGCGCCCGAAATGTTATATTATTTATTTTATTATTATTAAAAAAAATTTCGTTTTCTTTATCTTGAAATTTTGCGCTTGAGACAACCTCCCATAAAAGCCGTTCATGTCCCCCCTCTTTTTCTTTCACTGGTTTAGGGCACTGATTTTCATGAATTATCTTCATCAAAACGCGCGGGGGCAGCAAATAACCGTGTTCGGTGCATCACCTTCTGCCAATTCCGATTTCTGCCTTAAATAATTGTATAGTTGCTATCTTTCCATGACAAGCTATTGCTAAACTCACTGAGCCTGCCCGCTAGAGATACGGCCACAGAGTAATTTCTGCCTATCTATCTATCTATCTATCTATCTATCTATCTATCTATCTATCTATCTATCTATCTATCTATCTATCTATCTATCTATCTATCTATCTATCTATCTATCTATCATCTATCTATCTATCTATCTATCTATCTATCTATCTATCTATCTATCTATCTATCTATCTATCTATCTATCTATCTATCTATCTATCTATCTATCTATCTATCTATCTATCTATCTATCTATCTATCTATCTGTCTGTCTGTCTGTCTGTCTGTCTGTCTGTCTGTTTATCTATCCTGCATTATAAATATTCCCGTTATTAAATATGTTCAAGTATTCCTACTATCAGTAGTGCTGAGACGATAGACTTGCCATATGTTTTGTATCTCCTGAGCAAAGTTACTGTACTACCCTTCATTACAAGTGTATGAACACACACAGCAGAACCAAACTTCATACAAGACAATCTTTTATGATTATTCATTGAAACTATTTATTCATAAATGTATTCTAGTATTCTTTTGTAAGATTTATATAAGTGGTTTAATATAATTAATATCTGCGGCGGCGAACGAAAGATCATAGATTAATACCTGTAATGGTGCAAACTTTCAAGAGCAGAGTGGCGCAGTGGAAGGTGCCTGGGCCATAACCCAGAGGTCCGTGATCGAAACACGCTCTGCTAAAATTTTTTTATTTCTAGTCATAGGAAAAAAATAGATTTTT
>JAVIAB010000059.1:63363728-63856228 GCA_032433765.1 Megaustenia siamemsis | reverse complement strand
AAAGAGATCGCGGACGACAAAGAGAGAAAATACTAGATAGCTTGGTGTCATGGTATGGAAAACAGTCAACAACATAACTGATACGATGCACTGTAGATAGAAGATTGTGGAAGGACATGATCACCTACGCCAACCGGTATGGCACATGATGATGATGAGTACAGTGTCATCAGCATATCTTAGGTTATTGATTATCTTTCCATTAATGTTTAGGCCTGGCATCATCTGTTATGTTTTTAGGCTAACGTCAGTAATTCGTGTTTTACCATGGGCACTTTCTGTGGCTTGGTACGTCCCATCGTTACTGCCGATATTTTAGTTCTTTTATTTTGCCTAGCGGGGGAGACTGCTTGGTTTCGAGACAGAGAAGTTGTGGGTTCGAAACCTACCTCCCCCCAGTTGGGATTTTTATTTATGATTTCTCTCTGTGGCAACCACCCCTGGTCTCAGCAGCGAGGCTCGGCTTGGAACGTCAATCACTCATCGACGGAAAAAAAATATGAGTACCTCCGAAATCGGGGTTATCTGCATGTGCGGCGAGGGACCCCTGTGCATATGGCTGCCAAGGAAAAAAAGGATTAACACGCAACATTCAGTTCCTAGTCTCTAGGGACTTCGTCAGAAATAAAAAGATGGCGAACGAAAAAAAAAATGCTGCTACTCACTTCAGAAAAGAAGAATGTGTAAAGCGTTCTTTATTTTGTAAATGCGAATTAAGTATAAGAACTAGCTATTTGTAGTAAATTGATGATGGAGAATCATCAATTTCGTAAAAAAAAAAAAAGAAACAAGTTATGCAACTCTGGATACATTGCTCATATGAGTTACGGGACTTACCTTATTTCACAGATAAAGCCGTTTTTGTTTTCACAATTTATATCGTTCCACTGAAAGTTCTCGTTTACTCTAAGTTCCACGCAATCTTCGACACCACCACCTGAAAATATAAATACCCGACAAATATAAATATAAATGAATACAAAAGGCAGAAATACATAAATATGTATAAACATACAACATTATTGTCTGTCATAAATTGTTACTAATATATAGAACAACAACAACTTAAATGGTTTGGCCACCTGGTCAGAATGAATCCTCACCAATAACAATCAAGGGCGGTCTTCTCGAGAATGCATGGAAAAAGACCAAGAGGAAGACCTAGAAGAAGATGGATAGATGCAGTGACAGAAACATGTAATAACAAAGGAAAATCACTAATTCAGACAGTTCGAGCAGCTCAAGAACGACAAATGATATAAACCACGACACCTTTTCGGTATCAGTGAAAAGAGAAAAGGAGAAGATGGATAGATGCAGTGACAGAAACATGTAATAACAAAGGAAAATCACTAATTCAGACAGTTCGAGCAGCTCAAGAACGACAAATGATATAAACCACGACACCTTTTCGGTATCAGTGAAAAGAGAAAATTAGATGATAAATTGTTACTTCATTTGGAACTAATCATGCTCATAGATATTAAGTGACATATTATCCTTCTTCTGCGATCATGGCTCATTCAGACTAGGTCTCTTTTATGAAGGCAGCTATCTGTTTCAGTGAATGGTTGATCCACAGAGTTTCTCTTCCAGTGTTTGGGTGCGGGCCACATTGTCCTCCTCAGGTCTGTGTATTGGGGCAAGCATGTAGAACGTGTCTAGTTGTCATGTTATCCTTGTATTCCTATTTTGAGTTTGGTGAACATGTGGTCTCTCATTCTGTTTGCGGCCAGTGCGTAACGAAGTATGATGACTTGATCATTTCATTGACAGTTGGAGCTGTCCGTTTCTCTCATTATACTTTGTGTGTTCTTCTTCTTCTTCTACCTTTCAGCTCCCTGTGGAGCATAGGTCTTCAACAATCACTTTCCAAGCCGTTCTGTTTCTTGTCATTCTTTTAAGATCATTCCATGTATACTTTGGGTGTTCTTGTTTCTATTTTTCATGATACTTGTCTTTAATAATGGACTTGGCTTCATCGTAACTGACCAGATGTTTCTCTTGTGGTAATCTCCTTCCCTCCTTAGATAGTTTATCTGCTTATTCATTCCCTTGTATATTACAGTGTGGTGGTCCCCACTGGGTTACCATGGAAGTTATTGCACAGTTGGTTTAGGGTTGGTCTCATGTCATCTAGCTCACTGTTCCTGGTTTTTTGTTCTCGATTTGTTAGGACAGACCGAGCATGAGTCAGTATCACCAACTTTTTTGTGCGCGTTATTTTTTCATTGAATAGCCAGTTTTGCAGCATCTTCGATGGCTTCAGTTTCTGTTTGAGAATGTCACAGCAGCTATTGGACTAGAAGTATCGAACGTCATCGCATACGGCCACAGCCCTGGAAGTCTAAGAGGTTATAGTTCCCTTCCTCAGGGTTGATACCAGATTGACATTTATCAACCAGGTATCATTTAGACTGACAGGTCGTGGTTGAGTCCTGGAGAATTGTATAGCAGAGAAAACAGGCTAATTACTACGCTATTGATATAACTACATCTTATTCATTCCTCTCTCCCTTTTATTTTACGCCAGCCATATATGGCCAAAGGAAGCTATAGTCAAAAGAGCGTAAATTGTCGTGATCTTTTAATGAAACCATCAGGTTAAAGGTCAACCTATGACAAACAATGAGAGATGAATTCATGTGATATTGTTTCGTTATTGGATAGGTAAAGGTAAAGTAAAGGTAAAGATAAAGGTAAAGTAAAGGTAAAGATAAAGGTAAAGTAAAGGTAAAGATAAAGGTAAAGTAAAGGTAAAGGTAACGCAAAGGTACAGGTATAGTAAAGGTAAAGTACGAGACTGGGATCGACGTCTTAGCACTCGAGTTTCCACCCATGTGTGCTCGGCCGCCTATCCAAAAGTGTTAGGAGACTTCTGTATAGTGTCGCTTCAAGCATCGAAACTCACGAGCGAGGCAGCATTCCTCACCTTCCCAGAGTGCTACCTTGGTACCCATTTCTGCTAGCGGCTGGGTCGACCACGGGAGTATTTTATTTCCAAACCACGAGTAGTGAGAAGGTCTATTGTCTGGACACATAGTGAAAATGTCCATTGTCTGGACATGTAGTGAGAAGGTCCATTGTCAGGCCATGTAGTGACGTGGCCCATTGTCAGGCCGTGTAGTGAGAAGGTCCATTGTCTGGCCATGTAGTGACGTGGCCCATTGTCAGGCCGTGTAGTGAGAAGGTCCATTGTCTGGCCATGTAGTGAGAAGGTCCATTGTCTGGCCATGTAGTGAGAAGGTCCATTGTCTGGCCATGTAGTGACGTGGCCCATTGTCAGGCCGTGTAGTGAGGTCCATTGTCAGGCCATGTAGTGAGAAGGTCCATTGTCAGGCCATGTAGTGAGAAGGTCCATTGTCTGGCCATATGGTGAGGTAGTACTTGATGATGATGATGATGATGTAAAGTAAAGAGTCCCATCACGCCACGTGACGTTTAGGGAATATGGTATTAGTTACTATATTTTCCATAACCATGGCAGATTTTTGGGTGATGTGGTCGGTATCATGCCTGACCGCCTTTACTTCCCAGAAAAATCTCTGTTATCTATTTTTAGAGGCTGAGTGAACCATGAAGCTATATCGGGATGAAAAAAGTTCCTCCACTTCTGGGGATCAAACCCGGAACTTTCTCATCAGAAATCCAGCAAATTAACCACTTCTGTTTAACACTTGGATGACTCTAAAGTCATCGCGTCCAACCTGGTGTATTGTCCAATGTACGCTGGTGTACATGGCAATAGAATAATCGATAAGGTCGCTGGCAGCTCTAGCACTGAGTTTGGCCTGACTCTGGACAAAGAGGACATCGCCAGATTTGTTCCTCATTCTCGAGATAAAAGAAGGAGAATGGGTGTATATATATATATATATATATATATATATATATATATATATATATATATATATATATATATTGAGATATTGAGGAGTTTAATGGAGGAGAAAGTGACGCACAAACTTACATATATTTAGGCAGAAATATAGACAAAGATAGACAAACAGAGAATGATACTAAAATAAGGATATCAAAAGCAAGAGGAGCATTTGTTGCCTTGGGAAACGAGGAAATCCAAAGAAAATAGGTTAAATAAAAAATAAACATTTTCAGCTCAAACTTTAAGTTAGTCCTATTATATGGCTGTGAAACACGGAGAACAACAAAAATGGCAATCGTGAAGATACAGATTTTCATTAATAGATGCTTGCGCAGAACAAAAGGATGGAAATGGCTGGACAAAATCACTAACATAGAATTATGGAAAAGTACCAGCCAAATACCTGTGGATAAAGAGATACAGCGAATGACTATGGCGGTGGCGATGGCTCTGGATAGGACACACACCGCGGAATCCAACTGAGAGTATTACACAACATGCCCTGTTTTGGAATCCCCAAAGAAAAAAACAAAAAGGAAGACCAAAATACTCTTGGAGAAGACAGATGGAAGCAGAGAAGAAGATGATGAGGAAGACATGGAATGATCTTAAAAGAATGGCAAGAAACATAACGGCCTGGAAAGTGTTTGTTGAAGACCTATGCTCCACAGGGAGCTGATAGGTAGCAGAAGAAAGTAGAAAAAGGGATCTGGTCGATCCGGAGTGCATTGTGGGAAAAGCAGATGTATCCATAATCAACATCTTGCAAGAACAATATATCTGCATACGTTTCGAGAAATGATGGGACGAAGTTCTGGGAAGAAATGGCGGGGCGTATACAGGGATGTCCCAACTGCAATCAAACAGATTCCAAGAACATATATTTCTACTTACTGTCATTGGGTTCGCCAGAAGCCCAGCCCTGGTAACTCAAAGGGTCAAATGATGGGACCCACTGAAAAATTTTTCTGTGCAGATTGGCCGTAGCACCAATCCAGAAATGAACTGTAAAGAAAATACGATAAAGTAATCGATAAATTATTGCTGTTATAAATTTTGAACTTATAACACTTTCTTACCCTGTTTAACAATGTTCTTTTACTTGATAACGGTGTTCTCTTTATAATGATGTTATCTTTGATAATGAGCCTCTCTTTGACAATGATATTCTCTTTGACAATGAGCCTTTCTTTAACAACGATCTTCTCCTTGACAATGATATTCTCTTTGACAATGATGTTCTCCTCGACAACGGTGTTCTCTTTGACAACGATGTTCTCTTTAACAATTATATTCACTTTGACAACGATGTTCTCCTCGACAACGGTGTTCACTTTGACAACGATGTTCTCTTTAACAATTATATTCACTTTGACAACGATGTTCTCTTTAACAATTATATTCACTTTGACAACGATGTTCTCTTGACAATGATCTTCTCCCTGGCAGTGCTCTTCTTGTTGTCAATATTGTTCTACAAAGTTTATCAACGTGACAGTGATCTTCTATTCAAAAGTGTTTATATATTTCAAAATTATTCTTATTCTTGTTATAATATTTCTCCCTTTGATCGCGTTGTTCTCTTTAATTGTGTTCTTCTCTTTGATGGCGTTCTTCTCTTTGATGGCGTTTTTCTCTTTGATTATGTTCTTCTCTATGATAGTATTTTTATCTTTGATGGTGTTCTTCTCTTTGATGGCGTTTTTCTCTTTGATTATGTTCTTCTCTTTGATGGAATTTTTATCTTTGATGGTGTTCTTCTCTTTGATGGCGTTCTTCTCTTTGATGGCGTTCTTCTCTTTGATTATGTTCTTCTCTATGATAGTATTTTTATCTTTGATGGTGTTCTTCTCTATGATATTATTTTTTTATCTTTGATGGTGTTCTTCTCTCTTTTTGATATTTTTTTTTATCTCTGATGGCGTTCTTCTCTTTGATGATGGTGTTCTTCTCTTTGATGGTGTTATTCTCTTTAATGGTGTTCTTCTCTTTGATGGTGCTCTTCTCTTTGATTGTGTTCTTCTCTTTGATGGTGCTCTTCTCTTTCATCGTATTCTTCTCTTTGATTGCGTTTTTCTCTTTGATGGTATTTTTATCTTTGATAGTGCTCTTCTCTTTGATTATGTTCACCTCTTTGATGGTATTTTTTATCTTTAATGGTGCTCTTCTCTTTGATTGTGCTCTTCTCTTTAGTGGTATTTTTCTCTTTGATGGCGTTCTTCTCTTTGATGGCGTTCTTCTCTTTGATGGTATTTTTTAAAATCTTTGATGGTATTTTTTAAAATCTTTGATGGTGCACTTCCTTTGATGGTATTTTTCTCGTTGAATGTGTTCTTCTCTTTGATGGTGTTCTTCTCTTTGATGGCGTTCTTCTCTTTGATGGCGTTCTTCTCTTTGATGGCGTTCTTCTCGTTGAATGTGTTCTTCTCTTTGATGGTGTTCTTCTCTTTGATGGTGTTCTTCTCTTTGATGGCGTTCTTCTCTTTGATGGTGTTCTTCTCTTTGATGGCGTTCTTCTCTTTGATGGCGTTCTTCTCTTTGATGGCGTTCTTCTCTTTGATGGCGTTCTTCTCGTTGAATGTGTTCTTCTCTTTGATGGTGTTCTTCTCTTTGATGGTGTTCTTCTCTTTGATGGTGTTCTTCTCTTTGATGGCGTTCTTCTCTTTGATGGTGTTCTTCTCTTTGATGGCGTTCTTCTCTTTGATGGCGTTCTTCTCTTTGATGGCGTTCTTCTCTTTGATGGCGTTCTTCTCGTTGAATGTGTTCTTCTCTTTGATGGTGTTCTTCTCTTTGATGGTGTTCTTCTCTTTGATGGCGTTCTTCTCTTTGATGGCGTTCTTCTCTTTGATGGCGTTCTTCTCTTTGATGGCGTTCTTCTCGTTGAATGTGTTCTTCTCTTTGATGGTGTTCTTCTCTTTGATGGCGTTCTTCTCTTTGATGGTGTTCTTCTCTTTGATGGCGTTCTTCTCTTTGATGGTGTTCTTCTCTTTGATGGCGTTCTTCTCTTTGATGGCGTTCTTCTCTTTGATGGCGTTCTTCTCTTTGATGGCGTTCTTCTCTTTGATGGCGTTCTTCTCGTTGAATGTGTTCTTCTCTTTGATGGTGTTCTTCTCTTTGATGGTGTTCTTCTCTTTGATGGTGTTCTTCTCTTTGATGGCGTTCTTCTCTTTGATGGTGTTCTTCTCTTTGATGGTGTTCTTCTCTTTGATGGCGTTCTTCTCTTTGATGGTGTTCTTCTCTTTGATGGCGTTCTTCTCTTTGATGGTGTTCTTCTCTTTGATGGTGTTCTTCTCTTTGATGGCGTTCTTCTCTTTGATGGCGTTCTTCTCTTTGATGGCGTTCTTCTCTTTGATGGTGTTCTTCTCTTTGATGGTGTTCTTCTCTTTGATGGCGTTCTTCTCTTTGATGGCGTTCTTCTCTTTGATGGTGTTCTTCTCTTTGATGGCGTTCTTCTCTTTGATGGTGTTCTTCTCTTTGATGGTGTTCTTCTCTTTGATGGCGTTCTTCTCTTTGATGGCGTTCTTCTCTTTGATGGCGTTCTTCTCTTTGATGGCGTTCTTCTCGTTGAATGTGTTCTTCTCTTTGATGGTGTTCTTCTCTTTGATGGTGTTCTTCTCTTTGATGGCGTTCTTCTCTTTGATGGTGTTCTTCTCTTTGATGGCGTTCTTCTCTTTGATGGTGTTCTTCTCTTTGATGGCGTTCTTCTCTTTGATGGTGTTCTTCTCTTTGATGGCGTTCTTCTCTTTGATGGCGTTCTTCTCTTTGATGGCGTTCTTCTCGTTGAATGTGTTCTTCTCTTTGATGGTGTTCTTCTCTTTGATGGTGTTCTTCTCTTTGATGGTGTTCTTCTCTTTGATGGTGTTCTTCTCTTTGATGGCGTTCTTCTCTTTGATGGTGTTCTTCTCTTTGATGGCGTTCTTCTCTTTGATGGCGTTCTTCTCTTTGATGGCGTTCTTCTCTTTGATGGCGTTCTTCTCTTTGATGGCGTTCTTCTCTTTGATGGTGTTCTTCTCTTTGATGGTGTTCTTCTCGTTGAATGTGTTCTTCTCTTTGATGGTGTTCTTCTCGTTGAATGTGTTCTTCTCTTTGATGGCGTTCTTCTCGTTGAATGTGTTCTTCTCTTTGATGGTGTTCTTCTCGTTGAATGTGTTCTTCTCTTTGATGGCGTTCTTCTCGTTGAATGTGTTCTTCTCTTTGATGGTGTTCTTCTCTTTGATGGCGTTCTTCTCTTTGATGGTGTTCTTCTCTTTGATGGCGTTCTTCTCTTTGATGGCGTTCTTCTCTTTGATGGTATTTTTTAAAATCTTTGATGGTGCACTTCCTTTGATGGTATTTTTCTCGTTGAATGTGTTCTTCTCTTTGAAGGTATTCTTCTCTTTGATGGTGTTCTTTTCTTTGATGGTGTTCTCTCTTTATTGGTGTTATTCTATTTGATGGTGTTCTCTCTTTGATGGTGTTTTCTCTTTGAAGGTCTACTTCTCTTTGATGGCGTTCTTCTCTTTAAAAGTGTTCCTCTCTTTGATGGTGTTCTTCTCTGTGATGGTTTTCTTCTCATTTATGGTGTTCTTCTTTTTGACAACTTTTTTTTCTCATTTTGACACAATGCTTTTTTTTCAAACTATTCATTTTTTTTTTTTACACATCGTTAATTTCCCTGAGAGTGCACTACTGTCATTGCTTTCTCTACTTGTTGTTTATAATGTTACATTCAGAAATGTGTTTATAATGTTACATTCAGAAATGTGTTTATAATGTTACCTACAGTGATGTATTTATAATGTTACACACATCAATGTGTTTATAATGTTATCTTCAGTAATGTGTTTACGATATTACCTTCTGTAATGTATTTATAATGTTACATTCAGCAATGTGAATATAATGTTACATTCAGTAATGTGATTATAATGTTACCTTCAGTAATGTGATAATGTGAGCAATCCGAAAGGATAAAAGAAGCCAGAATTTCACGATTCGTTAACCGGTCACGTGAAAGTTTAGACGTAACTAACTGTAATCGGTGCTATAAGAACCAATTCTGACCTATGGAAGCGAATCATGGAAAGTAGACAAACAAATGAAAAGACAGTTAGAGGCAACAGAGATGGGATTTCTCAGAAAAATTTTGAAAGTTTCCTGAACAGCTAAAAGGACCATTGATGAAATTCTCAAAGAGGCCAACACAAAAAGGGATCTCATAAAAAAAAAACATCAGAAAGAAACAATTAACATTTTTCGGGCACATCGTGAGAAGATGAAAGTTGGAATACTTGGTTACAACAGGCAAAATAGAAGAAAAGAGAGATGACAATGAGAGAAAATACTAGATAGCTCGGTGTCATGACATGAAAAACAGTCAACAACAGTACTAATACGGTGCACTGTAGATAAAAGATTGTGGAAGGACATGATCACCTACGCCAACCGGTATGGCACATGATGATGATGAACTGCAATACTCCAGCGGAGGTTGAGCAGAATGGTCAGTGGGAGAGGACGGCGATTCCATGAATGGGGGCACACTTGACAGAGAGACCGTCCCTGAAAACCCGGAGATGTTACATAAATAACAACGAATAGTGCAAGTCTCGGGGAAACTGGCTCGTTTGATGTAAATGACCGAAAGAACGAACATGGAAAACCAAGTCTAGATGTCTAGTGATGGCAGAAGCGGAATTCTCTCTGCCCTCACATTTAGCTTTACTGCAGCTTCGCATTTTTATGTATTCATTTGCATTTCTTTGTCTTAATCCCTTACTAGTACAATACCGCTGCCACTTAACGTTTGTATTTCGTCCTTAGTGTTTGCTCTAGTATGTATATATTTTAGTTCAAACCGTTTACTAGACTGCCATTATTTGTCTTTTCTTATACCAGTTTCGATTATGTTAGCTATGTAGTATTAGTTTTATTTACTTACATATCTGTGTGTGCGTGTTGTTTGTTTGTTCCTGCAGAAGGCCTATTGAGCCGAAACGTCCGAAATGTTGCTAAGTTATGTATATGGAGAATGTTGTTAAGTTATGTATATGGAGAATGTTGTTAAGTTATGTATATGGAGAATGTTGTTAAGTTATGTATATGGAGAATGTTGTTGAGTTATGTATATGGAGAATGTTGTTAAGTTATGTATATGGAGAATGTTGTTAAGTTATGTATATGGAGAATGTTGTCGAGTTATGTATATGGAGAATGTTGTCGAGTTATGTATATGGAGAATGTTGTTAAGTTATGTATATGGAGAATGTTGTCGAGTTATGTATATGGAGAATGTTGTTAAGTTATGTATATGGAGAATGTTGTCGAGTTATGTATATGGAGAATGTTGTCGAGTTATGTATATGGTGAATGTTGTCGAGTTATGTATATGGAGAATGTTGTTAAGTTATGTATATGGAGAATGTTGTCGAGTTATGTATATGGAGAATGTTGTTAAGTTATGTATATGGAGAATGTTGTCGAGTTATGTATATGGATAATGTTGTTAAGTTATGTATATGGAGAATGTTGTTGAGTTATGTATATGGAGAATGTTGTTAAGTTATGTATATGGAGAATGTTGTTAAGTTATGTATATGGAGAATGTTGTCGAGTTATGTATATGGAGAATGTTGTCGAGTTATGTATATGGAGAATGTTGTTAAGTTATGTATATGGAGAATGTTGTCGAGTTATGTATATGGAGAATGTTGTTAAGTTATGTATATGGAGAATGTTGTCGAGTTATGTATATGGAGAATGTTGTCGAGTTATGTATATGGAGAATGTTGTCGAGTTATGTATATGGAGAATGTTGTTAAGTTATGTATATGGAGAATGTTGTCGAGTTATGTATATGGAGAATGTTGTTAAGTTATGTATATGGAGAATGTTGTCGAGTTATGTATATGGAGAATGTTGTCGAGTTATGTATATGGTGAATGTTGTCGAGTTATGTATATGGAGAATGTTGTTAAGTTATGTATATGGAGAATGTTGTCGAGTTATGTATATGGAGAATGTTGTTAAGTTATGTATATGGAGAATGTTGTCGAGTTATGTATATGGAGAATGTTGTTAAGTTATGTATATGGAGAATGTTGTCGAGTTATGTATATGGAGAATGTTGCCGAGTTATGTATATGGAGACTGTTGTCGAGTTATGTATATGGATAATGTTAGTTAAGTTATGTATATGGAGAATGTTGTTAAGTTATGTATATGGAGAATGTTGTTAAGTTATGTATATGGAGAATGTTGCCGTGTTATGTATATGGAGAATGTTGCCGAGTTATGTATATGGAGACTGTTGTCGAGTTATGTATGTGGAGAATGTTGTTAAGTTATGTATATGGAGAATGTTGTTAAGTTATGTATATGGAGAATGTTGTTAAGTTATGTATATGGAGAATGTTGTTAAGTTATGTATATGGAGAATGTTAGTTAAGTTATGTATATGGAGAATGTTAGTTAAGTTATGTATATGGAGAATGTTAGTTAAGTTATGTATATGGAGACTGTTGTCGAGTTATGTATATGGAGAATGTTGTCGAGTTATGTATATGGAGAATGTTGTTAAGTTATGTATATGGAGAATGTTGTTAAGTTATGTATATGGAGAATGTTGTTAAGTTATGTATATGGAGAATGTTGTTAAGTTATGTATATGGAGAATGTTGTTAAGCTATGTATATGGAGAATGTTAGTTAGGTTATGTATATGGAGAATGTTAGTTAAGTTATGTATATGGAGAATGTTAGTTAAGTTATGTATATGGAGAATGTTAGTTAAGTTATGTATATGGAGACTGTTGTCGAGTTATGTATATGGAGAATGTTAGCTAAGTTATGTATATGGAGAATGTTGTTAAGCTATGTATATGGAGAATGTTAGTTAAGTTATGTATATGGAGAATGTTAGTTAAGTTATGTATATGGAGAATGTTAGTTAAGTTATGTATATGGAGAATGTTAGTTAAGTTATGTATATGGAGAATGTTGTTAAGTTATGTATATGGAGAATGTTGTTAAGTTATGTATATGGAGACTGTTGTCGAGTTATGTATATGGAGAATGTTAGTTAAGTTATGTATATGGAGAATGTTAGTTAAGTTATGTATATGGAGAATGTTATTTAAGTTATGTATATGGAGAATGTTGTCGAGTTATGTATATGGAGAATGTTAGTTAAGTTATGTATATGGAGAATGTTGTTAAGTTATGTATATGGAGAATGTTGTTAAGTTATGTATATGGAGAATGTTGTCGAGTTATGTATATGGAGAATGTTGTTAAGTTATGTATACGGAGAATGTTGTTAAGTTATGTATATGGAGAATGTTGTTAAGTTATGTATATGGAGAATATTGTTAAGTTATGTATATGGAGAATGTTGTTAAGTTATGTATATGGAGAATGTTAGTTAAGTTATGTATATGGAGAATGTTGTTAAGTTATGTATATGGAGAATGTTGCCGAGTTATGTATATGGAGAATGTTGTCGAGTTATGTATATGGAGAATGTTAGTTAAGTTATGTATATGGAGAATGTTAGTTAAGTTATGTATATGGAGAATGTTGTTAAGTTATGTATATGGAGACTGTTGTCGAGTTATGTATATGGAGAATGTTGTCGAGTTATGTGTATGGAGAATGTTGTTGAGATGTGTAAATGGAGAAAGAATAATCAGTTGTAATCTTGTCACCAAGGTATTGAGTTGTGCCTATTCAATTGAATGTGCTAACGTATATTCCAACCTCTAAATTCAACGACTAAATTAACAGAGACAATAAATAAATATGCTAGTTAGATTGTTAGATTGAAGTGGAACATTATTGAAACATGCAAATTAATTTAAATATCTCGGAACATCGTTAACTTCAGATGGTAGATGTACAACAGAGATGAGATGGTAGATGTACAACAGAGGTGAGATGGTAGATGTACAACAGAGGTGAGATGGCAGATATACAACATAGGTGAAATTGTAGATGTACAACAGAGGTGATATGGTAGATGTACAACAGAGGTGAAATGGTCGATGTACAAAAGAAGTGAGATGGTAGATGTACAAAAGAGGTGAGATGGTAGATGCACAACAGAGGTGAGATGGCAGATGTACAACAGAGGTGAGATGCAGAACGGAACAGGTAAATGCAACTTTCCAAAAAATGAGGAAGGTACTGTGCAATCCATTTTTGACAATAGAAACAAGGAAAAGAGTTCTTAAATATTATTTAAAGCTCGTCTTAACATATGGATGTGAATCATGGACTATAGGACACAGGACAAGCAAATACTGGAGGCTGTAGAAATGTGGTTTCACAGAAGAATGTTGAGAATACCATAGACAGTCAAGAAGAGAAATGAAAACATTCTGAAAGAGGCCAAAGCAAAAAGAGAGCTAATTTCCAATATTAGGAAGACACAATCATCCTTGCTTGACCAAACAATAAGAAGGGAACAGCTGGAATATATTGTGACAACTGGGAAGATTGGGGGATGAAGAGATAGAGGGAAGCACAGAGAAAAGATATCAGGTTAAGAGAATGGCTCTGGCAGAAGGTCAACAATAGAAATGATAAATAACTGTCGAGATTGAAAGTTGTGGAGAGACATGTTCACCTACGCCAGTAGGAATGGTGCTTAATGATGGTAGAAACGGAAAATAATGTAAGCCAATGACAAACCTCTTCAACTGATGGTAGGAAGAGAGGGCAAAGAACATTAGTCACTGACAAACCTTAATAAATGATGGTAAGAATAGAAGGGGAAAATTGTAGTCACTGACAAACCTTAACAAATGATGGTAAGAATAGAGGGGAACAAATGTAAGTCACTGACAAACCTTAACAAATGATGGTAAGAATAGAGGGGAACAAATGTAAGTCACTGATAAACCTCAACAAATGATGGTAAGAATAGAGGGGGAAAAATGTAGTCACTGACAAACCTCATTAAATGATGGTAAGAATAGAGGGGGAAAAAGATGTTAGTCCCTGACAATCCTCAATAAATGATGGTAAGAATAGAAGAAGAAAATAAAACCTCTATTAAACTACTGACAGTGCAAGAAAAATGAAAAAGTGAGATCCACGTAATATTGTGGGAACAAAATTAATGTATAATTTACCTTTCTCGCTTTTCACTTGTGAGACGATCCAGTCATTCACAACTTGGCTATCAATCTGTGCTAATCTACCTCTGTAGGCCGTGCATGAACTCTAAGATAATCAGGAGAACAGATACAAGGTAACATTTTTTATCTGTTTTATTAGAAACGAACAAAGCTTGAGTAATAGAGAATGGGTGTCTTCTGTTTATCTGCGAGGGAATGTTCTATTTGTGATTTAAACTTAGTTTCATGAAATTGAGTTATTTGCGGGTCATTATCATTGCACTCCGAACATGTCCGTAGGTGCCCGGATCTCCTCCTCAGCAAGTCCCGTCCAGCGACTGACGACTCCAGTTCTGTGTTGGTTGATAAGTCTTCTTATACGCCCACTAAGTTTATCGTTTCTGGCTGTGCCCATCTTAACTCCCATCCGAATGAGTGACGTGGACTCATGATGGTTGTCCTGTGCCCTTCCAATATCTCGGAGGACATTGATGATGTCTGCCCGATCCATAGGTTGACCGTCCTCAACAATAAAACTAGTTAGTCAACCTGTCCGCTCTTTCATTTCCCCGTACTCCCGCATGTCCTGGGACGGAAACAAAGGTGACCTTACATATATTTGACTTCTGCAATGACTATATCCATTGCCTGCGTACAGAACCCGCCTCCACTTTTCTTATCATGCTCATCGAACTACTTTGTATGCAGGCGTTGGTATAGTCTCGTGGCTCTAAACCCAGATGAATGCCCTGGTCACTGCTGAAATGGGTCACCGAAAGAAGCGTCCAACGGTAAGAGCAATATTTATTTATGTTAAAAGATTCCTTGGATCCACGCCTTGCTAGGCGTACGAGGAACATGGTGTTAGTGACTATATGACCACGCACATTTTTGGGTAATATGGTCGGTATCACGTCATGCAAAGGGAACAGGCAAATAATTGCGATGCTGCGGTGAAGCTGGTAGCAAGTGGCCAGTGGTGAGGAGTGTAGAACACTCCAAGGTATGAAGACAGCTTCACAAGGGAGGAACACAACACAATACTGACGTTTCGGCCTGAGCTTATCTTAGCTCTCTTCTTTTTTCATTTTGTTCATCACCCTACTTTTTTCTTTTCTATCCTCTTCTTCTGATCATGTATTTATAGATATTTGTGTTTCACCGTTTGTTTTCGTTGTCCTTGTACTCTGAAAAAGGCCTCAGGCCGAAACGTCAGTATTGTGTTGTGTTCCTCCCTTGTGTGAAGCTGTCTTCATACCTTGGAGTGTTCTACACTCCTCACAACTGACCCATCACGTCAGGCAGTCTATACTTCCCATAAAAATCACCGGTACCCGTTTTCATAGGCAGGGTGAACCCCGCGGCCTTGTTGGCCCGAAAAAGGTTCTCCCACTTCTGGGGATTGAACCATGACCCTTCCGATCAGCAAGCAAGTTTGTTTTGGTAGCGAACAGGAAACACCACACACTTGAGCTTTATCTTCGTGGAAATTCAAACATTATCAATTATCATTGACCCTTTTGTGCAAATAGAGACTCTATTGATCAAATGATTTACTTGCATGCTCTATCAACATGTGCGATGATTCTTTGTGTTGAAAGATGCAGCGTTCCATTCTGGGTCAAGGCCGTTGCGTTTAACTCCATGGCGCCACAGGGTTTCTATAATAGTGTCTATACATTGACGCATGGACTTCCTCACGTCCAAAAGCCAAATCGAAGGCTCTTGTAATCGTATCTCGGTAGCTGGTTACGCCACAGCATACTATAGATTTACTAAGGTCTGCGAGCAGAACAATAACATTGAAAAATAACCACCAACTAGCGTGACGTTTTCAGCTTAGCGAGGAGAGGGGGGGGGCGGAGTTGTGTGTGTGTGTGTGTGTGTGGGGGGGGGTTGGGTTGTGAGTAGAGTGATGGTAGCTGTCTAAAGCTCAAATGTCACGCTAGTTGGTGTGTTTTCTGTCCGCATGCATTACACAATCTGTAGTTGACTGTGGTTGCACACATGCAAATAAGGTGACCGAAACACTTGGTTTTCTGTGTTTTTATATATTTGATACAGGGCGTTGTTCTAACATGAATGCACATCTATGCCTTCCTTTCTCATTTCGCTAAAGACAGATCAAATTGGATGCCAACAGCTTAAAACGTGGACCGGAAAACGGGCGTGCTCATTTTGAGGGAAAACTACCGATTCTAAACGGGCACAAAGGAAGATGAGCTACTTCTGGAGAGACTTTTTCTATCGATCTTTCGAGCCGTAGCCAGTCCATTGGGCATATACTCAGATACTCTTTCCCTGTTTCGAAATTTTCTTCCTAGCAGTTTCAATCCTTGTAAAGATCTTTTATCAAATCTCGCCATTTGTTTCTGTTCTATGCAAGCATCTTGATCTCACTGAGGAAGCCGATACCTGCTGTCTTTGCATTTGAGATTTTTACGCGCAAGAAATCTATGATCTTCTAGACTGACAGTATCCTACTACTTTCTCATTTTCTAATATTCAATTGACATTATTTCTTGTTTCTTCGGGCAACCTATAAGTTGTGGTCAAATTGCACAATATTTTTAAGGCGTGCGTTCACAGTTCACACAGTTCACACAGTTCACAGACGTAGTAGTTGTAGTTGTAGTTAGTCGAAAGCCCCGGTATCACTGCAAAAAAAAAAAAAAAAATAAAATCCATAATTGCTCAACCGCCCGTGCCAGTGAAATCATCCGAATTAACATCTCATCTCAGGGAAGGGTCCAAACAAAAAAAGGCAGCTGCAGTCCCCGTCATAGCAGTTACAGCACACGCCAAAAGACATAAGACGAAAGTGAACGTAACTATCTATCCTTCGTCGTACAATATCATCATTCAGCGTATTCAATCGGAATATCGAAACACAATCCAGATGAAAAACACAGCTCATAGTGTGCACAGAGCACTAAACTCAGTAGCTCTGGCAGCAAGCTGGACTTGGAATATGAGGAAATTGCAACAAGGAACACTTTTCAAACAGAGCCTCAGCTTTTCCTGCCGCCCATCCGCCATATTGACCGGAACAGTTAAGACGTGAGATGTGAATTAGCGTCATTGGTAAGTAAAATAAAAATAAAAAACTAAAGGGTTCTTCCACGACTAGCTAAAAGTATGGAGAACGTGGTGTTAGTGCCAATATTTCACAACCACGACACATTTTTTTAATGATAAGGCTCGTATCACGCCGGACAGCTTTTGCTTCCCAGACAAATGTCTGGTACCCATTTTAAGAGGCTGAGTGAACCCCGGAGTTTTGTTGATCCGCAAAATAAAAATAAAAAATCTTCTGGGGATCCAACCCGGACATTCTAATCATGAAGCGAGTATACTTACCACTCCGCCACCGAGGTTCCATTGAAGAGGCAGACATCATATCATACTTAACCGCTAAGTTGGTAACTGACCAGAAACTTCCGACAAGCGTCGACTTCACCACTACATGAACTCCATGGTCATGGCGATATTACTCGTCATTCTCAGAACAGGAGTTTTTGTCCTCACAAATTATCTGGTGACTGGATTGGAATCAATTACCATTTGATGCCGAAGGTTACCGCTTCTGTTCATTCATCATCATTGAGTGCCGTCTCCGCATCGAAGGTTGGCTACCATGAAGCGCCATTCGACTCTGTCTCTTGCTTTGATGGTGAAGATGGTCATAGGTTGACTTGGTTCATCTTTTGATGTTACTCGTCCATGTTAGTCTTTGTCTGCCTCTGCCTCTTTTACCTTGTATTTTCCCTTCCAATATTACTGTTATTAGGCTGTTGTGTCTTTTAACATGCTCCAAAAATTTCTTTTGTCATGCTCTAATTGTGTTTAGTAGTTCTCTTTTCATTTTTAGTTGTTTTAAAACTTCATCGTTTGTTTTCTTTTCTTTCCATCCAATTCTACATATTCTTCTATAAATCCACATTCCAAAGGCTGCAATTACTCCATGGGGAGCCGCGATAGCTCAGTGGTTAGTGAACTGGACTACAAAGGACAAGGGGTAGGGTTCAATCCCAACCGACGGCTTCCGGGTTCACCCAACCTTAAATGGGTACCGGATTTTTTTCTGGGAAAGTAAAGCAGCACGGGCGTAATACCGACCACATTACCCCAAAAATCATGTGCTGAAGGTCTGTAAAATATAGGGTCACTAACACCATATTTCCCTATACGCCACTTGGCCTGACGGGGGTACTTAAATAATTAATAATAATTAAATTTCTCCATGGCTTTCCTTGGAATGTTATGTAATGAGGCTCCAATCTCTTTTACGGTGGTCTGCCGTATTCGTCTTTCGTGTCCTAAATATGCTCATGTTCATCAGGTAATGAAAAAAAAAAACGTCAGCGTCTGCCTCATCATTTCATTTTTTTTTACTTTTTCAATATTTCGTTCAACTGTATGATGGACAATAAACACGCCACTTGGAAAAAAGCTGGAACTACACGGGCATCAAGAAAACACTCGGCGGGCGCAATGTCGCCCGCGGGCACTGCGTTGAGAACAACCGGTTTAGAGTCTTCACACACTGAGGGACATACTGTAGATGTGATCTGAGGTGATTTCAACTCCAATGTTAAGTCAGGCTTATTATATGGCTGTGAAACATGAAGAACAACAAAATTGACAATCATGAAGATACAGACTTTCATTAATGGATGCTTACGCAGAATAAAAGGATGGAAATGGCAGGACAAAATCACTAACATAGAATTATGGAAATGTACCAGTCAAATACTTGTGGATAAAGAGATACAGCGAAGACGATGGCGCATGATAGGACACACACTGCGGAAGCCAACCGAGAGTATTACACAACATGCCCTGTTTTGGAATCCCCAGGGGAAAAGACAAACAGGAAGACCAAGGAATTCTTGGAGAAGACAGATAGAAGCAGAAATGAAGGTGATGGGGAAGACATGGAATGATCTTAAAAGAATGGCAAAAATCAGAACGACTTGTAAAGTGTTTGTTGAAGACCTATGCTCCACATGGAGCTGAAAAAGGTAGAAGAAGTAGAAGAAGATCTGAGCACTTATGGACATGTCCGACGTGCCATGAGGATGATCCGCCGACTAAACTAAACTAGAACACAGTTTCAAATTACGAAAAAAAAAGTTGAGAACGAATACATACCGCAGCACTAAGCCATGAAACTTGTTCAAAGTGAAATGCGAAACAAGATCCATTAAATTCTCGCCAGCCAAGCGGGCAATTATCGCTGGAGACTGAAACATTACAAAATGTAATATATCGTAAAAAATTCACTAATTTAGTGAAACATTATGAATATAAGAACTATATCTTTACAGCATTATTATAAATAAGAACAATTTAAATCCAAAAACTTAATCCAGAACGATTTCTTTTTGCTCAACACCGCAAGGTATGTTTATCCCCCCCCCCCCCCCCCCCCCCTCTTGTTGCTATATTTTCAATTTGTCTTCACATGTTGCTATATTTTCAATTTGTCTTCACATGTTGCTATATTTTCAATTTGTCTTCACATGTTGCTATATTTTCAATTTGTCTTCACATGAAAACATGATATAGAAGAAACAATTATTGCCATCATGCAACATAAATATAAACGGGGCAAATCTGAAACAATCTTCATCATCATGCAACATAAAGATAAACGGGACAATTCTGAAACAATCATCACCATGCAACATAATGATAAACGGGACACATCTGGAATAATTATCACCACCATGCAACATAATGATAAACGGGACAAATCTGAAATAGTCATCACCACCATGCAACATAATGATAAACGGGACAAATCTGAAATAGTCATCACCACCATGCAACATAAAGGTAAACAGGACAAATCTGAAATAGTCATCACCACCATGCAACATAATGATAAACGGGACAAATCTTAAATAGTCATCACCACCATGCAACATAATGATAAACGGGACAAATCTGAAACAATCATCACCACCATGCAACATAATGATAAACGGGACACATCTGAAATAGTCATCACCACCATGCAACATAATGATAAACGGGACAAATCTGAAACAATCATCACCACCATGCAACATAATGATAAACGGGACACATCTGAAATAGTCATCACCACCATGCAACATAATGATAAACGGGACAAATCTGAAACAATCATCACCACCATGCAACATAATGATAAACGGGACACATCTGAAATAGTCATCACCACCATGCAACATAAAGGTAAACAGGATCATTAATAAAAAAAATAATAAAAGACCTTTTTCTTGCATTCAGCAATCTTCATTAATTTGAATTGTCTGTTACTCATTTTCTAATTACTGGCAAAATTTATGTACCGTTCTTATTTTTATATTATCCCACTTCTTGTGCCGTGTAGGTCGAAGAAAGGAGGAATGTGCAATTTTCTGGTTTTCCATAGTTGTATAGTGTGAGCTCATGGACAGCTAAGAAGAGTAATGAAAACGTCATGAAAGAGGTCAAAGCAAAAGGAGAGATAATATCCAATATTAGGAAGAAACAATCATTTTTTTTTTTTTTTGCCAAATCATGAGAAGGGAGCAGCTGGAATATATTGTGACAACTTCGAAAATTGAGGGATAAAGAGACAGTGGGAAGCACAGAGAAAAGATACCAGACAGCTTTAGAGAATGGCTTATCTGAAGGTCAACAACAGAAATGATAAATAACTGTCAAGATCGAACGCTGTGGAGAGACATGGTCACCTACGCCAGCAGGCTTGGTACTTGATGATGAAGATGACAGTTTGAGCTTTCGTATGAAATTTACTTAATTTTCCTTTGATTCCATCTGTTCATCTGGTTTTGAGTTTTCCTTTTACTAAATGACCCGGATGTTTTTGTGTTATACGCTCGAGCTGCAGGTTTATTGGGCTCCATTCCAGTCTGATGTCCAAGCTATTTTATTCTTTGTTGTTCAATGCTGTAAATAGTTGATCTTACGCTCATCATTTTTTCGAGGCCTCATTTCTAATCCTATTTCAATTAGTTTTGTTCACAGAATTTCATATACACTTCATCTTGCATTGAGTTATTTGCGGGTCATCATCATTGCACTCCGAACATGTCCATAGGTGCTCAGATCCCCTCCTCAGCAATTCCCTCAGTGTCCAGCGACTGACGACTCCAGTTCTATGTTGGTTGATAAGTCTTCTTACACGGCCACCAAGTTTCTCATTTCTGGCTGTGCCCATCTTAACTCCCATTTCCATCATCCGAAGAAGCATCTTGCATATTGATATCCAAAACCTATCTTTCAAGAACTGTCCATTGCGACAGTGGTAACATTAACTAGTTAGTTATAAACAATGTTTCTATTAGTTTCTTTGTTAAGCACCATTTGAAGAACTGCTTTTCCTTCTTATAAACAGCATACACTTCTAGCAAAAAAAAAAAATGTTTTTTTTCCTTCAATGCGTACTTGGAAGATATTGTACTGTGTTATGAGTGTAAACTATGTAATAATGTAAATAAAAAATGTATTACTATGTAAACTGAGATATTGGAATTGTGTACTTGGACAACTTGGGCAGACCAAGAAGTAGGTGGTTTCAAGACATCAAGGAGACCTTGAACAAGGCAACAGAAGAAGTGGGAGATCTGGCTAGAGACACCTTTTTTTTCAGACGGGCTGTGGTGAATGCAACGTTCTGTTGGAGATCTGTCTAGAGACAGAGATTCTTTCAGGCTGGCTCTGCTGAATGCAACGTTCTGTGGGAGATCTTGCTAGGGAGAAAGACTCTTTCAGACTGGCTCTGCTGAATGCAACGTTCTGTGGGAGATCTGGCTAGAGAGAAAGATTCTTTCAGATTGGCTCTGGTGAATGCAACGTTCTGTGGGAGATCTGGCTAGTGAGAAAGATTCTTTCAGGCTGGCTCTGCTGAATGCAACGTTCTGTGGGAGATCTGTCTAGAGACAGATTCTTTCAGGCTGGCTCTGCTGAATGCAACGTTCTGTGGGAGATCTGGCTAGTGAGAAAGATTCTTTCAGGCTGGCTCTGATGAATGCAACGTTCTGTGGGAGATCTGGCTAGAGAGAAAGATTATTTCAGGCTGGCTCTGCTGAATGCAACGTTCTGTGTGAAATCTCTCTAGAAACAGAGATTCTTTCAGACTGGCTCTGGTGAATGCAACGTTCTGTGGGAGATCTGTCTAGAGACAAAGATTATTTCAGGCGGGCTGTGGTGACGGCAACGTTCTGTGGGAGATTTGTCTAGAGACAAAGAATCTTTCAGACTGGTTCTGCTGAATGCAACGTTCTGCCACAGACATACGACCTAATGATGACTTGGAAGACATACACAGACTCAGTGGCCATTACTTTGATGTGTGCGTGAGAACTGATGAAAGTATAAGTAAGAGCAATTTAAAAACTGAAATCAAACATTTCCTGAAAAAGTAGAACGAAATAAATAAACTGATTGATGTTTAAAATCGGCTCTCTTCTTTACTTCCTCATTTGCCTTACTGCGTCCAGGTAAGATACAATTTGCGGTCTTTTGCTCTTCTGTTGGCCCCTGCTACTATAATGTTTCCTAGCATTTTTAATATTCCATCATCAATTATAACCAGTTTTAGTAATAAAATGAGAACAACACAACAAACACACACTAAATACATACCGCAGAGTGCTGTCGCTGCAAACAGCAGCAGAAACCGGATCTGTGTTGAGATGGACAAAAGCAATTACAGGAAGGAATTTTAACAAATGCAATTACTTTATTACATATATACGAGTGTGTGTTTGCGTGTATAGATACATACATATATATATATATATATATATATATATATATATATATATATATATATATATATATATATATTATTACTGATTACTGACTGCTGCGAAATCATGAGAGCCATTAAGAATCTTAAATATTGAAAGGAAGTGGCTTATAAGTAACATTATAGTAGTATTAAAGTTACTAAGGGCATGTATCTTCCCAACAGCAACATACAGTTGCAAGTCTTGGACTATCTCACAACCAGCAAGGAAGAAGATCGATTCATTCAAAACAAAATAATACAGAAGAATCATTAAGATTACTTGAATAATGAAAAAGAGCAATGAAGACGAATTAAAAGAATTAAACATTAAAAAGAACTGGCCCATAAACACAATAGGAGAGCTATGTCATCAGCAAAGTCTAAGTCATTTAGTTGTTTAACTATGGTCACGTCAAAAGACAAAGAGGGCTGGAAAGAACAATAATGGAAGGTACGGTTCATGGGCGACGTTTCAGAGGCAGAGCAGGAAAAACGTGGGTTCAAGACGTCAAAGAGACCTTGATCATGACAGCTGAAGAGGTGGGAGAACTGGCTAGAGACAGGGATTCTTTCAGATGAGCTGAGATGAATGCAACGTCATATAAAGGACATGCGACCTGATAATATATATATATATATATATATATATATATATATATATATATATATATATATATATATATATACATATATATATATATGTTTGCCAGAAAAAAATATATATATATATATATATATATATATATATATATATATATATATGATGAAATTATGATGATATTTCATCGTGGAGGTCCTGACTCGCACAGGCCTACCGAATATCTACACGCTGCTCAAACAACGTAGGTTACGCTGGCTTGGCCAAGTACACCGTATGAAAGATGGCCGCGTACCAAAAGATATACTCTACGGATAACTGGAAGATGGTAAAAGAACTAGGGGGCGCCCAAATCTTCGATTTGTAGATGTGTGTAAACGTGACATGAAGAATTTGAACATAAACCCTGCAGCATGGGAAGACATAGCTGCAGACCGAAATCTCTGGAAACACACTCTAAAGGTTAACCTCAAAGAAGAAGCAGACAGATTCATAGAGAAAGAGAATACGCGGCGAAAGAAAAGAAAGGAAAAAATAACATTTCTAGGGGCGCTGAAAAATCCATAGTCAACTATGACTGACGGAGGATACTACTTTATATATATATATATATATATATATATATATATATATACACACACACACACATACACACACAATATTCATGTATTCTGCGTTCACCAGACGACTAGAGAAAATATTATTCCCCTGCATTGTCCGCCTTAAAAAGAGACATTAGACGCGTTGTGTTGTGTTTACATCTAGTCAAGTTATTATATTTATCGAATTGGGCCCGAGCTTCCGACTTCAACGTGGCTTTTTACAGTGAAAGTGTCTGACTGTCTTCCTTTTTGACCCCTGCTCGTTTAACCAGACTGGTTAATCTGGTCATAGGGGCACCACGTAGAGATGGAGCAGGATCTGAATAGTTACGTATAATATACTACCCTGTTTTATTTATCCTGGAGTTGTGTGTCGTTGATTTCTTTCAGCCCTGGTACTGACATGAATCTCGACCCTGCATGCACACATATATTTCAACTGACCGTTTTTGACATCACGTTGTTTCGGGAATCCTCAAAAGAGAATAAAAGAAACGGGGGAAAAAGGGAAAAAACACGGTAAAGGGAAGTAGAAACAGATGGAAAGTGGAGGCAAGTAGACTTCATGCAATAGAGCTGGATACTGCCAGCGACTGATAGCTTGAGCTAGGATCGGTGAACCAGAACCACAAAGATTCTATTCTACATTTTTGCGGTGCTTCTAGTAACAGAACCTGGTCTCTGGTCAATGGGATCCGATGTCTAATCCTATCTGGTTAGTGAGATCCGATGTCTAACCCTACCTGGTTAGTGAGATCCGATGTCTAACCCTATCTGGGTAGTGAGATCCGATGTCTAACTCTCTCTGGTTAGTGAGATCCGATGTCTAACCCTCTCTGGTTAGTGAGATCAGATGTTTAACCCTCTCTGGTTAGTGAGATCCGATGTCTAACCCTCTCTGGGTAGTGAGATCCGATGTTTAACACTCTCTGGTTAGTGAGATCCGATGTCTAACCCTCTCTGGTTAGTGAGATCCGATGTCTAACCCTCTCTGGTTAGTGAGATCAGATGTTTAACCCTCTATGGGTAGTGAGATCCGATGTATAGCCCTCTCTGGGTAGTGAGATCCGATGTATAGCCCTCTCTGGGTAGTGAGATCCGATGTCTAACCCACTCTGGGTAGTGAGATCCTATGTTTAACCCTCTCTGGGTAGTGAGATCCTATGTTTAACCCTCTATGGGTAGTGAGATCCTATGTTTAACCGTCTCGGATAACTGCAAAAAAAAAAAAAAAACAGGAGTTCCCGTGAGTTAAAAATCCCTTGGAAAATGACAACCACAATTATTTTCATGTATTTTGTCTCATTGTCCATGATCCTTCATCAAAAATGTGGGATTCTTCTTCCCTCTGTTCTCTTTTCACTGATACCTAAAAGGTGTTGTGGTTTATATCATTTGTCGTTCTTGAGCTGCTCGAATTGTCTGAATTAGTGATTTTCCTTTGTTGTTACATGTCTCTGTCACTGCATCTATCCATCTTCTTTTCTCTTTTCACTGATACCTAAAAGGTGTTGTGGTTTATATCATTTGTCGTTCTTGAGCTGCTCGAATTGTCTGAATTAGTGATTTTCCTTTGTTGTTACATGTCTCTGTCACTGCATCTATCCATCTTCTTTTCTCTTTTCACTGATACCTAAAAGGTGTTGTGGTTTATATCATTTGTCGTTCTTGAGCTGCTCGAATTGTCTGAATTAGTGATTTTCCTTTGTTGTTACATGTCTCTGTCACTGCATCTATCCATCTTCTTCTGGGTCTTCCTCTTGGTCTTTTTCCATGCATTCTCGAGAAGAACGCCCTTGATGGTGATTGATAAGGATTCATTCTGACCAGGTGGTCAAACCATTTAAGTTGTTGTTGTTCTATATATTCTTGGCAGGGTTTTGTTCCTACTATTTTTCTTATAAAAGAAATTCAAAGAAATGTGGGATTATACAAGTAATTTACGAGAGTGGTTTTCCTTTACCTCCCGCCGACTTTTTAAAAAAAAAACCTCCTCCGTTAGTCTTCGACTAAAATTTCACCCACAAGGCATAGGTTTAAAATAGCCAACTGAACTATTTCATTTCCGTTGTTTGACTATTGGCGACATTTCGTGTTGAAAAAATTACCGGAACATTATCATGCCATGACCGCCTCCCAAAAACAAAAAACAAAAAAACGCACACAAAAAAACAAAAAAACAACAGGTAACTAGAACATTTGTTTTCGAAAGAAACTAATGTTTTAGTTTAAGATTACAAGTTATTTTCACGTTCTGTTTTTTTTTTTTTTAGATGGCAAATGCGGTGGAATATAACATTGAAGACATAGTTTGAAGTTGAACCGATCGTGCCTCGTCAAAAAGTAGACAAAACCTGCAAGACCACTAGTTTTCAACGAATTACATAAAATTTATATCGGGACTGCTCATATCCTAAAAGTTTATAGCAACACTTTCAGGACTGTTGGGGGCCCAGGCAAAGAAATGGAACTATAAGCATAAAGTTGCGAAGCTGCAGTAAAGCTAAAATGTGAAGGGGAATTGAAAAAAAAAAAAGAAAGAAAGAAAAAAATTGTATTGTTAAAGCTTTACGTAATTGATGGACGACACAAATTCGAACGACGTTTCAGCGCAATATGCCTTCAGCAGGAACAAACAAACAACACACATACATATATGTAAGTGAATAAAACTAGTCCTACATAGCTAACTAATAATAAAGCATCCAAAACAAAATAATTATAGAACTATTACGAGAAAAAAAGAAAAGAAAAATGACTTCCCTGTATCGTGGCCATAATAAAAAAGGAACCAGGACTGTTGTAACTGGAAATAAAAAAAACCCCATACATATTCCTATATAAATATATATATATATCTTTCACTGAACGCTTTCTCAATATCTACATACCATTCTTCTAAAGGCGGTGATATCTTTAGTCAGCGACTAACTTGTGAAGTGAAAGTGGCCACGCAGTCAAAGATTTCCACTCAAATTATGGAATGTTCTTTAACAGGTGCTTCCATATTATATATACACTTGATCATAGAGTCACAAAGGACATACAGCGGGCGCGATCTGCAAGATAACGTGTCATTATTTCGTGTTCAGATACGGGTTATGAACATTAACATCAACTGTGGGTTTAATGTCTGTCTCCATCAAAATCAGAATAATTTTACGATCATAAGGTTGGAAACCACAGAGCGCTATTTCATCAGTCTCTTTGCATTGATATCGCATGTTGTCATATAGGTTTGCTTGTATTACATGCTGTCATAGGTTTGCTTGTATTACAGGCTGTCATAGGTTTGCTTGTATTACAGGCTGTCATAGGTTTGCTTGTATTACAGGCTGTCATAGGTTTGCTTGTATTACAGGCTGTCATAGGTTCGCTTGTATTGCACGTATTAATAGGTTTGCTTGTATTGCACGCATTCATAGGTTCGCTTGTATTGCACGCATTCATAGGTTCGCTTGTATAGCACGCATTCATAGGTTCGCTTGTATTGCACGTATTCATAGGTTCGCTTGTATTGCACGTATTCATAGGTTCACTTGTATTGCACATATTCATAGGTTCGCTTGTATTGCACATATTCATAGGTACTCTTGTATTGCACGTATTCATAGGTTCGCTTGTAATGCACATATTCATAGGTTCGCTTGCCTATAGAAGAATGGTACACATTCATAAATTTGCTTGTATTACATGATGCCATAGATTGGTTTATTTATTTCATGAGATTGTCCAGTCCGCTTTATTCTTTGTTTTTCTGTGCCTTGTTTACCATGTATTTCCCCTCAAAGATAACATTCAGTTGGCTATTGTGCCTCAAATATCTCATGTCTTGTTTGAACTGTTTCATAAATTAAACATGTTCCAAAATTGCATTATTTGTTCTCGTCAATGTCCATGATATTCTTTATTTTGATCTATAGATCCACATTTCAAAGGTTTCAATTGCCTTTTATGTTTTAATATTAAGTGTCTATGTTCCTAACAAAAAATAATAAAAACTGCACAAATATGGACAAGTCATCATCATCATCATCGAGTGCCTTCTCCGCAACGAAGGTTGGCTACCATGGATCGCCATTCTACTCTGTTTCCTGCTTTGATGGTGCAGGCTGTCATAGATTGACTTGTCCATCTTTTGATGTTACTCGTCCATGTTAGTCTTGGTCTGCCTCTTTTACCTTGTATTCTTCCTTCCAATATTACTTTTAGTAGGCTGTTGTGTCTTTTAACATGCCCCAAAAATTTCATTTTTCTTGTCTTAATTGTATTTAGTAGTTCTCTTGTTATTTTTAGTTGTTTTAAAACTGTATCGTTTGTTATCTTTTGTTTCCATCCAATTCTACCTATTCTTCTATAAATCCACATTTCAAAGGCTTCAATTTTCTGTTCTGTTTTCTTGTCTAATGTCCACGTTTCTGCACCATACAGGAATATTGAGAAGATGTATCATTTTGCCATTCTTAGTTACAGCCCTGTTGATATTTGTTCTGTTGTTAGTATATGGATAAGTCAAAGAGAAGAATAAAGGTAAATCTGCCATCCAGAAAAGATAAAGGGTCTCTGTCTAAGAGATATATGACACAATCCAGAGACTTCATTAACGGATGCTTACGCAGAATAAAAGGATGGAAATGGCAGGACAAAATCACTAATACAGAATTATGGAAATGTACCAGTCAAATACCTGTGGATAAAGAAATACAGCGAAGACGATGGCGCTGGTTAGGACACACACTGCGGAAGCCAACAGAGAGTATTACACAATATGCCCTTTTTTAAATTCCCAAGGAAAAAGTCAATGAGGAAGATCAAAATATTATTGGAGAAACAGATGGAAACAGAGATGAAGATGATGATAAGACATGGAATAATCTTAAAAGAATGGCAAGAAACAGAACGGCTTGGAATGGTTTGTACACCAAGCGGAAGTTTAGAGCATCTTCTGTGCCTGTGTTTAGAGTCTGTGCCTCTCTGTCTGTCTGTGTGGCAAAGAACCTTCGTTGCGGAGATGACACTCGATGATGATGATGTCTGTCTGTGTGCCTCTCTGTCTGTCTATGTGCCCCCTGTCTGTCTGTATGCTTCTCTGTCAGACTGTGTGCCTCCATGTCTGTCTGCGCGCTTCTCTGTCAGACTGTGTGCTTCTCTGCCAGACTGTGTGCCTCTCTGTCTGTGTGCTTCTCTGCCAGACTGTGTGCCTCCCAATCTGTCTGTGTGCTTCTCCGCCAGACTGTGTGCCTCCCTGTCTGTGTGCTTCTTTGTCTGTCTGCGTGCCTTTCTGTCTGCCTGCGTGCTTCTCTGTCAGACTGTGTGCCTCCCTGTCTGTGTGCTTCTCTGCCAGACTTTGTGCCTCTCTGTCTGTCTGTGTGCTTCTCTGCTAGACTGTGTGCCTCCCAGTCTGCCTGTGTGCTTCTCTGCCAGACAGGGTGCCCCCTGTCTGTGTGCTTCTCTGTCTGTATGCTTCCCTGCCAGACTGTGTGCCTCCCTGACTGTGTGGCTCTCTGTCTGTCTGTGTGCTTCTCTGTCTGTGTGCTTCTCTACCAGACTGTGTGCCTCCCTGTCTGTGTGCTTCTCTACCAGACTGTGTGCTTCCCTGTCTGTGTGCTTCTCTGCCAGACTGTGTGCCTCCCTGACTGTGTGGCTCTCTGTCTGTCTGTGTGCTTCTCTGTCTGTGTGCTTCTCTGTCTGTGTGCTTCTCTGCCAGACTGTGTGCCTCCCTGACTGTGTGCTTCTCTGCCAGACTGTGTGCCTCTCTGTCTGTCTGTGTGCTTCTCTGCCAGACTGTGTGCCTCCCTGACTGTGTGCTGCTCTGTCTGACTGTGTGTCGCTCTGTCTGTCTGCGTGCCTCTCTGTCTGTCTGTGTGCTTCTCTACCAGACTGTGTGCCTCCCTGTCTGTGTACTTCTCTGCCAGACTGTGTGCCTCCCTGACTGTGTGCTTCTCTGCCAGACTGTGTGCCTCTCTGTCTGTCTGTGTGCTTCTCTGCCAGACTGTGTGCCTCCCTGACTGTGTGCTGCTCTGTCTGACTGTGTGTCGCTCTGTCTGTCTGCGTGCCTCTCTGTCTGTCTGTGTGCTTCTCTGCCAGACTGTGTGCCTCCCTGCATGTGTGATTCTCTTTCTGTCTGCGTGCTTCTCAGTATGACTGTGTGCCGCTCTGTCTGTATGTGTACATCTCTGCCAGACTGCGTGCCACCCTGACTGTGTGCCTCTCTATCTGTCTGCGTGCTTCTCTGCCAGACTGTGTGTCTCTCTGTGTGCTTCTCTGACAGACTGTATGCCTCCCTGACTCTGTGCTTCTCTGTCTGACTGTGTGCTTCTCTGTCTGCCTGTGTGCTTCTCTGTCTGTCTGTGTGTTTCTCTGCCAGACTGTGTGCCTCTCTGTCTGTCTGTGTGCTTTTCTGCCAGACTGTGTGCCTCTCTGTCTGTCTGTGTGCTTCTCTGTCAGACTGTGTGCCTCCCTGTCTGTGTGCTTCTCTGCTAGACTGTGCCTCTCTGTCTGTCTGTGTGCTTCTCTGCCAGACTGTGTGCCTCCCTTTCTGTGTGCCTCTGTGTCTGTGTGCTTCTCTGCCAGACTGTGTGCTTCTCTGTCTGATTGTGTACCTCTCTGTCTGTCTGTGTGCTTCTCTGCCAGACTGTGTGCCTCCCTGTCTGTGTGCTTCTCTGTCTGACTGTGTGCCTCTCTGTCTGTCTGTGTGCTTCTCTGCCAGACTGTGTGCCTCCCTGTCTGTGTGCCTCTGTGTCTGTGTACTTCTCTGCCAGACTGTGTGCTTCTCTGTCTGATTGTGTACCTCTCTGTCTGTCTGTGTGCTTCTCTGCCAGACTGTGTGCTTCCCTGCCTGTGTGCTTCTCTGTCTGACTGTGTGCCTCTCTGTCTGTGTGCTTCTCTGTCTGACTGTGTGCCTCTCTGTCTGTCTGTGTGCCTCTCTGCCAGACTGTGTGCCTCCCTGTCTGTGTGCTTCTCTGCCAGATTGTGTGCCTCCCTGTCTGTGTGCTTCTCTGTCTGTCTGTGTGCTTCTCTGTCTGTCTGTGTGCCTCTCTGTCAGTCTACTTGCCTCTCTGTCTGTTTGCATGCTTCTCTGTCTGTCTGCGTGCTTCTCTGTTTGTCTATGTGCCTCTTTGTCTGTCTCGAGATCAGTGGCGTATACTGGTTTTGGGGTCTGGGCTACCGCTGACATAATAAATAAAAACATACATTATATTCAGTAGGCTAGCATAAAGTAATATTTTCTAATGACTACACTACATTTTAAATTACTTACTTATTTATATGTAAACTCTATCTGTCTTGTTTGGGATGAAAATGTCTTAATGACTTTGTCATTGAAAGTACTGTTGGGTTAGTTTCTGAGTTTATGAGGGAATGATTGCTCAATGGACGTTAATGCCAAACCAGAAAAGCGTTCTTGTGTCTGAGTTGAGCGACAATAAGATTTGATTCTTTTGAGAGCAGAAAAAGTTCTTTCTACAGATGCTGATGCGCATAACGTAGTTAAAATAGCTAAGGAAGTTCCAGTAATCAGACAGTTTCACTTTCACTTTTTGAAGATTCTGATTGGCTAGAGCTAAAAATAACAAATGAAACCGCGTTGATCTTGCGGTGCCAGTAACAACCGGTGCATTATTTTGACGGGAATTTTTGAATGTCATGGTCGTTAAACTAGATTCAGATAGAGGAAAAATGTACCGCTGGCTCCTAGAGGTTTCAATGTAGAATAGTTATAACATTCACAAACGTTATAGTGGCCAGAGGAAAACCTTGCTTTAATAAATGCAAATCAAAGCAAATAAATCATACTGGCCTACGAAGTGTGTAATAGAATATTCGAAAAATTTGTAATATAATAATTTTTTTTAAAAAATATAATAAATTATCATTTCCTTTTGTATTTCGTTAATATGGTCAGGCTACCGGCGGTAGCTGCGGTATCATAGCGAATACGCTACTGCTCGAGATGTATCTCTGCCAGGGCGAACTTCTCAATCTAGGCAAGAGGTCTGTTGTTGTTGCTTGTCCTATCAATGTGATTAAACTTAGTCATTTCTAGTAAACACCAACCAAATTCCAACCTTGACTGTTTTATCGTGATTTTAAAATAATTTACGTGATTCGATATCAGTGTAGTAACCCCTGACAACAATACAATATGTATCTTCTGGTAAAGTCTATAAACCTATATTTTTTTTATGTACTGAGACAAATAAAGAAACAACAGATAAATTGGTTCGGCCACATAACAAGACAAAAAGAACTAACAATGACTCAAAGAGCCATAAACAAACGCTACGAGAACGCCAGATTTAGAGGAAGACAGAGAAAGAGTAGAATAAAGGGAATAATAGAGTCACTAGGAGGGATAACACCAGAAGAGGCCAACAGAAGAGCAGAGAATTGCAGATTGTATCTCCCATCGACGCCAACGGAGGAAAGATAGAAGAAGAAAGAAGATGAAGAACTGAGACACAATTCAACTAACATTGATGTGCGACGGGGATAATCCGATGACTAATTGTGTTTCATATGTTCCGATTTGGAGTCAAAAACGATGTCCTAACATCATCAAGCGCTATACATAGAAAAAAAAAATATTATGATCATCATGTTCCGGACGACGTGAACTTCCGGTCAATAAGGTGGATAGGCGACAGGAACCGTTAAAGGCTATGTATGAAAAGTGATCCTTGTTGCAGTTTCCTCATATTCCAAGTCCGGCTTGTTGCAGGAGCTACTGAGTTAAGTGCTCATATCGTATGACATGGAACAGACGGTTGTGTTCACTTTCTGTGCGGTTTCGCCCTATGTCTTTTGGTGTGTGCTGAGACTGCAATGATGGGGAATACAGTTACCTTTCTTTGTTTGGGAGATGAGATAGTAATTCTGATGATTCCACTGGCACGGGCAGTTGAGCAATTATGGATTTGTAATTCGTTTGCAGTGATACCGAGGCCTTCCATAACCATAACACATTCCAACAGGCTTTTCTTAATTAATAAAAAATATTCCATTTATAGAAACAAACGTACAAAGTGCTCGCTCGAAAATTTGAAATCGAAAGTGAACGTACATTTCCGGGAGGTCACGCTGCCACTGCTATCTGTTAGCGATTCCCAGTGACAAGGTCTGCTGGATCAAGTTTAGGAATCAAATAGGAAATAACAGATACGTTTATGACTTCTGATTAATATGGCGGATAGGCGGTAGGAACCGTTGAGGCTCTGTCTAAAAAGTGTTCCTTGTTTCCTCGTATTGCAAGTCCGGCTTGTTGCAGGAGCTACTGAGTTTAGTGCTCTGTGCACACCGTGAGCTGTGTTTTTCATCCAGATTGTGTTTCGATATACCGATTGCTTACAGTGAATGATGATATCGTACGACGGATAATTCAGCTGCGTTCAATTTCGGTGCAGTTACGCCTTATGTCTTTTGGCATGTGATGTCCTTTCTAACCGAAGACGGCACTTGAGGCAAAAATTCTACACTCTTGTGTCTGACGTTCTTTCAACTGTAAAACCTTGCGCCGGACCTGCATCTTATCTCGCCACACGGCTCTGTTCTGGGTGAATTGCTTAATCTCGCCGTGGGAGTTGATGCCTGCTGTTGTTGCCTCTCGCTTTAATGTTCTTTTGAGAGTTTCTTTAGGTCGACCCTTTCTTCTTTTACTCTCCGGTTCCTATTTGATGTAATATTGTTTATATTTTATTTAAATAACTATGTTGTATGAATTAAATTAGTTTAGCGTTTGATATCTTGCGAAATCCTTAATTTTTTTATTTAAAAAAATATCCTTGTGAACGATTCGCAGATTAGTTGCATACCCATTGCGATCGTCCGTTTGTTATCATTTTGCGCAGCTTCCATTTTGAACATCATGAACAGTTATAGATTGCTGACTTTATTTAGTCAAAACATTATGATCATTTTACTTACTATTATGACTGAAACTTCAAACGATTACTGTTTGACTTGTCACTGGACTTCCGGTCAATGTGGCGGATATGCGGCAGGAACCGTTGAGACTCTGAAAAAAAGTGTTCCTTGTTGCAGTTTCGCCATATTCCAAACCTGGTTTGTTGCCGGAGCTACTGAGTTTAGTGCCCTGTGCACACCGTGAGCTGTGTTTTTCATCCGGATCGTGTTTCGATATCCCGATTGTTTACGATGAATGATGATATCGTATGATGAACAGTTCGATTGCTTTCACTATCAGTGCCGCTCCGCCCTATGTCTTTTGCTGTGGCTGCTATGATGGGGACTGCAGCTGGCTTTCTGTGTTTAGATCCTTTAATAAGATGAGTTATTAATTAGGATGATTCCACTGGCACGGGCGGTTGAGAAATTATGGATTTTAATCCGTTTGCAGTTATACCGGAGCCTTCGACTAACTATAACTATTGCTGTATGACTAATTATTGTAAGTTACTAATATGGTTATGATTATGGAAGGCCCCGGTATCACTGCAAACGAATTAAAATCCATAATTGCTCAACCGACCATGCCAGTTGAATCATCAGAATTACTATCTCATCTCCCACACAAAGAAAGTTAGCTGTAGTCCCCATCATAGCGATCTCAGCACACGCCAAAAGACGTAAGGCCAAACCGCACAGAAAGTGAACACAGTCAACTGTTCCTTGTCATACGATATCATTCTTCGTAAGCAATGGAATATCGAAACATGATAAAAACGGATGAGACACACATCTCACGGTGTGCACAGAGCACTCAACTCAGTAGCTCCTGCACCAATCTCGACTTGGAATATGAGGAAACTGAAACAAGGAACACTTTTCATACAAATCCTTAATTAAATGGTTCCTGCCGCCTATCCACCATATTACAAACAAAATATATGGGCACTAACTCTATAGACCCCATACGCGTCAAGACAAGGGTAGGTAACTCTTCATTTTCTACACTCTGTCCTTTTTGTTAATAATAATGCGAATGAAATCCTTTCCAAAATTAAAACATGCCTTCGCCACTGACTTCATCATTCCAACGGTGATATTACGGTAGCACACGCAACTGAAGGCGATTATCCTTAATAATGTATATTCATAATGGAAAGAAAATGGAAATCAGTTTTTGTTAATTACATATATTCACATTTGATTTAGCAACTTTATCACATTAACGTTCATAATGTGAATATTCCTGGCTACATTTGTTGCACAATTTTAATGTAGTTAAATTTCGTTTACATGGGGGATATGTTGATGTTGTTAATTTTACATGGGTCTGTGTTTTATTGCGATTCATACTCAGCACTTTATCTATGTTGCTTGTCATAGTTTCAGTGTTTATTTTATGTAAACCCGCCTCACAATTGCATTTTGGTAAGCCAGCATCTGTCTCAGACAGATAGATAGACATATAGGTAGACAGGCAGGCAGGCAGATAAACAATATTGTGAAAGACATCTTTGTAATCCAGCCTCACATTCACTATCTGTAAGACAGCCTCACAATTACACCCTGTAAGTCGGTTTCACAATTACATTACGTAAGACAGCCTCATAATCACATTCTGTAAGTTAGTTTCACAATTATATTATGTAAGACAGCCTCACAATTACATTTTGGTAAGCCAGCGTCAGTCACATTCTGTATAATCCATCATCGCAATTACATTATGTAAGACAGCCTCACAATTACATTCTGTAAGACAACCTCATAATTATTACACTATGTAAGCCCGTTTCATAATTACATTCTGCAAGCCAGCCTCACAATTACATTCTGTAAGCCAGCCTCACTATTATATTATGTAAGCGAGCCACACTATTATATTCTGTAAGCCAGCCTCACAATTACATTCTGTAAGCCAGCCTCACTATTATATTATGTAAGCCAGCCTCACTATTACATTCTGTAAACCAGCCTCACTATTACATTCTGTAAGCCAGCCTCACTATTATATTCTGTAAGCGAGCCACACTATTATATTCTGTAAGCCAGCTTCACAATTACATTCTGTAAGCCAGCCTCACTATTATATTATGTAAGAGGGCCACACTATTATATTCTGTAAGCCAGCCTCACAATTACATTCTGTAAGCCAGCCTCACAATTACATTCTGTAAGCGAGCCACAATATTACATTATGTAAACCAGCCTCACTATTATATTCTGTAAGCCAGCCTCACAATTACATTCTGTAGGCTAGGCACCCTATTATATTCTGTAAGCCAGCCTCATAATTACATTCTGTAAGCCAGCCTCACTATTATATTCTGTAAGCCAGCCTCATTATTATATTTCTGTAAGCCAGCCTCATTATATTTCTGTAAGTCAGCCTCACTATTATATTCTGTAAGCTAGCCTCACAATGACATTTTGTAAGCCAGCCTCACTATTATATTCTGTAAGTCAGCCTCACTATTATATTCTGTATGTCAGTCTCACTATTATATTCTGTAAGCCAGCCTCACTATTATATTCTGTAAGCCAGCCTCATTATTATATTTCTGTAAGCCAGCCTCACTATTATATTCTGTAAGCTAGCCTCATTATTATATTTCTGTAAGCCAGCCTCATTATTATATTCTGTAAGCTAGCCTCACAATGACATTCTGCAAGTCAGCCTCACTATTATATTCTGTAAGTCAGCCTCACTATTATATTCTGTAAGCTAGCCTCATTATTATATTCTGTAAGCTAGCCTCACAATGACATTCTGTAAGCTAGCCTCACAATGACATTCTGTAAGTTAGCCTCACTATTATATTCTGTAAGCCGGCCTCACAATTATATTCTATAAGTCAGCCTCACTATTATATTCTGTAAGTCAGCCTCACTATTATATTCTGTAAGCCAGCCTCACAATTAAATTCTATAAGTCAGCCTCACTATTATATTCTGTAAGCTAGCCTCACTATTATATTCTGTAAGCTAGCCTCACTATTATATTCTGTAAGTCAGCCTCACTATTATATTCTGTAAGTCAGCCTCACTATTATATTCTGTAAGTCAGCCTCACTATTATATTTTTGCAAAGAAAGCCCGCGAGCAGGAAATTAAAGCAAAAAACTCCCTACTAACGTGACGTTTTCGCTATATAAGCTATAGACAGCTAACGCCACTGTACCCACAACAACCCCTCAAAGATGAAAACGTCACGCTAGTCGCAGGTTTTCAGGGGAAATCCCCTCAGCCCGTAGGTCGAAATAAACCTATAATTGGCTGTTGTTTATCTATGTTTTATACAAATGGAGGCGAAGGCGCGCCTCCCAGCACCAGAGCTGGAAGTTGTCAGCGACCCACAGCTGATGGCTTGCACCAGGATCGGTGACCCAAAACCATCCAGATCCTGCTCCACCTCTCTGTGGTGCCTACAGTAACAGACTAACCTGTCTAGTCTGGCCAAGCGAGCAGGGATCGAAGACGGAAGACAAACCGGTACTCACAAATGTCGTGCTGAAGTCGGATGTCTTGGGCCGAAAGGCGCAAATATAACAGTTATACTGCAAGCCACAACACAACGTAGGCACGTCCACTTAACGTCCTTTTAAGGGCGGATGACGAAGAGGAATTCTACAGTCTACGAATACTCTAGAATACTTTAGTCATCGGGCGAACGTAAGTAAATATACAAATAATATCGTTTCGTCACTGCAGTCGAGGCATCACCATATCCGCCCCACCATCTGACCCAGCATTTCTCAAAGCGTATGTAGACTGATTGTACCCATAAGGTGTTGATTATAAATACATCAGCTTTTAAAACTAAGTTATCCAGATTGCCCAGATCCCTTTTCCACCTTTGAAACCCTCATTTTCTCAATATATGCCTGATTGTCCCACTAATTCTCCTCCTCTCCTTTTAAGGGATAGCTTATCGGCTATTCATTGCCATCGTGCCAGAGAGCGTATCGGCTATTTCATTGCCATCGTGCCAGAGAGCGTATCGGCTATTTCATTGCCATCGTGCCAGAGAGCGTATCGGCTATTTCATTGCCATCGTGCTAGAGAGCGTATCGGCTATTTCATTGCCATCGTGCCAGAGAGCGTATCGGCTATTTCATTGCCATCGTGCCAGAGAGCGTATCGGCTATTTCATTGCCATCGTGCCAGAGAGCGTATCGGCTATTTCATTGCCATCGTGCCAGAGAGCGTATCGGCTATTTCATTGCCATGTTCACCAGCTTGTCCTGGAGAGTACACCCAGGTTAAAGCGTTCACTTTAGACTCATCTAAGATTTGCATCCACTCCTGGCGCAGACACTGTCTGTTAATCATCTGTAGCATACTTTGTGAGCCAGTCAGAAGACTGCGGCAAGAGGCAACAATAGGCATCCGTTCCTTTCCTGGATGATGGATACATCCAGTAATGAGAGACTTTGTAGGCGCATAAGAGGACTTATCAAAAACACAGAACTGTAACAGTGGATGTGAGAATGTGAAGTAGGGTAGGGGATGGTTGTGGTGAGTGGGTGAATATAGCAGGAGGGGAAATCACGGGGGAAAATATGAAGAGATTGGTTCAGACAGGACAGCGGGATTCCCGTGACTGTTGAGAATGTGAGTACAAAAGAGTTGAGATGCAGAATAGCTCAGGCAGAAGCAGCTTTCCAAAAATGAGGAAGATACTATGCAATCCATTTTTGGCAATAGAAACAAGAAAAAGATTTCTTAAATGCTATGTAGAGCCAGTCTTGACATATGGATGTGAATCATGGACAATAGGACAACAAACAAGAAAATCACTGGAGTCTGTAGAAATGTGGTTTTACAGAAAAATATTGAGAATACCATGGACAGCTTAGAAGAGTAATGAAGATGTTCTGAATGAGGTCAAAGCAAAGAGAGAGCTAATTTCCAATATTAGGAAGAAACAATCATCATATTTTGACCATGTAATGAGAAAAGAACAACTGGAATATATTGTAACAACTGGGAAAATTGAGGAACGAAGAGATTGAGGAAAGCAAAGAGAAAAAATACCAGACAGGTTAAGAGAATGGCTTGGCAGAAGGTCAACAACTGAAATGATAAATAACTGTCGAGATCGAAAGTTGTGGAGAGATATGATCACTTACGCCGGCAGGCCCGGTACTTGATGATGTGAATGTAAACTTGGAGATGGGGAGGTGACGTAGGAGAGTTGTGATTGGATAAGAGACAAAGCATGAGATGACGTAGAGTAATTTGATTGGTGAGAGACAAGGGATAAAGTCCATGTATAAGGTTAGACAGTAAGATTCACACATGGGGACAGCATGAGAGCGGTGCCACTGGGAGGCGGTAGCCCGTAGTGGCTCACCAACCGCCACAGTTAGTATTAATCATGTTAGACGTGGCTCCTCACATACAGATTCAGACAGATAAAGATGGGATTCACACGGGGCGGTTGAGAACTAGTGTTGTAGACCCCAGTAGATTAGATGTAAGCCAATGGCGCTTCTTTAATGGGCACAGGATTTTTTTCTGGGAAAGTAAAGCGGCACGGGAGTAATACCGACCACATTACCCCAAAAATCATGTCCTGAAGGTCTGTAAAATTTATGGTCACTAACACCATATTCCCTATACGCCACTTGGCGTGATGGGGGCTCTTTACTTTTTTGCAATGGCTCTTGGAGCCCAAGTAGTAACAGAGAGTTAGACTAGTGAAGAAGTAGATCTCGAGTTTATTGAAGATACAGTTCAGTGTGTTTAATATAGGGAGTATGTTAGGATCTAGACTAGAGAGATTCAGTGTTTGGACCGATTGAGTGTGAGAGTCTAATTGAGGCACGACTGCAGTAAAGAGGTGCCTGCAGTACACTCATGTGTGAACAGCCGAGCGAATTGTAGCCCGCTGGCTTGTACATATATTGTTTCATTGGATATGTTACGTGTAAATAAACTTACTGTTATGTTCATGAGAGAACTCTGTGTGCAGTGAATTACAACTATCACTTTGTCGTGGTCTGACGTTGTAGTGAAGAATGAAGTGGGAGTGTTGCGGCGAAAAGTCATTGTTATCAGACTCTGCAGTCCAGGAAAAGTCAAACATCAACGCGAAGTACATCATAGCAATAGATCACGAGAAGAGAACAGTAGAACGTTTTAAAATATATCCAGGTGAAATTTAGATCGGCTACGTATACAGTTCATACGTGGACAAGCAGTCGTCATAGTTAAGTGTGTACAAGTCTGAACAAGACATTGTTTACAGAACTGGAGTCAATGGACACGTGGGACTTGCTGAGAAGGGGATCTGAGCACCTATGGGCATGTTCGGAGCAATGACGATAACCCATAGATAACTCAAAAATAATGGAAATGTACTTGGTTCAGTATATCTTCAATCATAAATGTTGCAAAAAATTCCAAGATTAGAACTAAAATGCTATTTTGATGTGAATACAAACTGCTGTGAACTGAGCACAGACATTAATTTATCTTATTTAGATTATGCCCTTCACTGGTTTCTTTAGCAAGTTCTCTCATGGCTGATTCTGGTAATATCAGAACGGTAGGTTCACCTGCAGTATTAATGCAGTAGGCAATAACCAAATAAAATTAGGAGAAATACCTCAACTAGACATACAATCTTACATATATCTGGGTAATAATATAGATAAAGAGGGAGGAACAGAAAATGATACCAAAATAAGGAAATCAAAAGCAAGAGGAGCTTTTGTTGCACTGGGAAACATATGGAAGTCCAAAGAAATTAGGTTAAATACAAAAATAAAAATTTTCAAATCCGGTGTTAAGTCAGTCCTATTATAAGGTTGTGAAACATGGAGAAGTGAAAAGTTCAGCAAGAAGAGATACAAGAGCTTATATAGACAATTTGGCAGAGAAAGCAGAGACAGCTGCAATTACAGGAGACAGCAGAACTCTCTATACTGTACAAAAGATGCTGACAAACATCATCCAGTGGAACACCAATTCTAGACAAATCTGGATTAATGCTAACAACAAGAGCAGACATAAAAGCCCGTTGGGCAGAACACTTCAAAGAAATTCTTAACCATCCACTACCCCACAGTTTAATAGATTTTGAAGCTGAAACACCAGCAGCAGAATTAGGTGTAAATTTAGATGACTTCACCTTGAGCGAAATAGAAACCACCTTAAAGCTTATGACCAATAACAAGGCTGCTGGAGAGGATAAGTTAACAGCTGAGATCCTCAAGGCAATTGATAGCCATTATCTAATACATCTCCAAAATATGTTGAACATGTTGGAAAACAGAGAAGATGCCTCATAAATGGAAAAAAGGAATCATTGTTAAGATTCCAAAAAAAGGGCAATCTTAGAGATTGTAACAACTGGAGAGGCGTGACACTTTTGTCGGTTGCCTCAAAGTTATTCTACAAAATCATCCTAAATAGAATAAAGGCTGTATCAATAGATACAGTAATGCATGAAGAACAGGCTGGGTTTAGAAAAGGGAGAAGCTGCCTTGACCACATTTTTACTCTACGACTTATATTGGAGGAACACATTGAAAAGCAAAAACCTTTTGTACTTAACTTCATCGACTTCAAAAAAGCATTTGACAGTATTCATAGAGATTCTTTGTGGAAAATCCTGAAGCAATATGGTTTACCATAAAAAATCATAAATATTATTAAAGACATGTATGATGGTTACACATGTGCAGTTCGAACAGAGGAAGGACTGAGCAAATGTTTCCCAATAGAAACGGGTTAAACAAGGATGTATTTTATTGCCTTTGTTATTTGGAATTGTTATGGACTTCATGTGATGTAGAATGGCTCAGGCAAAAGCAGCTTTCCAAAAAATGAGGAAAATACTATGCAATCCATTTTTGACAATAAAAACAAGATAAAAGAGTTCTTAAATGTTACGTAGAGCCAGTCTTAACATACAAATGCGAATCATGGACAATAGGACAACAGACAAGAAAATCACTGGAGTCTGTAGAAATGTGGTTTTACAGAAGAATGTTGAGAATGCCATGGACAGCTAAGAAGAGTAATGAAAACGTTCTGAAAGAGTTCAAAACAAAGAGAGAGCTAATTTCCAATATTAGGAAGAAACACTCATAATTTTTTTTGCCATGAAATAAAAAGTGAAAAGCTGGAATATATTGTAACAACTGGAAAAATTGAGGGACGAAGAGATAGAGGGAAGCAAAGAGAAAAAATACCAGACAGCTTAAGAGAATGGCTTGGCAGAAGGTCAACAACAGAAATGATAAATAGCTGCCGAGATCGAATGTTGTGGAGAGACATGATCACCTACGCCACTAGGCCCGGTACTTGATGATGATGGACTTCATAATGAAGAAATACTGCACTGGTAATAAAGGCATCGAATAGATACAAGGAGACCATTTGGAGGACCTCGACTTTGCTGATGACATAGTTCTCATCAGCAGTCAGATAAAAACGATACAGGAAAACGCAAATGAACTATCATCAATAGCCAGCAAAATTGGGCTTGAGATCAATCATGAAAAGACTAAAGTCATGAAAAGCTTAATTCCAACAGACGACAAAATATACATGGAAAACAAACCAGTGGAAGAGATCGATCACTTTATCTATCTTGGAAGTCACATTGATCGAGAAGGGGATACAAGCAAAGAAATTAGAATCAGAATAGCTAAAGCAGCAATGTCTTTCAGAAGCCTTGAAAAGTTGTGGAAATCAAAACTCATCAGCACAAACACAACTCTTAGACTATTCAAATCAAATGTACTATCAACCCTTATGTATGCGTGTGAAAGCTGGAAAACAACAAGAGATATAGAAACAAAGTTGAACACATTCGAAAATAAATGTCTAAGGAAAATACTAGGTATAGCGTGGAACGAATTCAAAACAAACGAGGAAATTAGAGAAATCGCCAATCAACCACTAATATCTTCAGTAGTAAAGAAAAGACGATGGTCATATGTTGGACATGTGATGAGAAGAGATAATAACAAAGCAAGCCCTCATGTGGGAAACAACAGGTAAGAGGAAAAGAGGAAGACCCAGAGAGACACTGAGAAGAACATTGATGAGAGAGGCAAGAGCAGCAGGAATCGGCTCCCTCAATGAGATAGAGCTACTTGCACAGAACAGAGACAAATGGCAAGATTTGATAAAATATTTTTAAAAGAATTGAAAACTGCTAGAACAAAAATTCAGATAAGAGACGGAATATCTTGGTCTACGCCCTGTGGGCCGGCTATGGCTCGAAAGGTCAATAGATAGATAGAAACACGGAGAACAAAAAAATTGACAATCATGAAAATACAGACTTTCATTAATGAATGCTTACGCAGAATAAAAGAATGGAAATGGCAGGACAAAATCACTAATATAAGAATTATGGAAATGAACCAGTCAAATACCAGTGGATAAAGAGATACAGCAAAGATGATGGCGCTGGATAGGACACACACAATTCGGAAGCCAACTGAGAGTATTACACAACAGGCCCTTTTTTGGAATCCCTAGGGGAAAAGACAAAGAGGAAGACCAAAGAATTCTTGGAGAAGACAGAAGCAGAGATGAAGATGATGGGGAAGACATTGAATGATCTTAAGAGAATGTCAAGAAACAGAACAATTTGGAAAGTGTTTGCTGAAGACCAATGCTCCACAGGGAGCTGAAAGGTAGAAGAAGAAGTTTCACCTGCAGAATAACCAAAGACATTTGTTTTCCCTTCTTTTATCTTCTGACTTTGATTACATTTAATTTTTGGATGCTCTTATGACATTTCTTGGTAATGGGAATAAACATGAAAGTCATGTGGGGTTGTGGCAAAAACTTGTTTAGATACAATAGAAGGTGTAGATATCACGACAAGTTATAAACTGGAGACACAATACACCTACGCCCACGTCATTTTAAGGGCAGACGATGGAAAGGAGTAGTAATTGGATGAACACAGAAGATAGAGAGATGAAGAAGGACATGAAGACTAAGAAGAAGACTGAAGACTAAAATGAAGACGAAGAAGGCGATTAAAATAAAAAAAGGTGATGAAGACTAAAAAAGAAGATGAATTGGGTGGAAATTAAAAATAGGAGACGATGGCTAAAAGGAGGAAGAAGGGGAAAACTAACACTAAGATGAAGACTAAAAGGAAGAAGAAGGGGAAGACTAACACTAAGATGAAGACTAAAAGGAGGAAGAAGGGGAAAACTAACACTAAGATGAAGACTAAAAGGAGGAAGAAGGGGAAAACTAACACTAAGATGAAGACTAAAAGGAGGAAGAAGGGGAAAACTAACACTAAGATGAAGACTAAAAGGAGGAAGAAGGGGAAAACTAACACTAAGATGAAGACTAAAAGGAGGAAGAAGGGGAAAACTAACACTAAGATGAAGACTAAAAGGAGGAAGAAGGGGAAAACTAACACTAAGATGAAGACTAAAAGGAAGAAGAAGGGGAAGACTAACACTAAGATGAAGACTAAAAGGAAGATGAAGGGGAAGATTAACACTAAGATGAAGACTAAAATGAAGATGAAGGGGAAGATTAACACTAAGATGAAGACTAAAAGGAAGATGAAGAGGGAGACTAAAAGGAAGATGAAGGGGAAAACTAACACTAAGATGAAGACTAAAAGGAAGATGAAGAGGGAGACTAAAAGGAAGATGAAGGGGAAAACTAACACTAAGATGAAGACTAAAAGGAAGATGAAGGGGAAAACTAACACTAAGATGAAGACTAAAAGGAAGATGAAGGGGAAGATTAACACTAAGATGAAGACTAAAAGGAAGATGAAGAGGGAGACTAAAAGGAAGATGAAGGGGAAAACTAACACTAAGATGAAGACTAAAAGGAAGATGAAGGGGAAAACTAACACTAAGATGAAGACTAAAAGGAAGATGAAGGGGAAAACTAACACTAAGATGAAGACTAAAAGGAAGATGAAGAGGGAGACTAAAAGGAAGATGAAGGGGAAAACTAACACTAAGATGAAGACTGAAATGAAGATGAAGGGGAAAACTAACACTAAGATGAAGACTAAAAGGAAGATGAAGGGGAAAATGAACACTAAGATGAAGACTAAAAGGAAGATGAAGGGGAAGACTAACACTAAGATGAAAACTAAAAGGAAGAAGAAGGAGAAGTCTAAAAGGAAGAAGAAAGGGAAGATTAACACTAAGATGAAGACTAAAAGGAAGAAGAAAGGGAAAACTAACACTAAGATGAAGACTGAAAGGAAAATGAAGGGGAAAATTAACACTAAGATGAAGACTAAAAGGAAGATGAAAGGGAAAACTAACACTAAGATGAAGACTGAAATGAAGACGAAGGGGAAAATTAACACTAAGATGAAGACTAAAAGGAAGATGAAAGGGAAGATTAAGACTAAGATGAAGATTAAAAGGAAGATGAAGTAGGAGTTGAAGAAGCTGATCCTTTTGGCTCTTGGTTTGTCCTCGAGCCTCAAACTGCTGACTGTTGTTAGTGAGCAATGATAGCTGGCCTGGACTCACAGAGGATGAGCTAACTATTTTATTTTCTGCATTTCTTTGTATTCAAGTATAATCACAAGCACTTCTAAACTCAATCAAGCAATTCAATAAATAGACAAACAAATAAAACACACAAAAAAACAAGCAGTTTAATTAAATTATAATCTAAGCAGTTATATTTACTAATAAGGCCAATCACAGAGCAATATAAACATCAACATTGCAAACTAATAATTGAATACAGTTACAAGATTATAGTGATCAATGATTCCCAACTTGTGGGAGGTAACCCCACATGTTTTTACAGGGGAGGGGGGAACAGAGAATACTTTAATTGACAATTATTGTTATACAAGAAATATACTAATATACAAGAAATGTCATTTGTTTTATTGGGAGCCATCTCCACATCAAAGGTTGACTACCATTGAGTGTCATTTTACCCGGTCTCTTGCTTTGATAATGCACATTGTCATAGGTTCACCTGCCCATCTTTTGGTGTTAGTTCATTTTAGTCTTGGTCTGCCTCGTCTTATCTACCTTGCACTTTCCTCTCAAAGATGACCCCCAGTAAGGCATTCTATCTCTTATCTACCTTGCACTTTCCTCTCAAAGATGACCCTCAGTAAGGCATTCTATCTCTTCTTATCTACCTTGCACTTTCCTCTCAAAGATGACCCCCAGTAAGGAATTCTATCTCTTCTTATCTACCTTGCACTTTCCTCTCAAAGATGACCCCCAGTAAGGCATTCTATCTCTTCTTATCTACCTTGCACTTTCCTCTCAAAGATGACCCCCAGTAAGGCATTCTATCTCTTATCTACCTTGCACTTTCCTCTCAAAGATGACCCTCAGTAAGGCATTCTATCTCTTCTTATCTACCTTGCACTTTCCTCTCAAAGATGACCCTCAGTAAGGCATTCTATCTCTTCTTATCTACCTTGCACTTTCCTCTCAAAGATGACCCCCAGTAAGGCATTCTATCTCTTCATATCTACCTTGCACTTTCCTCTCAAAGATGACCCCCAGTAAGGCATTCTATCTCTTCTTATCTACCTTGCACTTTCCCCTCAAAGATGACCCCCAGTAAGGCATTCTATCTCTTCATGAGTCCCAAAAATTCATTAATTGTTTTTAGACATGTAGAATAACTCTTCTTGGCTTTCTTTGGAATGATACACGGTGAGGCTCCCATCTCTTCCACGGTGGCCAACCACATTCACCTTTTGTATATTCTAATCAACTATTGACCTTTCAAGCCATAGCTGGCCCATAGGGCATACATTCAGATACTCCTTTTCTTATCTAAATGCCATTTGTCTCTGTTCTGTGCAAGCAACTCTATCTCATTGAGGGAGCCGATTCCTGCTGCTCTTGCTTCTCTCATCAATGTTCTTCTCAGTGTCTCTCTGGGTTTTCCTCTTTTCCTCTTACGTGTTGTTTCCGACACAAGGGCTTGCTTTGCTACTCGGTTATTATCTCTTCTCATCACATGTCCAACATATGACCATCGTCTTTTCTTGATTACTGAAGATATTAGTGGTTGATTGGCGATTTCTCTAATTTCCTTGTTTGTATATTACAATTATAAAAAAAAAAATAAAAAAAACATTGGCTATTATTAAACAATCGGAGGGAGTCAAGTTTACTTTGTTATTATAAAGGATAAGGGGAGTGTATGTTGCAGTTGGTTACTTGATTATAAAAGGGGAGTGTATGTTGCAGTTGGTTACTTGATTATAAAAGGGGAGTGTATGTTGCAGTTGGTTACTTGATTATAAAAGGGGAGTGTATGTTGCAGTTGGTTACTTGATTATAAAAGGGGAGTGTATGTTGCAGTTGGTTACTTGATTATAAAAGGGGAGTGCAGATTATTTGGCTGTTATAAATGGAGGTTGTGGGTTACATGGTCATTATAAAAGGTGGGTCACCGACTCATTATTCTCCATATAAAACATATACAACATTATAAAAGATATATAATTAATACCTGAACAGTGAAATAAAAATGTATTTGCATAAAATATCACATTTGTAAGCCGAATATGGCAATGACATCAACAAAGGATATATATTTACATGTAGTAACATATACATAAATACTGACTTATAAAGTCTATGGTTATCAAGTGTGTTAATAAATGTACAGCAAGATTTATGTTGAAAGTATATAGTGAATATTCCATGACAGTATTTATATCACTTAAAGTCAAGGAGACTACAAGTAAAACTGTCTCTAAGGTTAATTAAAAGCAAACACATACAATTGTCAAGAAATGAATTAACAATTTGAAGACTTAGAGACGCTGAATAACAAATAATCATAAATTATGAAGAAATGAACGAAGGAATTGTGAAATTCATATTATATTGTTACAACTTAAATGGTTTGGCCACTTGGTCAGAATGAATCCGCACCAATCGCCATCAAGGGTGTTCTCGAGAATGCATGGAAAAAGACCAAGGGGAAGACCCAGCTGGACTAAACAGTTTGGATGTCTGTACAGTATAAGTGCTGGACTGAACAGTTTCGGTGTCAGTGCAGTATAAGTGCTGGACTAAGCTGTTTGGGTGTCAGTTCAATGTAAGTGCTGGACTAAACAGTTTGGATGTCTGTACAGTATAAGTGCTGGACTAAACAGTTTGGGTGTCAGTACAGTATAAGTGCTGGACTAAACAGTTTGGGTGTCAGTACAGTATAAGTGCTGGACTAAACAGTTTCGGTGTCAGTACAGTATAAGTGCTGGACTAAGCTGTTTGGGTGTCAGTTCAATGTAAGTGCTGGGCTAATCAATTTGGGTGTCAGTACAATGTAAGTGCTGGGCTAATCAATTTGAGTGTCAGTACAATGTAAGTGCTGTGACTAAACAGAATGGATGTCAGTACAATGTAAGTGCTGGACTAAACAGTTTCTTTTTGTGATAATGTCTGTAAAGTAATGAACTCAATGACAGGGAAAACCTCAGATGACCTGCACGACAGAATTATAAAGCTTCAACATCTTTCAGCATTATAAAAATTCATTCAATTCACATTGTTTTGTTATCTTCACTGAACACATTTTGTACCCATCTCCAACATTTCTTTGCCTTCTCTCAATCTCGTCTCTTTCTCTCTCTCTTATTGTTTGGATTTAGTAAGCATTTCATGGCAACTAACTTTTGTTTTCAGTTTTAATTGACATATTATGTATTAACCAGCAGCATAATTAGTGTTGTGGTAGCATGTTGGGTTTGTGATCCGGAACCTGTGGGTTCAATCATATCTTGATGTTCTCCAGTTAACCCGTTGACAATAAAATGAAGAACTGGTTCAATAAATTTAGAAAAATTTAAAATTTATAAAAATCAAGGAGAGGACTTATCACCACCAAATTTCATAGCTGAGAACAGTAAGATAAAGTTTCATTCTCCTACGACATTAAAACATGTCATGGGGTAGATAGTTGTTAGTATTTATATATATATATGAACATATTATTATAACATTTTAAGAATTATTATATGTGGAAGTAATGTGACATAAGACCATACACATGAGAATTTATGCAGGTGGCAATATCCAAATAGCATTTTGAGAAATACCTCTACAAGACGTAAAATCTTATACAATAGACTCTCGATTATCCAGAATGAATGGTTAATCCTGGATAACCAATCTCACGGTTAAACCATTATATATATATATATATATATATATATAGGAAACTGAAAGATTAGGCGCAGTAATTACTTAAAGATTAGGCCAGCACTTACTTAATTTATTACTACTTAAAATAAGACAGTAGATTCTTCTGTTTTGTATTTTCAATAGTTTTTCACCGAATGGTGCTGCATAAATTTCTCGTAATTAATCTTTCCATGCAGTTACTATCTTCTTAGTGTTCTAAGTAATCAAAAAGAGCTCATAGATTGTTTCATTTTGATAAATTTCTTTAAAAATGAAGGAATAAAAAAAAAATGGTATTATTTTCTGAAGGTCTCCCAGATAATCCGCTACTGGATAATCAAGTCTACTGTTTGTATATAGATCAGCAGTAATATGCACAAAGAAAGAGGAACAGAGAATATTACCAAAATAAGGATACAAAAAGCAAAAGTAGCCTTTACTGCACTAAGGAAGTACAAAGAAATTGAGTTAAAGACAAAAATTACAGTCACAAAAATACAAACTTTCATTAATGAACAAAGAGGTAAAACAAATACAATGGTATTACACTAGACAGAGCGTACATTGATACATTGCGAAAACCAACTGAGAGTATTACATAACAAGTCATTTTTTGGAATCCCCAGGGAAAGAGACAAAGGGGAAGGCTAAAATAAATATGGAGAAGGCAGGTGGAAGTGGAGATGAAGAGAATGGGATGGCAAGAAACAAAACAGCTTGGAAAGTGTCTGTTAAGGACCTGTGCTCCACAGGAAGCTGAAAGAAAGGAGTAATGTGCCTTGAAAATATTTGGTAAAACATTTTTTCTTTATCCAGAGTCACAACAAATATTCATTATCATTTATTTATGAACAACTGATCCATCGCAACATGAGATTAAATATAGCACCCTCGCCCTGTGTGTGAACTGTGTCACAGTTAATATCAACCAGATATGACAATACACCAGGAGGAGCCTGCTCTACTGCCTCATTACCTCCAGGGCCCCCAAAGGGCCCTAACATCCTCCCTTTGTTTGTTTTAAAGCCAAGCCTGTCAATAAGAAAACCACTTCCCACAACCACTTTAACAATCAACTCATCTGGTTCTAGCTCCACCACATGATTTACCTTTCCCTCAGGACAATGTCCTCTGTGATAAACCAAACTAGCATCAACATCTATAGAGGTACTACGATAGAACAATTTAAGTCCACCAATCAGAACTCTGTTATCCCAAAGCCTCAGCCAGATTTCAATGCGCTTTATCTGAATACTTTGATTTGTGTACAATGTTTCAGGTGGAAACGGAGAACGTTGAATTTGACCTCCAGCAGCATATCGTCGACACCCCTCAGAAAATGAAACTATCCCAAATATCCTTATCTTAAACCAAGTGTCAGGAATGTCTCCAGTGTTAGGACGTAAACTCTTTATTACAAAAGAACCACTTTTAGTTTTTTTAATGTATTTCAAGGCCACCATTCGCAGCTTCAAGTATTTTTGAACAATCTTATCATCTTTAAATGATTTGAAATTCTTCAGGCATTTTTTTACCACATCCTCTGATATCTGTGGAAGTCTCACAGTTCGGATCAACATTTCAGGATCACTGGGTGATGCCATCGACATGTATCTTAATACTGAGTTAAGTATCAATGTTTCTCTTTCCTCTGAACTCAAAACTGTTTTTCTGAACCTACCATCATAAAGAATCAGATTTTGATCTGAAAAGAAATCTTCCAGAAATTTTGCATCCATTTGGGAGAACCTTTGTGTTTGAGAGATCTCATCCAGGTGATGGGTCAGAAACTCTTTGGCCCTTTCTACCAGCTCTGGTATGGGATACTGCAAGCCAAACACAAGTACATCACAACAATTTTCACTGTCTAAGTTTGCAGCCATAAACCTAATACATACTCCTTTGACATAGCCTACACTGAGGTAATCAGATGTAATGAGAATATCCTGAACATTGTCATTAGTAATGTCGACTTTCCCTGTGTAAGCATAGTTGAGAAGGACAGAGAACTCCTCAGGCTTAATGCCATGCAAGGTTATCTCCCCTGATTCAGTTTTATCAAACTGAAATAAAATTAAACCTAAAATCAGTTGTCTATGCAGATGGCAATAAAATACAACACAATAATAATAATAAATACTGGGTTTTAAATTATGTTTTATATGTGCTGTGAACATATATATTAAACCAAATTTAAGTAAAGATTATTTCTATTTAATCTCAAATTTTTAATTTCAATGGCAGGATGAACAATTTTTATGTTCTTTAAATAGCATACATGTAAGTAGTACTCATATTCACTATATATATATATGGGAGACGCGCTAGCTCAGTGGTTAGTGAACTGGGCTACAAAGGACAAGAGGTAAGGTTCGATCCCAACCAACGGCTTCCGGTTCACCCAGCCTTTAATGGGTACCAGATACCAGATTTTTTTCTGGGAAAGTAATATATATATATATATATATATATATATATATATATATATATATATATATATATATATATATATATATATAGAGAGAGAGAGAGAGAGAGAGAGAAGAATGTTGAGAATACCACAGACAGCTAAGAAGTGTAATGAATATGTTCTGAAAGAAAGAGGCCAAAGCAAAATAGAGAGCTGATATTCAATATTAGGAAGAAATAAATATTTTTTGACCATATAATGAGAAGGGAACAGCTGGAATATATTGTAACAACTGGAAAATGTAGGGATGAAGAAATAGAGGGAAGCAAAGAGAAAAGATACCAGACAGCTTAAGAGACTGGCTTGGCAGAAGGTCAACAACAGAAATTATAAATAACTGTCGAGATCGAAAGTTGTGGAGAGACATGATCACCTACACCATGGTACTATATATATATATATATATATATATATGTGTGTGTGTGTTATATATAACAAACACAATAAGGACATACAAAGGCTATATATTACACAATACAGAAGAGACAAATGATACATTTTCTTTAAATATGAAGAAATATTAATTAGCAGTTAGTATGCATATACATTAAACAGATGAAAAGAACAAATTTAGACAATAAGTGAAGCCTGATATGATTCACTCTGTAAAATTAATTAGTAAATTCAAGTGGCTTCCAGTTCTATCATAAAAACTCTGTTACCTTTGCCAAAATGTTACAATGAAAGGAATCAGTCCACACACCAAATCTCATAAAGTTTGCTATATCCTCAAAGCTTTTTTTTTTTTTTTGTTCAAATACTCTTAAAATACAATTGGACTCAATTTATTTTTCCTTCTCTTGTTTATCAATTAAAGTTCACATTTGATTGTCTAAAAATTGGGTCTGAACCCAATATTTCAGGCTACAAACATGAGAACAGTTTTGTTTGTTTGCTAAAGAAAGCATACACCAAGGAAATAAGAAGGCATATCAGAAAAAATAAATAGCACAAAAGAAAATAGCCCACTTGCCAGCCACTCACTACTCAGTTGGTTTGAGATCACAAAGAAAATATGAGCTCAGAGTGCATATTAATATTCTTTCTATTTTTTACTGTTTGACTTGTGTTCCGCTTCAAGGTTTAGCTCTTTCTGGTTTCACAGCACAAACTTTGAAACTACACACCTAAGGCTTATTGAGTTATTTGCGGGTCATCATCATTGCACTCTGAACATGTCCATAGGTGCTCAGATCCCCTCTTCAGCAAGTCTCGCAGTGTCCAGCGAATGACCACTCCAGTTCTGTGTTGGTTGATAAGTCTTCTTATATGCCCACTAAGTTTCTCATTTCTGGCTGTGCCCATCTTAACTCCAATCTCTTTCATCCGAAGGAGTGACGTGGAGTCATGGTTGTTGAAGTCCTGTGCCCTTCACACATTTCAGAGGCATTAATGATGTCCGTCCTATTGACTGGTTGACCGTCTTCAACAACAGTGCAGCTAGCCAACCTGTCCACTCTTTCATTTCCCCGAACTCCCGCTATGTAGACAAAGGTGACCTTACATATTTTTGACTTCTGCAATGACTCTACCCATTATATGTGTAAGAGCCCATCTCCACATTTTTGTATATCAAAGGCTTTTATTATGGTAAGTAGTATACATTTTAAACACCATACTCAAATATATATCCTCTCCGTTTCACCAGTACCAATTTTATACCATGCTTTATTTACTTAAAAGATTAATTGTTTCAATAACGATTAGGAAATAAATTAGGCTGTAATTTGACATTAATTGTTAATTTTTCATTAACAATTACAAATTTATGAAAAAAATTTGTATTACCAATTAACGTCTTTTTTGTTATTAATTTTCTGCCCCTGAAAGAGTTAACGGTGCCTGGGTTGTAAGTATCCGTCTAATGCTGTTTCCTATCTACGACCATTAATAACAAGTAAAGGTTCCCTTCACGCCTTGCTAGTCATATGGGGAATATGGTGTTAGTGACCATATTTCTCTATGACCATGGCACATTTTTAGGTGATGTAGTTGGTATCACGCCAAGTTGCCTTTACTTCCCAGAAAAATCTCCGGTACCCATTTTTAGAGGCTGGGTGAACCCCAGAGCTGACCATTAATAAGTGACAAATACCAAAAAAAAAATTACAGCTACAATGAATATAAAAATGATCTTTCTTATTTCTATTCACAGAGATTCTAAGAAATATACTTTCTAATTTTCTGAGAAAAAAAAAAATCAAGTCTGGTTGGTTCATAAAAAGAAATCCAGCGTAACCTCAGATTACATATGGCATCAGAACCTTGTGTTCTCACAGCATCATAGTTGATATCATGCAAGTATGATACGGAGATAGGTTGGGCATACTCTTTTTTCTTTTTACATTCATTATTTCCAAAAGGTCCTAGCTTTCTGCCTTTGTTTGTTTCAAATCCTATGCAGCGAATAAGATGGTCGCTTCCCACAATCACTTTGGTGACAAACTCGTCTGGGTTCAGTTCTGCAACATGATGTGCATTTCCAAAATAGCAACCTCCTCTAGAGTAAACCAAACTTGCATCAACATCCTCAGTGGTGCTGCGGTAAAATACTGCTAGACCACCAACAGCACTTTTGTCTTTCCAAAGCCTCAACCAAAACTCAATTCGCTGTATCTGAATCCTCGGATTGTTGTACAAATATTCAGGTAAATATGGTGGCGCTTTAAGCAGAATATCTGAAGCATATAGATCACTTCCATGATAAATCACAAATTTTGAATTTATTCTTTCCTTGAACCATGTTTCTGGAATTTCTTCAACTTCAGGGTGTGTTTTCTTTATTACAGGGGAATCCTCTTCTCCTCTTTGGAGGTGTTTCACAGCCACATTTCTCAGACTGACATACTTTTTGATAATCTCATTGTTTTTCAGTGTTGTGAAGTTCTCAAGGCACTTTCTTAGCTCAGCCTCTGATATCTGTGGCAGTCTCACAGTTCGGATCATCGTTTCAGTAATTTCAGGATTACTAACTGATCCCTTTGACAAATATCTTAACACTGAATTAAGTAACAGGTCTTCCCTACTTGCTGAATTTAAAATTGTATTAGTGTATCTTCCATCATAAAGTATCAGGTTATCATCACTAAATAGCTTTTCCAAAAACGTAGCATCCATCTGGGAAAATTTTTCTGTTTTTGAAATATCATCCAGATGATGAGCCATAAAATCCATGGTCTTTTCTTTTAGTTCAGGTATCGAATACTCGTATGCCAGTAAAAGATGATCACAAATATTTTCATTGTCAAAGTTATCAGCTATGAACTTGATACATAAATCTTTGACTTGTACTGCATTGAGGTAATCAGACACAATTAAAATATTCTGAACATTGTCCTTCGTAATGTCCATATGACCTGTGTAGGCATAGTTTAGAAAGGTTGCAAACTCTTCTGGCTTAATATTGTGTAGAGTTACTTCCCCAGATTCATTTTCATCATGCTGAAAAAGAAGGAAGCCTGAAATCAAATGCTTTTACGCAGATAAATTCAGAAACAATAATAACGAAAATTGGTTTAAAATGTACCACTTCATAAATGTTAAATCATCAAGAAGCTATTAGGAAAAAAAAACTAAGCGAGTTAATCCTTTTGATTAAAGTCTTCGCGAAATTGGTGTAAATGTTATTTTATGATTCACTTAAGCCCAGTTTTTAGACTTCGGCAGATCTAGGCAGAAACTAATAATAAAAAAAACTTTAATGGAATCTCTTTTTATTCTTTGTTTTCATATTAGCAGATTTCATTGCACTGGGTTTTGCACCTTGAGATAAAATGCATTTGTCTGCAATTGTTCTGAAAAGCTTCTTTGAGCTTTGATTTGACATTTCTATAATGCAGTATTCATTTCCCACCCGCCATGCATGTCGTATAAAGCAACTAAGGAGGTTGGGGTCAAGGTCTGCACAGGTACTGAGGAATTCATGCACCGACGCTGAAACAATCTTCAGTGCTTTCACTAGCGTATTGTGGGTGAGCTTCATACTGGGGGATTGCTATGGAGTTTTCCACTGTGGTATGAAAATGATCTGTTGACTAAACTAAATATAACTAAACTATTTATTTGTAGTCAGAATTAGGACAGAGCTAGTTTCTGAGAAAATCCAGTCTCTATCCAGTCTTATCTATTTGGGTTTGTACAAAATGTTTTAGGACAGAGCTAGTCTCTGAAAAAATCCAGTCTTTATCCAGTCTTATCTATTTGGGTTTGTACAAAATGTTTTAGGACAGAGCTAGTCTCTGAAAAAATCCAGTCTCTATCCAGTCTTATCTATTTGGGTTTGTACAAAATGTTTTAGGACAGAGCTAGTCTCTGAAAAAATCCAGTCTTAATAACCTAAGATATGCTGATGATACTGTTCTACTAGCAGAAAATCCTGAAGACCTACAACAATTGCTTAATGTGATAAACATAACAAGCAAAAAATATGGACTAGAAATGAATATCAAAAAGACTAAAACTATGATCATAAACAAAGAAAATTCTCAAGACCTACAATTAAATATCACAGTTGATGGAATACATCTGGAGACAGTCCAGAGCTACAACTATCTGGGACATACTATAACCAATGATGGAAAATGCAAAATTGAAATAAACAAAAGAATAGGTATGGCAAAAAGTAATTTTAATGCCATGAAAAATATACTAACTACAAAACAAATATCAGCAGGGCTGAAACTAAGAATGGCAAAATGTTACATCTTCTCAATATTCCTGTATGGTGCAGAAACATGGACATTAGACAAGAAAACAGAACAGAAAATTGAAGCCTTTGAAATGTGGATTTATAGAAGAATAGGTAGAATTGGATGGAAAGAAAAGATTACAAACGATGAAGTTTTAAAACAACTGAAAATAAAAAGAGAACTACTAAATACAATTAAGACAAGACAAATGAAATTTTTGGGGCATGTAAAAAGACACAACAGCCTATTAAAAGTAACATTGGAAGGAAAAATACAAGGTGGCAGAGGCAGACCAAGACTAACATGGACGAGTAACATCAAAAGATGGACAAGTCAATCTATGACAGCCTGCACCATCAAAGCAAGAAACAGAGTAGAATGGCGATCCATGGTAGCCAACCTTCGTTGCGGAGAAGGCACTCGATGATGATGATGATCCAGTCTTATCTACATGAGTTTGTACAAAATGTTTTAGGACAGAGCTAGTCTCTTAGAAAATCTAGTCTCTATCCAGTCTTATCTACTTGGGTTTGTACAAAATGTTTTAGGACAAAGCTAGTCTCTGAAAAAATCAGCCAACCTGTCTAACAGTGAGCCGCGATAGCTCATTAGTTAGTGAACTAGGCTACAAAGGACAAGAGGTAGGGTTCGATCCCAACCAACGGCTTCCGGTTCACCCAGCCTTTAATGGGTAGCAGATTTTTTTCGGGGGAAAGTAAAGCAGCAAGGGCGTAATACCGACCACATTACCCTAAAAATCATGTGCCAAGGTCTGTAAAATTTATGGTCACTAACACCATATTCCCTATGCGCCACTTGGCGTGACGGGGGTACTTTACTTTACTAACCTGCCTAACAGACTAGCTAGATCTTACACATGAAACAGTAGAACATCACCTGTTTGATTATCCTAAGCTTACTGATATCAGAGCTATTCTACTTCCTCAAAGACCTGGTAAATGGAATACCTTGTTAGAACTACAGGAGAACTCATATATACCTGCAGATATCATTACATGGTATTGGGATAAAGGGTGTCAGCTCACAGGTCAGTGGATACATAAATACTAAATCTTAAAGATCTGTGCCTCTTGAGACCATGCAGTCACTGGTGTTGAATAAATCTTGCACTTTATTTTCAGTAATTTCATAATAAAGTGTAGGTTGTTTTCCATTCAGAAAAAGAGACTTTTAGCACAGTGGTAGGATAACTTCACAAAAATATATCTTATCCCTGGTTTGAAATCTGAATGAGCTTTGCACTCAATTTTGTTGTGAATTTAAAAATAAATGAAAAAATTATTCTTGTCTCATTGTAAATATTCTATTCTGTTCATGGAATTAGTTTCATTGCAGTTGGGGCATCCCCATACCCGCTCTACTGCCCAACCCAGCAATGAACTTGAAGTGTATGCAGACTGATCTTTTCCTGTAAGATGTTGATTGCAGCTATTGTTGAGATCAGCTTTTCCCACTAAGCTCTCAGGATCAACCAGTCTCATTTCCACCTTAACTCAGTCTTTCAATGTATACATCATTGTCCCTCTTTCTTTCTCTTCTCTTAAGAAATGAAGAACAAACTTGACAATGTCCTCTTTGTCCAGAGTCAAGCCACACCCAGTGCCAGAACTACCAGCAAGATTATTGGCTATTTCATCGCTTGTGTACACCAGCATGCCCTAGACAGTACATCCAGGTTAACACACTCACTGTAAATATATACTAAATAGGGCATACATTTCCCTGTGCATTATTTTACAGCAAAAGAAAGTAACAAACTCTGATACATCTGGCTTCAGCACAAAATTGTGTGTGCGCTTGGCTAGCCTTCACTTCAATCCTTACCCACTTGCTCAGACGAGTTACCTTACCCACATGCTCAGACGAGTTACCTTACCCACTTGCTCAGACGAGTTACCTTACCCACATGCTCAGACGAGTTACCTTACCCATTTGCTTAAATGAGTTGCCTTACCCACTTGCTCAGACAAGTTACCTTACCCACTAGCTCAGATGAGTTACCTTACCCACTTGCTTAAATGAGTTACCTTACTAACTTGTTCAGACAAGTTACCATACCAACTTGCTCAGACGAGTTATCCTACTCACTAGCTCAGACGAGTTACCTTACTAGCTCAGATGAGTTACCTTACTCATTGGCTCAGTCAGGTTACCTTACTCACTTATTCAGATGAGTTACCTTACTCACTTGCTCAGACGAGTTACCTTACCCACATGCTCAGACGAGTTACCTTACCCATTTGCTTAAACGAGTTGCCTTACCCACTTGCTCAGACAAGTTACCTTACCCACTAGCCCAGATGAGTTACCTTACCCACTTGCTTAAATGAGTTACCTTACTAACTTGTTCAGACAAGTTACCTTACCAACTTGCTCAGACGAGTTATCCTACTCACTAGCTCAGACGAGTTACCTTACTAGCTCAGATGAGTTACCTTACTCATTGGCTCAGTCAGGTTACCTTACTCACTTGTTCAGATGAGTTACCTTACTCACTTGCTCAGATGAGTTACCTTACTCACTAGCCCAGATGAGTCACCTTACTCACTATCTCAGACAAGTTACCTTACTCACTTGCTCAGACGAGTTACCTTACTCACTAGCTCAGACAAGTTACCTTACTCACTAGCTCAGACGAGTTACCTTACTCACTAGCTCAGACAAGTTACCTTACTCACTAGCTCAGACAAGTTACCTTACTCACTAGCTCAGATGGGTTAATCTGTTTCCAGGGCCTAATCAGAGAACAAAATTTAGACAGCAAGGACCACGAACTGAACTTGAGGTCTACAGCACATGTTGTACTATATAAATGCATGCCTTCTGTTAGTTAACATTCCATCAAATGAAGATGCTTGACGAGAAAGATGGGCCTTAAAGGCAAGCTACCTCACAATTGTTAAGGTAATTGGGCAAAGAATGACAAAGTGCTATAGGAAACATAAAGATACTGATTATGTCTGTGTGGATATATGCACACATGCAAATAATCATCATCGAGTGCCATCTCCGCAACGAGGTTGGCTACCATGCAGCGCCATTCCTGTCTCTTGCTTTGATGGTGCAGATTGTCATAGGCTGATTTGTTCATCTTTTGATGTTGTTACTTGTCCATGTTAGTCTTGGTCTGCCTCTTTTACCTTGTATTTTCACTTCCAAGATTACTTTTAGTAGGCTGTTGTGTCTTTTAACATGCCCGAAAAATCTCATTTGTCTTGTTTCAATTGTATTTAGTAGTTCTATTTTAATTTTTAGTTGTTTTAGGATTTCATTGTTTGTTTTCTTTTCTTTCCATCCAATTCTACCTATTCTTCTACATATCCACATTTCAAAGGCTCATTTTTCTGTTCTATTTTCTTGTTTAATGTCCATGTTTCTGCACCATATAGGAATGTTGAGAAGATATAACATTTTGCTAATCTTAGTTTTAGCCCTGGTGTTAAAATTAAGAATAGCAAAATGTTATATCTTGCAATATATGCAAACAATACAAAGAGAAAAAGTAAAAGAGATGGATTTTGCCAAATAAAACTGTGACATATGGAGGATGTGAGGAAAAAACCTATATTGTTGCACACACTTTCTTTTTGAAGTTTTCTTTATTGAATAATTCTATTTATATTAAATGTATATATAAATAATTTATAAATGTGATATCTACCTTCAAGAGTGGTGGGAAGTAGTCTGACAGTGATGCTAAAACAAGACGATGAGCTGGGAACCTCTCATTTCCAACAATGATGGTGACATCTGTGTACAGACCAGCATTCCTACTTTGGTTTATAAAATTGAGAAGGTTTTGTGGTCTCTGTAATAAAAGCATAAAATGAAGCTTATTAGATACATGTAAACACTTAAAATCAACCACTAGTATCATCAGTAATCAAGAAAAGATGATGAATATGTATTGGACATGTGATGAGAAGAGATAATAACTGAATAACAAAGTGGAAAACAACTGGTAGGATGAAAAGAGGTTGACCCAGAGAGACACTGAGAACATCGATCAGAGAGGCAAAGGCAGTAGGAATCAGCTCCCTCTATGAGATTGAGCTGCTTGCACAGAACAGAGACAAATGGCAAGATTTTATAAATGTTTTTTGCAAGGATTGAGACTGCTAGAAAGAAAATTTCAAAAAAGAGTATCTGGGTCTATGTCCTATGAGCCGGCCACGGCTCAAAAGGTCAATAGATAGATAGAAACACTTTAAGCAATCTTAGCCTGTTGGTGTTTGCCCAATGGTCACTTCTGTCTCTTGTTTGTCCTTAAAAAAGTGTAATGTATTATTTCATAGTTTACTGCAAGCTACACAGAGAGGGCTAAACATCAGATCTCACTACACAGAGAGAGAGCTAAACATCGTATCTCACTACACAGAGAGGGCTAAACATCAGATTTCACTACACAGAGAGGGCTAAACATCAGATCTCACTACACAGAGAGGGCTAAACATCAGATCTCACTACACAGAGAGAGCTAAACATCGTATCTCACTACACAGAGAGAGCTAAACATCAGATTTCACTACACAGAGAGGGCTAAACATCAGATCTCACTACACAGAGAGGGCTAAACATCAGATCTCACTACACAGAGAGGGCTAAACATCAGATCTCACTACACAGAGAGGGCTAAACATCGTATCTCACTACACAGAGAGGGCTAAACATCAGATCTCACTACACAGAGAGGGCTAAACATCAGATCTCACTACACAGAGAGGGCTAAACATCAGATCTCACTACACAGAGAGGGCTAAACATCAGATCTCACTACACAGAGAGGGCTAAACATCAGATCTTACTACACAGAGAGGGCTAAACATCAGATCTCACTACACAGAGAGGGCTAAACATCAGATCTCACTACACAGAGAGGGCTAAACATCAGATTTCACTACACAGAGAGAGGGCTAAACATCAGATCTCACTACACAGAGAGAGAGCTAAACATCAGATCTCACTACACAAAGAGAGAGAGCTAAACATCAGATCTCACTACACAGAGAGAGAGAGAGAGCTAAACATCAGATCTCACTACACAGAGACCAGGGGAGTCAAAAGACACAAAACCATGAATTCAGGGTGAACAATTCCCACCACCTGTGGTAAGATTCAAACACATGTTTCCCTGTATTTTGCCAGTTGTAACCAAGTATTCCAGCTTTCATCTTCTCATGATGTGCCCGAAAAATGTTGATTATTTCTTTCTGATGTTTTTTATGAGCTCCTTTTTTGTGTTGGCCTCTTTGAGAATTTCCTTGTTGGTCTTTTTAGCTGTCCAGGGAACTTTCAACATTCTTCTGAGAAATCCCATCTCTGTGGCCTCTAATCGTCTTTTCATTTGTTTGTCTATTGTCCATGATTCGCTTCCATAGGTCAGAATTGGTTCTATATAGCATCGATGAACTCTCTTTCTCATTTCTATTGACATAGATTTGTTGCATAAGATATTTTTCATTTTCTGAAATTCTATTTTGGCCTGAGCTATTCTGCTTTTTATTTCTGTGGTGCATCTTCCATCTGATGTTATTTTTCTGCTCAAGTATTTGACATGTTGCACTTGTTTCAGGTTTGTCCTGTTTATTTTTATGCTCCATGATGGTGATGATTGTTTCTTCTATATGACCATTACTTCTGTTTTCTTACTGTTCAGACTGAGACACATTTAGCTGCTTAATACCATTTTATGTTTATTGTCCAGACTAAGACTTAAGTGGAATGATAATATCAAAAGATGGACAGGTGAACATCAACAACGTGACAACGTGCACCAAAAAGACAAAGAAACAGAGTTAAATGGTGCTTCATTGTGGCCTATGTGGAGACGGCAACCAATGAAGAAGAAGAATAAATAGTTTAAAATAAAATAAGGACAAAATTCAAATTACAGAGAGTGTCAAGATTGGAAAAAAAAACTGCATTATGGAGAGATTTAGTACCTGATCATCTGTAAGGGTCTCGAGCTCTTCATCAATCGATGTATAGAAACCAAAACATTCTGCCATCTTTACAATGATCTAATGATCTCCTAAAATGAAAAAATATGTAAAGTAACTTTTATAACTTAACATTGGAGTTGAAAATTTAATGTTAAGTCAGTCTTATTATATGGCTGTGAAACATGGAGAACAACAAAAATGACAATCATGAAGATACAGACCTTCATTAATGGATGTTTACGCAGAATATAAGGATGCAAATGGCAGGACAAAATCACTGACATTATGGAAATGTACCAATCAAATACCAGTGGATAAAGAGATACAGCGAAGACAACGTCGCTGGATAGGACACACACTGTGGAAGCCAACTGAGAGTATTACACAACAGGTTCTTTTTGGAATCCCCAAGGAAAAAGACAAAGAGGAAAACCAAAATATTCTTGGAGAAAACATGGAATGATCTGAAAAGAATGGCAAGAGATAAAATGGCTTGGAAAGTGTTTGTTGAACACCAATGCTCCACAGGGAGCTGAAAGGTAAAAGAAGAACTTTTATGTCTTTAGTTCTCTGTAGTAGGAAACTCTTTCCACAGAGCTTTCGCAGCAGGAGACAATCTGATCATCAGAAGAAGTGACCCCTTCGAGCAAGTGTTTCGAGGTGGGCCCCCCTGGGTCATGACTCAGGCGTCGACCTCCTGCTGCACTGCCTCTAAGGCTTACACTGTATGTTCGGCACACGATTTAATACATAAAACACTCAAAAATAGTTCAACTAACCTAACCTAAGGCTTACCTGTGAATGTTGTCATGGGGGTTTAGCCTTGACATGTATTTAATAAGATGTCTCTATATTTTTTCCCTTGACCCATCCATTCAGCCAATCTTCTCTACTGTTAAAGTTTAAGATTTGTTTGGCTGTGTTTAATGAGATCTTGGTGTTAAATTGTGTCTGTTTGTGGATCCTCTCTTAGCTAATGTATCTGTCTTATAATTTCCTGGTGTTGGAATGTCCTGGGATCCATTGCATCACTAGCCTTATGCCATGTGTGCTAATGAGGTTATCAATGTCTATAGTGAGCTGCTATCAGTTCTCAACACATCGTTTCAATTATGTTGTTGACTGTTTATCATGCCATGATACCAGCTATACAGTATTATCTCTCTCCGACTTCAAAAGCGTTAAATTTTTTCTCAATCATTTTTGATGTTTTCAAGTACTTTTACATGCAAAGGTTCTTCTTTACTTCCTCATTTGCCTTTCAGCGTTGAGGGGAGATATAATTTATGGTATTTTGCTCTTCTGTTTGCTTCTGCTGTTATGTTTCCTAGTGTTTCTAACATTCCATCAATCCATCTTTTTCATGGTTAACGGTCTGGTGTTCTCACATCATTTATTTGAGGCTCGTTGTGCTGGTTTTTAATCTTTCTGCCTTATCACATGACCAAACCATTATATCTATTGTTTTTTTTAAATATATTCTATGGCGGGGATAATTTCTAACTTTTTTCTGTCCTTCATTTCTGATCTTATCTCTTAGGTTGTTTATTGTAATTTGTCTAACACATTTCACCTCAGTAGAGGTTATTTTTCTTATTTGTTCTTGCATCAAGTATCCAGGACCGGCATTGGTAGCACAACATTGAAATGAAGATTGTATTTCTTTCCATTTGTTTGTCTACTGTTCATGATTCGCTTCCATGGTTAGAATTGACTCTATACTATAAAATATAGCACCGAAATCATAAGCTCACTTTCTCACTTCTATCGACATAGATTTGTTGCATAATATGTTTTTAATTTTCTGAAATGCTATTTTGGCCTGAGCTATTCTGCTTTTTATTTCTGCAGTGCATCTTCCATCTGATGTTATTATTGTGCCCAAGAATTTGAAGCGTTTCACTTGTTTGAGATTTGTTCTGTTTAGTTTAATGCTGCATGAAGGTGATGATTGTTTCTTCATTATAACAATTGGTTCTATTTTCATATTATTCAGACTTAGACCTTTCTTATTGCTTTCTTCTACTATTATGTCTATCAGTTCTTGTAGTTCATTCTTCGTATCTGCTATTTTAAAAGAATGTTTCATCAGCATATCGCAAATTGTTTATGTTGTGACCATTGACTTCAATCATGTGATGAGAAGAGATAATAACCGAATAGCAAAGCAAGTCCTCATGTGGGAAACAACAGGTAAGAGGAAAAGAGGAAGACCCAGAGAGACACTGAGAAGAACACTGAGAGACAAGAGCAGCAGGAATCTGCTCCCTCAAAGAGATAGAGTTGCTTGCACAGAACAGAGACAAATGGCGAGATTTGATAAAAATACTTTTTAAAAAAGAATTGAAAACTGCTAGAATAAAAATGTAGATATAAGAGAAAAAGTATCTGGGTCTACGCCCTATGGGCCGGCTACGGCTCGAAAGGTCAATGGATCAATAGATATAGATTATTATAGATTGACTTCAATTCCTTTTATATCTACTACTCTACTGATCTCAATCTCATAATATTAATATATTATTAATTTAGTATGATTAATAATCATCATCATCACTGAGTGCCATCTCCGCATCGAAGGTTGGTTACCATGGAGCGCCATTCTGCTTTGTCTCTTACTTTGATGGTGCAGGTTGTCATAGAGGCTGACTAAGTCAGTGACTGGAGTGACTTGTCCATATTTTATTTTGATGTTACTCCAATTCGGCGTTCGTTGTGCTCTGCCTCTTTTAATTTTACCTTGTATTTTCCCTTCAAATATAACTTTTAGACTTTTTTAGTTGTTTGTTGTGTATATTAAATATAATATATTATATTATTTTATTATATATAGATATAGTATAGTATACTTAGTATAGTATGAGTGTATGAGTATCCACAGTATGTATTGTATGAGTTCAGTATCTTCTATCCAGTAGTCTTAGTGAGTATAGTACTATATTAACTATAACTATAGTCCTATAGTATAAGTATGTGTGTAAGTGTAAGTATGTGTATTAATATTTGATTTTTTTTTTTTTATTTGTATGCGTCTTTTTAATTAATGACTTGTTTAGTAGTTCAACTTTGAACTTACTGTTTTTATGATTAATAATAATTAATTTAAATATATTACATACATATTCAAATAGTATACTAGTAACATATTATTTATTACCTGTTTGAGAAATTGCATCGACAAAGATAAGTCCAACAAACGAAGATCAGCGACAGGGGGTAGCCGCTTCTAGTAGGCTTCTACCAGACACAGGACACCACAGGCACGAAGCACGGCAGTTTACAGCAGTAACAAATATTGGCTTGTATCCGGTTCGCTCATCGCTATTCAAAGCTCTTTAGTCATCCCTGGTTGAATGTTTGTTCTGTCAAGATGGAATCTTGTTCGATCTATACACTGATCAAATCTTTAAAAACATCTCAGAGATGCCAGGCTTAGACATTAATGGAAAGATAATCAATAACCTAAGATATGTTGATGATACTGAATTACTAGCAGAACATCCTAAAGATCTACAACAATTACTTTTTCTTCTTTCCTTCCTCATTTGCATTTCATCTCAGTAGAGGTTATTTTTCTTATTGTTCTTGTACCAAGGGTCCAGGTCTGGCATTGGTAGCACAACGTTGGGATGAAGATTAACAATTACTTAAGGAATGCACAGAAGACACTGATAGAATGGGAAGCAGTACGGCTAAAACTAACTAATGAGAGCTACATTTAAAACGGCAAAAAAAAAAAAAAAAAAAAAAAAAAAAAACATTATCCAATGCTACGCACCGACCAATGATAAGGATGATTTAGTTAAAGATGAATTCTATAAACAGTTGCAATGTGAGATTGATGAAAGGTGAGTCAAGGATATAATAATCTTGATGGGAGATCTAAATGCAAAGTAGGATCAGCCAACAGAGGCTTAGAAGAGATTATGGGAAAACATGGACTTGGAGATATACATGTAAATGAAAATGGAGAGATATTCGTGAACTTATGTGCTCTTAATCAAGTGAGCCTTGGAGGAACAGTGTTCCAACATAAAAGAATACATAAAGATGCACGGGTGTTACCAGGAACGGAGAATCAAATTGATCACATATGTAGTAATAACAAGTTTAAGTCATCCTTGCAGGATGTAAAAGTAAATAGAGGAACAGATGTGGCTTCAGATCATCATTTCCTGTTAACCAAACTTAAACTTAAACTAAATAGACATATGGAAAAAAAAAAAAAAAAAAAGTAAAGTACCCCCGTCACGCCAAGTGGCGTATAGGCAAATATGGTGTTAGTGATCCTATATTTTACAGACCATCAGCATATGATTTTTGGGGTAATGTGGTCGGTATTACGCCCGTGCTGATTTACTTTCCCAGAAAAAAATCCGGCACCCATTTAAGGCTGGGTGAACCCGGGAGCCGTCGGTTGGGATCGAACCCTACCCCTTGTCCTTTGTAGTTCAGTTCACTAACCACTGAGCTATCGCGGCTCCCTTAAAAGATATACTTCAACGAATAAGGGTAAAAAGTATTTCAATGTAGGGTTTCTTAAAGAACAAGGAATCAAAGATAAATTTGCAGTCACAATATCAAACAAATACCAAGTCCAACAACTAGAAAATACATTAAATATAGAAGATCAGTGGAAACAGGTAAAGGATTTATGGAAAGAGACATGCGAAGAAACGCTGGGGAAAAGCGAACGCCAGAATATGGCATGGATGACGGCAGAGACCCTGGATAAAATTAAAGAAAGAAAGATTAAGAAGGCAGACATAAATAAAAGCAAAACGAGAAGAAATAAAGTCAAGACACAGGAAGCTTACACAGAGGTGAACAAAGAAGTGTAAAGATGCATTAAAAGGGATAAGAGGAAATATATAGATGAATAAGATATATATATATATATATATATATATATATATATATATGAGCAGTAATATAGACAAAGAGGGGGTGGGGCTGAAAATGATACCACAATAAGGATATCAAAGCAAGAGGAGCATTTGTTGCACTGGGAAATATATGGAAGTCCAAAGAAATTAAGTTAAATATTAAAATAACAATTTTCAACTCTAATGTTAAGTCAGTCTTATTATGTGGCTGTGAAACATGGAGAGCAACAAACATGACGATCGTGAAGATATGGATGCTTACGCAGAATAAAAAGATGGAAATGACAGGACAAAATCACTAACATAGAATTATGGAAATGTACCAGTCAAATACCAGTGGATAAAGAGATACAGCGAAGACGATGGTGCTGGATAGGGCACACAGTGCGGAAGCCAAATGAGAGTATTACGCAACAGGTCCTTTTTTGGAATCACTAGGGAAAAAGACAAAGAGGAAGACCAAGAAATTCTTGGAGAAGATAGATGGAAGCAGAGATGAAGATGATGGGGAAGACATGGAATGATCTTAAAAGAATGGCAAGAAACAGAACGGCTTGGAAAGTGTTTGTTGAAGACCTATACTCCACAGGGAGCTGAACGTGTTTGTTGAAGACCTATGCTCCACAGGGTGTTGAAAGTGTTTGTTGAGGACCTATGCTCCACGGGTAGCTAAAAGTGTTTGTTGAAGACCTATGCTCCACAGGGAGCTGAACGTGTTTGTTGAAGACCTATGCTCCACAGGGAGCTGAACGTATTTGTTGAAGACCTATGCTCCACAGGAAGCTGAACGTGTTTGTTGAAGACCTATGCTCCACAGGGAGCTGAAAGTATTTGTTGAAGACCTATGCTCCACAGGGTGTTGAAAGTGTTTGTTGAAGACCTATGCTCCACAGGGAGCTGAAAGTGTTTGTTTGAAGACTTATGCTCCACAGGGAGCTGAAAGTATTTGTTGAAGACCTATACTCCACAGGGAGCTGAAAGTGTTTGTTGAAGACCTATGCTCCAGAAGGAGCTGAAAGTGTTTGTTGAAGACCTATGCTCCACAGGGAGCTGAAAGTGTTTGTTGAAGACCTATGCTCCACAGGGAGCTGAAAGTGTTTGTTGAAGACCTATGCTCCACAGGGAGCTGAAAGTGTTTGTTTAAGACCTATGCTCCACAGGAGCTGAACGTATTTGTTGAAGACCTATGCTCCACAGGGAGCTGAAAGTGTTTGTTGAAGACCTATGCTCCACAGGGAGCTGAAAGTGTTTGTTGAAGACCTATGCTCCAGAAGGAGCTGAAAATTAAAGGAAGAAGAAGATGTTTCGCCGCATAGTGCGTCACTCTCAAATAGTTTAGTGTGAATCTTTATCAAACCATATTTGTTTTTACATGTGCTGTATCCTCTTGGTTACGATGAAATCTAATACCTTGTTCAATTATCTAAACATTCATATATAATATGTTGTATTTTACATAAATATAAATATGTAGATTGACTCTTAAAACCATGACAAGTCTTGTTACTGAAATCTCTTCTGTTGCACCGAGAAAAGATTCCGTACGGAAAGAGTTAATAAGCAAGACATTTAACAAGCAAGACATTTAACTAGCAAGATATTTAACAAACAAAACATTTAACTAGCAATATATTTAACAAGCAAGACATTTAACTAGCAAGATATTTAACAAGCAAGACATTTAACTAGCAAGATATTTAACAAGCAAGAAATTTAACTAGCAAGATAATTTAACAAGCAAGACATTTAACTAGCAATATATTTAACAAGCAAGACATTTAACTAGCAATATATTTAACAAGCTAGACATTTAACGAGGAAGATATTTAACAAGCAAGACATTTAACTAGCAATATATATAACTAGCAAGACATTTAACTAGCAATATATATAACTAGCAAGACATTTAACTAGCAATATATATAACTAGCAAACATTTAACTAGCAATATATATAATTAGCAAGACATTTAACTAGCAATATATATAACTAGCAAGACATTTAACTAGCAATATATAACTAGCAAACATTTAACTAGCAATATATATAACTAGCAAGACATTTAACTAGCAATATATATAACTAGCAAGACATTTAACTAGCAATATATATAACTAGCAAACATTTAACTAGCAATATATATAACTAGCAAACATTTAACCAAATGAGTTTGTGAAATGTAACAGGAGAGATCTGTAGATAAACTTTTGAACGCAATCAAGATTGTGTCTTTGAGTCATCGCATGAAGTGTTGAGGACAAGTGTTATTGTTGACTTCAGCTTTGTAGTTTCTGTTATGTATTCTTGTTGTGTTCGTCACTGTCACAAGGGAAATTATCAAGTTTTTGTATTTAGAAACAACATTCATGACAAAATGTCTTAACATCCCTTATGATATTGAAAACAAAGCTGTTGACTTCAGTGGTTACTTTTCTGTGTATTTTTGTGTGATTTATGTTTTATTGTTGAAAATAAGGGAACATTGTCTTCTTTCCTTCCTCATTTGCCTTTCAGCGTCGAGGGGAGATATAATTTGCGGTCTTTTGCTCTTCTGTTCGCCTCTCCAACTGTTGTTTCCTAGTGCTTCGAATATTCAATCAATCCATCTTTTTCGTGGTCTGCCCTTGGCTATGGTGTTCTCGCAACGTTTATCGAAGGCTTGTTGTGTTGTGTTTTGATTTTTTCTGCCTTGTCACATGGCCAAACCCTTTTATCTGTTGTTTCTTATATATTATATGGCGGGAGTTATTTCTTTTTTTTTTTTCCTCAGTTCTTCATTTCTAATCTTATCTCTCAGACTGTTTCCTGTCATTCGTCTAACACATTTAATCTCAGTAGAGGTTATTTTTCTTATTGTTCTTGCATCTAGGGTCCAGGTCTGGCATTGCCAGCGTAACGTTGGGATGAAGATTTATGGGGTCATGGGCATCTTATAAACAAGTGCAGAAAAATAAAATACACAAAAACACTGGGAAACTGATTAGCTTGCTTGTGTTATTGCTATGGATACAGCGGGCTGTGAACTAACGCCATTCGACAAGAGTTTGTGGATGAAATTGTATACTCCTTGATCCTGTCAGTCCGCAATCCCTTTGCTTAGTAATGGAAGAACTGGAGTCTCAGTGGCTGAGTGGTTAGTGCGCCTACTTCTTGCGCTTACTGGAGCAGAGGCACGGGATACCAGCAGAGTTGAAAGTTGTCAGCGATTTCAAGATGATGGCTTGCGCCAGGATCGACGAACCGGAACTACCCAGACCTCTACTCCACCCTTTCACGGTGCCTCTAGAAGCAGACCAATCAGTCTAGTATGGTCAAGTGAATAGGGATCGAGAGGGAAGGCAACATGGTAATTAAATATGTCGTACTGAAGTTGGATGTATTAGGCCGAAAGGTGTAGTTCTACTGCAAACCCAATACAACGTATACGCGCCAAATTAATGTACCAAGGGATTTAACTCGCTGCGGTCGCGCTGCTTTTCGGAGTTTTCCTTTTTAAATTTTGAAACAAAAGCGATCAAATAAATTAAAATTGATCGAAAATACGCGTTTTGTTAGGACAATGTATTGACAATGTCAGAAATAATTGCGAAAGAGTAGATAACTTAAAAGCCGCATTTTTGGGCTTTGCAACGAAAGGCCGCAATCTGCTGCTCATGGTTGGAAATGGCGCGAATGAGGAAATCATCTGGTGTCAACTAGCAAGTAAACTTATATTGAGCTTCATCGCTATTTTCTTTAACTACAAATTTCAACAAATCTATCTATCTTTCGTTCGCCCGAAGTATTCTCTATATCTGCAATGTCGTTTCCTGTAGTGGTTGGGTCTTTTCGAGGCTGAGGGCCCGGCGCTGCACCTGCCTGAGTGTCCATCACAAGACGAGTGTCATATCGATTTGCGGTTATAGACATACTTCCCGTTAGCGTGAGTGCGTGGCATCCTGATTGTTGTAGTGCACCTTTTGGCTGGTTGCCTCCGACTTCAGCACTTAAACTTGTTAGAGCAGACTGTGGTCTTACTCGGGTGTAGGAAGGCCTGGCCAGTCTTGGTTTTCAGTCAGTTTGGTGACTGTTAAGCCTCATCCCGACGACAAGGAGCTGGCCTTGATGAGGATTTCAACAAATGGAACCCTCATTAAACCAAGTAAGACCTCCGTCATGTAGTGTTCCCTGAATGGCAGACCGGTTAATGACACCCTCCCAGTTATAAACCGCAGTGGCGTATCCATCGTGGAGAGTATGACTATTACATATTTGGGAATAGCATTTAACTGGCTCCTATCTTTTAATTACCTCGTTAGTGACGTCATTAAAAAGGCAAGGAGATGTGTCGGTGCAAACATAATCATGGCCAGGGAGAACCTGCAGCAATCGCTACTAATCTCGTTCATGCAGGCTGTGATGATGTCTGTACTGGGTCATTGAGTTGTGTACGCTCACTCTCTCGTCAACTCAGATTTCAAGATCGAAGAATATTGTGGAAGGACATGAACGCCTACGCCAACTGGTATGGCACATGATGATGATGAAAGAACATAAATCATCCCTTGCATTCAGAATTGGGTGCGACCTAGGGCAGGCGCCTCGGGAGTGGAAAATCCAGGATGGTCGAGGCGGAAGAGTCCATAAGGAGAGATATGTGATCTGAATGACATTGAGGCTGGCAAGGATCGGACTGAAGTAAAAGAGCCAATGATGGGGAGTGTTGGACACTCCAAGGTATGGTGACAGCTTTACAAAGAGGGAACACAACACAATACTGACGTTTCGGGATGTAGCCTTCTTCAGAAAACAGGGACAACGACAACAAACGATGAAGCACAATTATCTATATCTACATGTTAGATGATCAGGTGAATTGAGATGTGGACAGAAAAGAAGAGAAAAAAGTAGGATGTTGAAATAGAGAGCAGTGGAAATGGTTGTTGTGTTCCCTCTTTGTAAAGCTGTCACCATACCTTAGAGTGTCTAACACTCCCAACACTGGCTTTTTGCTACCAGCTTTACCGCAGCATTGCAATTAGTATTTAACTGTTCCCTGAAGTAAAAGAGGTTCTGTGTCCCACGGACAGCACAACGCTTGGGGTTTTGTGGCATACCAACATGGCAGATAAATGGCTAGGGGAATTTGGCAAGTGTAGCATTACAGTGTCCAGCAGAATTCTGCTGGAGATAGAAGCAGGAAAGACAGCGATACCATGGTTGGTTACACAGACCGTGGATTACGCTGTTTTTTGTGACGGACTCGTCAAGTATACTACAGAAAATAGACAGCCAGTGTCTGCGGCAGGAATGGGTGCAGCTCTTGGATAACTCCAAAGTGAACGTGTTGCCTTGTGTGTACTGTCCAGAAGTCACTGGATACACTGCAATGAAATAGCCAATAAGCTAGCAGGCAGCTCTGGCACTGGAGTCGCGAAGTCTTGGTCTGCCTCTTTTACCTTGTATTTTCCCTTCCAATATTACTTTTAGTAGGCTGGTGTGTCTTTTAACATGCTCCAAAAATATCATTTGTCTTGTTCTAATGGTATTTAGTAGTTCTCTTTTAATTTTTAGTTGTTTTAAAACTTCATCGTTTGTTTTCTTACAATTCCATCCAATTCTACCTATTCTTCTATAAATCCACATTTCAAAGGCTTCAATTTTCTGTTCTGTTTACTTGTCTAATGTCCATGTTTCTGCACCATACAGGAATATTGAGAAGATGTAACACTTTGCTATTCTTAGTTTTAGCCCTGGTGTTATTTGTTTTGATGTTAGTATACTTTTCATGGCATTAAAATTACTTTTTGCCATATTTATTCTTTTGTTGATTTCAGTTGTACATTTTCTATCACTGATTCGGTATGTCCAAGGTAGTTGTAGCTCTGAACTGTCTCCAGATGTATTGCTTCAACTTTCATATTTATTTGTAGGTCTTGAGAATTTGTTTCCCTTATTTTCATAGTCTTAGTCTTGTTGATATTCATATCTAGTCAATATTTTTTTGTTTGTCATGTTTATTTATTTAGTAATTGTTGTTGATCTTTAAGATTTTCTGCTAGTAATACAGTATCATCAGCATATCTTAGGTTATTGATTATTTTTCCATTAATTTGTAGGCCTGGCATCTCTATGATGTTTTTAAAGATTTGCTCAGTGTATAGATTGAACAAGCTTGGTGATAGGATGTATCCTTACTGTCTTACTCCTCCTTTATAGACAATATAGACAATTTACAAAATAGGCCAATTTTAAAATAGACAAATTACAAAATAAAAATCAGACCAAACCAGAAAGTTTAATAAATTTATACACATCTAAGCAGTTACATTTATTAACAAAGCATGCATCACAGCAATTAAAAAAATAGATATATTTGCATAAAATATCACATGTTAGTGAGCAGAACATATGGCAATAACAACAACAAAGGATACATATGTAGAGGCATAGATACATACTGATAAAGCTTATGGTTAGCAAGTCTGTGACATATGGCATGAGCCATAACCCCATAACAGGATTTGCATATGTTAGAGTAAAGGTGGATAGAGGTAAATGTAGATAGAAGTAAAGGTAGATAGAGATAAAGGTAGACAGAGGTAGACAAAGGTAAAGGTAGGTAGAAGGAAAGGTAGATAGAGATAAAGGTAGATAGAGGTAGACAAAGGTAAAGGTAGATGGAGATAAAGGTATGTAGAAGTAAAGGTAGATAGAGATAAAGGTAAAGGTAGATGGAGATAAAGATACGTAGAAATAAAGGTAGATAGAGGTAAATGTAGATAGAAGTAAAGGTAGATAGAGATAAAGGTAGATAAAGGTAGGTGAAGAAAAGAAAACAGAACAGAGAATTGAAGCCTTTGAAATGTGGATATATAGAAGAATAGGTAGAATTGGATGGAAGGAAAAGAAAACAAACGATGAAGTCTTAAAACAACTAAAAATGAAAAGAGAACTTCTGAACACAATTAGAACAAGACAAATGCGATTCTTGGGCCATGTTAAAAGACACAACAGCCTACTGAAAGTAATCCTGGAGGGGAAAATACAAGGTAAAAGAGGCAGAGGCAGACCAAGATTAACATGGACGAGTAACATCAAAAGATGGACAAATCAACCGATGACAACCTGCACCATCAAAGCAAGAGATAGAGCAGAATGGCGCTCCATGGTAGCCAACCTTCGTTGCGGAGACGGCACTCAATGATGATGAAAGGTAGCTAGAAGTAAATGTATATAGAGGTAATGGTAAATACAGGTAAAGGTAGACAGAAGTAAAGGTTGATAGAGATAAAGGTAGATAGAGGTAAAGGCAGATAGAGATAAAACTGACTCTATAAGGGTAATTAACAGTTGTTAAGACAAAAGTTGTACCACATGTTCTTTATGGTATTTAACTTTGTTGTTGCTATTGGTAATTTCCAATATTAGGAAGAAACAATCATCATTTTTTGGCCAAGTAATAAGAAGGGAATAGCAGAAATATATTGTGACAACAGGGAAAATTGTGGGACGAAGAGATAGAAAGAAGCAAAGATAAAAGATACCAAACAGCTTAAGACAATGGCTTGGCAGAAGGTCAACAACAGAAATGATAAATAACTGTCAAGATCAAAAGTTGTGGAGAGACATGATCCTCTATGCCAGAAGGCATTGCACTTGATGATGATTGGTAATCATTTTTTTTCCATCTCTTTCTAGCAGTCTCTGTAGTAGGTATCAATGGAGTCTGCTAGAATGAGATCTAAAGATTAGCAACAACAACACAAAAATTAAACGCCATGAAGAACATGTGGCACAATATCAGCAAGGCAGTAACATTAAAATTACTGAGAACAAGTTTGTTCCTGATAGCAATATATGGTTGCGATCATTGACAATCTTGCAAACAACAAGAAAGAAAACTGATATTCATTCGAAACAAAATGCTACTTAAAATTCTTATGATATTGGATAATGAAAAAGAGCAATGAAGACATACTAAAAGATTTAAACATAAAAAGGAACTGGCTTACAAACACTATTCTACAGAGGAAATTAAAATATTACAGCCATGTCAAAAGACACAGCGGGCTGGAAAGAATAATAATGGAAGACATGGTTCCTGTGTAACCTAGAAGGTGTTTTCATGATATCAAAGAGACTTTGAACATGACAAAAGAAGAAGTGGGACATCTGGCTAGAGACAGAGATTCTTCCAAAAGGGCTGTGGTAAATTCACCGTTCTGCAAAGGGCATGCGATCAGATGATGAATACAAAAATTTAATTAACAAAATAATAACTTAAGCACACAAAAGTGCAAGAAATCTATGAGAATGAAGTGTAGAAGATAACCATACGAATAATAAATGTGATGTTGAGATGAAAAGAGGATGAGATTTGTGTTGTATCTAATTTGAAGATGATTGAACAGAATTGACATCAGTACAGTATAGCTGCTGGAACAGATGATTTCCCTTAGTGACGCTCTCCGTAAAATTAATAAAAATTGTAATTGGCTGTTACATTACATATGTGGTGGTAATGTAACAGGCAAAACAGGAAAATCACTCTTTTCATTTCCATTAATGTAGATTGTTACAACAAATACTCTTTCATATTTTTTTATCTATGAAAAAGTAATCCATCTGAACATTAAATTATATATAGCGCCAGCTCCCTCTGTGTTAGCTGTGTCACAGTTAATGTCAACCAGATATGATAATACACCAGGAGGGGCATGTTCCACCGCCTCACCACCTCCAGGACCCCCATAGGGCCCTAACACCCTCCCTATGTTTGTTTCAAAGCCAAGACTGTCAATAAGAAAACTACTTCTCACAACCACTTTGACAATAAACTCATCTGGATCTAGCTCCACTATATGATTTACCTGTCCTTCAGGACCCTCAGGACAATATCCTCTATGATATACCAAACTAGCATCAACATTTTTTGAGGTGCTACGATAGAACAACTTCATTTCACCAATCACAACTTTGTTTTTCCAATTCCTCAACCTAATTTCAATGCGCTTGATCTGAATGTTCCGATCTGTGTACAATGTTTTGGGTAGAAACGGAGTACGTTGGATTTCACCACCAGAAGCATATCTTTTACTTCTTCCCTCATGAAATGAAACCACTCCATAAATCCTTTCTTTGAACCAAGTGTCAGGGATTTCTTGAGTTTCAGGATGTAAACTCTTTATCGCAAAAGAATCACATTTAGTTCCTTGATGGTATTTCAAAGACACCTTGCGTAACATGAGGTACTTTATAATAATCTCATTTTTTTCTAGTAATTCAAAATTCTCCAAACACTCAATTATTGTATTCTCTAATAGCTGTGGAAATCTCACAGTTCGGATCATCATTTCAGTAATTTCAGGATGAATAATTGATGTCTTTGACAAGTATCTTAATACTGAGATAAGTATCAGCTTTTCTCTTTCCTCAAAGCTGTATCTCTTAACCCATTATCATAAAGAATCAAATTCTCATCTGAAAAGAAATTTTCCAGAAATTTTGCATCCATTTGGGAGAACTTTTCTGTTTGAGAGATTTCATCCAGGTGATGGGTCAAAAGTTCTTTAGTTAACTCTGGTATATGATACCGTAAGACAAACGCTAGGGTATCATGAATATTTTTATTATCAAAGTTTGCCATAATAAACTTAATACATAATTCTTTGACGTAGCCTACACTGAGGTAATCAGAAGTAATGAGAATATCCTGAACATTGTCATTAGTAATGTCAACTTCCCCTGTGTAAGCATAGTTGAGAAGGAGGGCAAACATTTCAGGCTTAATGTTGTCCAAGGTTATCTCTTCTGAATCATTTTGATTGAGCTGAAATGAAATTTCAAATCAAATGTTTAAGCAGATGGTAATAATTTAATTCCCTGTGTGTTACCGGGGCCTCATTATGAGTAAAGAATAGTGACACTGTGTCCTTCCAAGCATGTCGTAAGAGGCGACTAAGGAGATTGATCGATGGCTTGGCAAGCTGTCATTGTAAAAAGTATTGTTATACCGTCGGTTGGGATCGAACCCTACCTCTTGTCCTCTGTAGTCCAGTTCACTAACCACTGAGCTATCGTGACTCCCATTTTAACATCATCTCTTCCTTGAATGTTGCTGTGCCCCGTTGGGAGATTGGGTGGTGATCTAGAGGTAAGATGTCCACCTTTGGAGGTTGTTTAGCTAGTTAGCCATGTGCTCTATTAGAGGTTTCTCGTGGCAACAAGCTGTGACGTGGAGGACAGACTCGATCCTGCTTTGGGCTGTCTATAGTTATATATTTTTTTTCTGTGGTGGATTATTTGTTAATTTTCTTCGAAGTTATTTTATTCATTGAGTTATTCGTGGATCATCATCATTACACTCCGAACATGTCCATTTGTGCTCAGATTCCCTCCTCAGTACGTCCTGCAGTGTCCAGCAACTGATGACTCCAACACTGTGTTGGTTGATAAGTCCTCTTATTCGCTTATGAAACCACTCATTTCTGACCGCTTCCATCTTTGTTCTCATCCCTTTCATCCAGATGAGAGATGTGGACTCATGGTTGTCAAAGTCCTGTGCCTCTCCCACATCTCAGAGGGCATTAATGACATGTCAACAGTGAAAGTAGCATAGAAGTCTACAGTGAAGGTGGCATAGGAGTCTACAGTGAAGATGACATAGGAGTCTACAGTGAAGGTGACATAGGAGTCTACAGTGAAGATGACATAGGAGTCTACAGTGAAGGTGACATAAGAGTCTACAGTGAAGATGACATAAAAGTCTACAGTGAAGATGACATAGGAGTCTACAGTGAAGGTGACATAGAAGTCTACAGTGAAGATGACATAGGAGTCTACAGTGAAAGTGGCATAGAAGTCTACAGTGAAGGTGACATAGAAGTCTACAGTGAAGATGACATAGGAGTCTACAGTGAAGATGACATAGAAGTCTACAGTGAAGATGACATAGGAGTCTACAGTGAAGGTGACATAGAAGTCTACAGTGAAGGTGACATAGGAGTCTCCAGTGAAGGTGGCATAGAAGTCTCCAGTGAAAGTGGCATAGTAGTCTACAGTGAAGATGACATTGGAGTCTACAGTGAAGGTGGCATAGAAGTCTACAGTGAAGGTGACATAAGAGTCTACAGTGAAAGTGGCATAGTAGTCTACAGTGAAGATGACATTGGAGTCTACAGTGAAGGTGACATAGGAGTCTACAGTGAAGGTGACATAAGAGTCTACAGTGAAAGTGACATAGGAGTCTACAGTGAAAGTGACATAGGAGTCTACAGTGAAAGTGACATAGAAGTCTACAGTGAAGGTGACATAGAAGTCTACAGTGAAGGTGACATAGTAGTCTACAGTGAAGGTGACATAGGAGTCTACAGTGAAGGTGACATAAGAGTCTACAGTGAAAGTGACATAGGAGTCTACAGTGAAAGTGACATAGAAGTCTACAGTGAAGGTGACATAAGAGTCTACAGTGAAAGTGACATAGGAGTCTACAGTGAAAGTGACATAGAAGTCTACAGTGAAGGTGACATAAGAGTCTACAGTGAAAGTGACATAGGAGTCTACAGTGAAGGTGACATAGGAGTCTACAGTGAAGGTGACATAGGAGTCTACAGTGAAGGTGACATAGGAGTCTACAGTGAAGGTGACATAGGAGTCTACAGTGAAGGTGACATAGAAGTCTACAGTGAAAGCGACATAGAAGTCTACAGTGAAGGTGACATAGGAGTCTACAGTGAAAGTGGCATAGGAGTCTACAGTGAAGGTGACATAGAAGTCTACAGTGAAGGTGACATAGGAGTCTACAGTGAAGGTGACATAGGAGTCTACAGTGAAGGTGACATAGAAGTCTACAGTGAAGGTGACATAAGAGTCTACAGTGAAGGTGACATAGGAGTCTACAGTGAAAGTGGCATAGGAGTCTACAGTGAAGGTGACATAGGAGTCTACAGTGAAAGTAACATAGAAGTCTACAGTGAAGGTGACATAGGAGTCTACAGTGAAAGTAGCATAGAAGTCTGCAGTGAAGGTGACATAGGAGTCTACAGTGAAGGTGACATAGAAGTCTACAGTGAAGGTGACATAGGAGTCTACAGTGAAGGTGACATTGGAGTCTACAGTGAAGGTGACATAGGAGTCTACAGTGAAGGTGACATAAGAGTCTACAGTGAAGGTGACATAGGAGTCTACAGTGAAAGTGGCATAGGAGTCTACAGTGAAGATGACATAGGAGTCTACAGTGACCTGCTGTAAGAGCAAAAATGATGGTCTGGGCATGTCTTGGCAGCTGATCTATGAGATCTTGTATGTCTCGTTTTGCATCCAACTTCTTTAGCTTTCGTTTTGTATTATACAATTCCTACAGTAAAACAGTGAAACGTTAATAAAATACAAGAGAAAAACACACTTCACTTGAAGTTATGTCCATTGTGTTCATTGAAAAATTAGATTTATATATTAAATTTATATAGACATGATTTGTGAATGTGATATCTACCTTAAAGAGTGGTGGGAAGTAGTCTGATAATGATGCTAAAACAAGACGATGAGCTGGGAACCTCTCATTTCCAACAATGATGGTGACATCTGTGTACAGACCAGCATTCCTACTTTGGTTCACAAAACTGAAGAGGTTTTGTGGTCTCTGTAATAAAAGCATAAAATGAACAAAATGTAACAATTTAAAACTAGCCATTGATTTTTGCCAAATGAATTTTCTCATTGTAGGTTGTAATTTTTATTTTAAAATCCGTTGTTTCTTTGTGGCTTTTTCTTCCCTTTGTCTCTAATTAGTGACATCCAATGCCTAACTTTCTAAGAAAAAGGAGAAAAATGGAAAGTCCTGTTTGTATTTTGCGCATGTTAGAGAACCTTCAGTAGTTAAAAGTCAGAAAGAGTAGGGAAAAAAAGCCGTCACCTGAGGAAAATATAAAGAATAAAAAATCTATCCAATTGTCAAGGTCTTCGCCAGTACTACTGAGTTCATGCTTTTGAGGTGAAACCGTCTTGAGTGTTTTCGTTAGAAATGGTGATCATAGTGATCATCTACATACTGGGGGAGATGCCAGAGAGAGAGTCTGTACATTATGGAGTTGTGGGTGTGCTTGCTTGCGTTCACCCAATGACTAAAGGAGTACACCTATTCGTCATCCACTCTTAGAAGGACATTAAGTGGTTGTATTGGTGGTTTGATGTGGTTTTCAGTACAAATGTGATATTTGCGCCTTTCAGCCCAACATATCCGACTTCAGCACGACATTTTTTTAGTACCGGGTTGTCTTCCCTCTTCAATCTCTAATCACTTAGCCAGACTAGACAGGTTAGTGTGTTACTGGAGGCACCAAGGAGAGGTGGAGCAAGGTCTGGATGGTTCTGGTTCACCGATCCTTTACAAGTCATCAGCTGTAGGTCGCTGACAACTTCCAGCTCTGACTTGCCTTTGACTTTAACTCCCATTGTGTATTTGCAATGAAGAGGGTCTGTAAATTAAATAATAATAAACCAATCCCTGATTTTGATGCTAGCAGACAGCCAACTTTGAGTTGCCAACTGCTTTCAGCTCAATCATTGTATGGTATTTGGACCTCAAAACAACCTTTAAGTTATTTTTATGTTTACTAAAAATATCACCCATGTGTTACTGGGGCCTCATTATCAGGGAAGTAAAGAATAGTGACACTGTGACCTTCCAGGCATGTCATAAGACTAAGGGGATTGATCGATGGCTTGACAAGCTGTCATTATAAAGAGTATTGTTATGGAAACAGAACCATATATTTTAGAGCAGTGATCTCTGCAATATGTAGCATTTTGGCAAGCAAGGTTTCTGTTTTTGAGATTGTGGTTCTGACCTATGTGCCGTCTTTGGCTCGAAAGGACAATATGTAGATAGAAAAAAAATGTCACTCCATGATTCTTTCAAAAAGTTCTTTCTTTGGTAGTTTGTGTCAGGATTCTTTATTTTACTACAATTTATGTCATATTTATGTCAATTTCTGTCATGAGGATATAATTCTGTTTCTGACTTCGCATATGTAGCCACAAAGATTTCTCTCATAGACTGGCTGTTTCATTAAAAATAGAAACTAACATACATTTCATTCATATCTTGTTTTATAGATTTTTTCTGAATGATTTTGCTTTGCTAAGCAATTCTCATATTACCAGATAAATTTCTGTTACAAAGCTGAGGATGTGACTGATTTGTTTTCAATCTAAACCACTGGAAGCTACTTTTTGCTGGTTTGTTGTATAACTGTGTCTTCAACTCAAGTATTTCAGCCCTACGCTTTTCCGACAAAGCTTATTCTAATAGGAAAATACAGATATGCAACATATTCCCGAGTTGTGTTCGTAACCCTATAGACATGAGTACACATGCATGAAAGACATCAAATGATAGCAACTTTTATAGATTGCTTGGCTGGCAGTGGGCTGAATGTAAATCTCTTATGGCAAGGCACTGTGTGAGGAGTATGGGTTTAATCCTGCTGCAGGCTGTCTATTGTTTCTTGTGTTTTCTGCAGTTGATTATTTGTGAATTTTTCTGAGTGTTGTAAACATATATGTCCTCTCCTGGAATTAATCGATCTGGCACCTCAGAAGTTTCTGTTCATATTAATATTCATTTTGGGGGACAAGTTGGTCTTGAGGCATGACGCCGGTCTTGAGACAGAGAGGTTGTGAGTTCAAATCCCGACTAAACCAGTAGGGATTTTTATTTGTGATTTCTCTCTGCAGCAACCACCCCTGGTCTCAGCATGTAGGCCAGACTACTCATTGGGGAAAAATATGAGTACCTCAGAAGTTGGACCCCTGTGTGGCTGCCAGGGAAAAATGGATTAACACGCAAAATTTTGTTCCTAGTCTCAAGGGACTTCGTCAGAGGTTAAAGCTGGTGAGCCCCCCAAAAAAACACACACAAAAAAGATTCTTTATTATTTGTCTTCTATGTGTCCGAAACTTTTCTCATATATGTTTCTCTTATATAACAACATAGGTGTCTCTCATATAACAATACAGGTGTTTCTCATATATCAACATTAGTTTCTCTCTTATAACAACACTTGTTTCTCTCATATAACAACACTGATGTCTCTCATACAATAACACAGGTGTCTCTCATATAACAACACAGGTGTCTCTCATATAATAACAATAGTCTCTCTCATGTAACAACACAGGTGTCTCTCATATAACAACACTAATTTCTCTCATAAATTTGACAAACCATCTCAGGTTATTCTATTTAACTACATCAATATTTCTCATACATTTGACAAACCATCTCAGGTTATTCTATTTAACTACATCAATATTTCTCATACATTGGACAAACCATCTCAGGTTATTCTATTTAACTACATCAATATTTCTCATACATTTTATAAACCATCTCAGGTTATTCTATTTAACTACATCAATATTTCTCATACATTTTATAAACCATCTCAGATTATTCTATTTAACTACATCAATAGTTCTCATACATTTTATAAACCATCTCAGGTTATTCTATTTAACTACATCAATATTTCTCATACATTTTATAAACCATCTCAGGTTATTCTATTTGACTACATCAATATTTCTCATACATTTTATAAACCATCTCAGGTTATTCTATTTAACTACATCAATATTTCTCATACATTTTAAAAACCATCACAGGTTACTCTCATCCAACTATCCATCTCAGGCTTCTCTCATACAAAGAGCGGACAGGTTGGCTAGCTGCGCTATTGTTGAGGATGGTCAACCAATGGATCGGGCGGACATCATCAATGCCCTCTGGTAAGTGGGAAGGACACAGGACTTCGACAACCATGAGTCCACTTCACTCCTTTGGATGAAAGAGGTGGGAGTTAAGATGGGCACAGCCAGGAACGAGAAACTAAGTGGGCGTGTAAGAAGTCTTATCAACCAACACAGAACTGGAGTCGTCAGTCACTGGACACTGCGGGACTTGATGAGGAGGGGATCTGAGCACCTATGGACATGTTCGGAGTGCAATGATAATGACCCACTAATAACTCAAGAACTCTCATAAAGTTCACAACAAATAGCTCTCCTTATCTATATTTTTTCCTTTACTATTCAAGCAAGTTGTAAAACTCCATCTACAACTCCCCAAAGATAACAGTCTTCCAGGACACCTTCCTTATCAAAACAAGGCATTAACATATAATTAAGTAAAAAGTAAGTAAAGTACCCCTGTCACGCCAAGTGGTGTATAGGGAATATGGCGGAAGTGACCATAAATTTTACAGACCTTCGGCACATGATTTTTGGGGTAATGTGGCCGGTATTACGCCCGTGCCACTTTAATTTCCCAGAAAAAAATCCGGTACCATCAAAGGCTGGGTGAACCGGAAGCCATCGGTTGGGATTGAACCCTACCTCTTGTCCTTTGTAGTCCAGTTCGCATATAATTAAATTAACACGAAAAACTCATTATTATATTTTGAAGATTGGCACCATCAACCAGGTATTTCAATAATTACCTGTCTGGGTATCCAAACGGTGAGCATATGACAGTCTGCATTGCCAAAATGTTTTGTTGTTGATTATCATCTTCCTATTCATCATCATCAAGTACCGGGCTTGTTGGCATAGGTGATCATGTCTCTCCACAACATTCAATCTTGACAGTTATTTATCATTTATGTTGTTGACCTTCTGCCAAGCCATTCTCTTAAGCTGTCTGGTATTTTTTCTCTTTGCTTCCCTCTATCTCTTTGTCCCTCAATTTTTCCAGTTGTTAGAATATATTCCAGTTGTTCTCTTATCAATACATGGACATAAAATGATGATTGTTTCTTCCTAATATTGGAAATTAGCTGTCTTTTTGCTTTGACCTCTTTCAGAACATTTTTATTACTCGTCTTAGCTGTCCATGGTATCCTCAACATTCTTCTGTAAAACCACATTTCTACAGACTCCAGTGATTTTCTTGTCTGTTGTCCTATTGTCCATGATTCACATCCATATGTTAAGACTGGCTCTACATAGTATTTTGCCATCTTCCTATTAACCAGAGTAAATAAATATCTAAACATATAAATATTTAGGAAGTCTAGTGGCAAATGACAATTTATGAGCAGTATAATTAGACTTAATATGCAACAAAGCTTGTCTAATCATTGGACAGATATCACTACTGCTGTTTAAAAGGGAAATAACTCTAGAGGTAAAAACAAGCACTCGACAATACAATCTTCATCCCAACATTGTGCTACCAATATCTGACCTGGACCCCATACGCAAAAACAATAAGAAAAATGACCACTACCGAGGTGAAATGTGTTAGATAAATGATAGGAAACAGCCTGAGAGATAAGATCAGAAATGAGGAATTAAGAAAAAAGCTAGGAATAATTCCTGCCATGTACTACATAAAGAAACAACAGATAAAATAGTTTGGCCACATGATAAAACAGAAAGACCAAAACAGAACACAATGAGTCTTTAAAAAATCGGTGAGAACACCAGGTTCAAGAGCAAACCACTAGAAAGATGGATTTATGGAATATTAGATAGGAGACAAAACAGCAGCAGAGGCCAACAGAAGAGCAAAGACTGCAAATTATATCTTCCCTCAACACTAAAAGGCAAATGAGGAAGGAAAGAAGAACATCAACTAAAAACCTACATTCCCTGTATTTTGCACGTAAAACACTAAATGTTCCAATTTCACTTTTCTCAAAACATGTCAGAAAACAATTATTATTTTGTTCTGATCTGTGCTAGGAGCTATCTTTGCTTCGGTTCTTCGGTTATGGAAGGCCCCTGTATCACTGCAAACGAATTAAAATCCATAATTGCTCAACCGCCTGTGCCAGTGGAATCATCCGAATTACTAACTCATCTCTCAAACAAAGAAAGGTAGCTATAGTCCCCATCATAGCAGTCTCAGCACACGCCTAAAGACATAAGGCGAAACCGCACAGAAAGTGGACACAGCCAACTGTTCCCTGCCATACAATATCATCATTCATCATAAGGAATATCTTTGCTTATTGCCTTATCAAACACAATTTAAAATAAAATGTGCAGGACAAAGTATTTCCAGATTGGACAAATATTCCCAAAAGATAAAAACTGTTGCATGTTGATAATTTATACCTGTACATCTGTGAGTGTCTTAAGGTCTTTGTCAATAGATGTAGACAAACATTTTGCCATCTTTAGAAGATTACCTGAAATTTAAAATATGGGTAAAGTAGTTGGTGTGACTTTAGTTTCCCTTAAAGAAACTTGTGTGACTTTAATTTCCATTAAAGAAACTGGTGTGACTTTAGTTTCCTTAAAGAAACTTGTGTGACTTTAGTTTCCTTAAAGAAACTTGTGTGACTTTAGTTTCCTTAAAGAAACTTGTATGATTTTAGTTTCCCTTAAAGAAACTTATGTGACTTTAGTTTCCCTTAAAAAACTTATGTGACTTTAGTTTCCTTAAAGAAACTTGTGTGACTTTAGTTTCCCTTAAAGAAACTTGTGTGACTTTAGTTTCCCTTAAAGAACCTTATGTGACTTTAGTTTCCTTAAAGAAACTTGTGTGACTTTAGTTTCCCTTAAAGAAACTTATGTGTCTTTAGTTTCCCTTAAAACGAGCATTGTCAAAAATAACATTTGAATAACAATTTATTATGTTTAGTTCTTTCTGACTTGCCATGTAGCCAAACCATTAAAATTGCTGTTTCTGTATATATTCAGTACAAGTAAAGATCACATATCAGAAGCTGCTAGAAGAAGGGATTGAGCAGTACAGAAGAGAAAATCCTAAAGAAAAAGTCACAACCAAATGGCAATGCATAAGAAACAGCATAGAAGAGTCTTGTGAAACCTTACCCAAAAAGGAAAATAACAAAAAACAAAAATGGATAACTGACAACATCTTAGAAAAAATTGAAGAAAGAAGACAAGCAAAGAACACTGCCAGATACAAGGAAATTGATAATGAAATACAAAAAATGTGCAAAAAGGCAAAAGATTGGCTCAACCAAAGATGTCTAGAAGTCGAAACTATGGAAAGTAAACAAAATTTAAGAGGGATGCACACAGAAATAAAGAGAATGACTAATAAAGACAACAAAGCTGCAGGAAGTGGATGTATTGCAAACAAAGAGGGAGGAATTGCTAACAGACAACAAAGATATAATCGATAGATGGCAGGAATATATAACAGAATTATTTCATGACGAAAGGGACAAAAAACCATTTATAAAATGCACATCCAGCTATAAAATCCTGAAATCTGAAGTAGAAAAAGCTATAAAACAATGACAAAGGGAAAAGCAACAGGACCTGACAATATACAGATAAAGATGATACAGGCACTAGAAGATTTTGGTACTGAAGTGATCACAGACATATGCAATGACATATACCATACAGGATACATACCAAATGAACTAAAACATCAACTTTCATTGCATTGTCTAAAAAGAATGGTGCAGTTGAATGCAGTGATTTCAGAACAATAAGCCTATAATGAGCCAGGTAACAACAATTTTACTAAAAGTTATACAGGGAAGGATTCAGAATAAAATCAATACTGAATTAGATAAGCAGCAATTTGGTTTAAGGAAAAACAGTGGGACCAAAGAAGCCATATTCAGCATGAGGACATTGATTGAAAAATACAAAGAAGTAGACACACCAATATATGCCTGCTTCATAGACTACACCAAAGCTTTTGATAGAATACACCATAATCAACTTATAGACTGCCTAAAAGATATATGGACGATATAGACATACGACTAATATGTAATTTGTACTGGGAGCAAACAGCAATAATAAAATATAACAAGGAGAACTCTACACCCATGGATATAAAAAGAGAAGTAAGGCAAAGATGCATCCTATCATCAAGCTTGTTCAATCTATACACTGAGCAAATCTTTAAAAACATCACAGAGATGCCAGGCCTAAACATTATTGGAAAGATAATCAATAACCTAAGATATGCTGATCATACTGTACTACTAGCAGAAAATCCTAAAGATCTACAACAATTGCTTAATGTAATAAACATAACAAGTAAAAAAAATATGGACTAGATATGAATATCAAAAAGACTAAAACTATGATCATAAACAAAGAAAATTCTCAAGACCTACAATTAAATATCACAGTTGAAGGAATACATCTGGAGACAGTTCAGAGCTACAACTACATTGGACATACTATAACCAGTGATGGAAAATGTATAACTGAAATAAACAAAAGAATAAATATGGCAAAAAGTAATTTTAATGCCATGAAAAATATACTAACATCAAAACAAGTAACACCAGGGCTAAAACTAAGAATAGCAAAATGTTACATCTTCTCAATATTCCTGTATGGTGCAGAAACATGGACATTAGACAAGTAAACTGAACAGAAAATTGAAGCCTTTGAAATGTGGATTTATAGATGAATAGGTAGAATTGGATGGAAAAAAAAAGAAAACAAAAGATGAAGTTTTAAAGCAACTAAAAATGAAAAGAGAACTACCAAACACAATTAGAACAAGAAAAATGCAATTTTTGGGGCATGTTAAAAGACATAACAGCCTAATGAAAGTAATATTGGAAGGGAAAGTACAAGCTAAAAGAGGCAGAGGCAGACCAAGACTAACATGGATGAGTAACATCAAAAGATGGACAAGTCAACCTATGACAAACTGCACCATCAAAGCAAGAGACAAAGTGGAGTGGCGCTCCATGGTAGCCAACCTTTGATGCTGAGAAGGCACTCAATCATTATGATGATATTATACTTGAATAGGAGAAATGACAAAAATAGAAAAAAATGGTATTGTTAAAGCTTTACGTAATTAATGGTCAACACAAATTTCAATGTTTCGGCTCAATTGACCTTCAGCAGGAACAATAAATAACACACATACAGATATTTTAGTAAATAAAATTAGCCCTACATAGCTAACTAATAATGAAGTATCTAAAACAAAATAGTTTTGAACTAGAATGCGAAATAAAAATAAAAATGTCTTCTCTACATATATCTTTCCATTTGCATGCATTTCTTTACCTTGACCCTTTACTTATACTTGAATACCCTGGAGGTCAAGAGAAAAATTGCTACTTTTAAGTCAGATCTTGCTGTTCAGCAGATATATATGTTGTGAAGAAACCTAGCAACTATAAGTATTACTCCTATAAGACTATATTTTCTTGCTCTTGTACATTAGAACATCAAAGATGGATTCACAGGACAGTCGGGTGCAAATTACAGTGCAATACAACTTGCTTTGTAAATATGAAAGAAGTAAGGCCATTGTCATCATATTTGGAATAGTGATCCTAATTAGAATGATCTCTAGACTGTTTACACAATAAAGATCTCAGCACAGAGCCATGATACCAGCATAGAAAGCAGTTCCCTTAACTCCATAGACCAGCTGTCAGAAGCTTACAAACACTGGCATAAAAATCTCAGCACAGAGCCGTGATACCAGCATAGAAAGTAGTTCCCTTAACTCCATAGATCAACTATCAGAAGCTTACAAACACTGGCACTAAGAAAGAGCCAGAAATCCACTCAAGCTCTAGAGAAGAGACTAATTGTCTTTGAAAATATATGCTTCCGAACACTATTAAACATAAATTGTAGAGACTTTAGAGACTGAACTAGGGCCTACAAGAGGAGAAGCCAAACTATTCATGGAATAAGTTTCATTGCAGTCGGGGCATCCCTATATCCACTCCACCGCCCATCCCAGCATTTTCTGAAGCATATACAGACTGACTGTTCCTGTGAGATGTTGATTACAGATACATCAGCTTTTCCCACTAAGTACTCCGGATCGACCAGATCCCTTTTCTATCTTTAAACTTCTCAGTCTCTCAATATATACATCATTGTCCCAGCCATTCTCCTCCTCTTCTCTTAAGGAATGAAGAATCCCAACAAGAATACCTAACAAGCTAAATATGGAGAAGATGCTGGGAGCACGTACATGTGCTCATAATGGCTGAACATAGATTCCCACATTAAGTCTTTATGGAGTCGTCAGTCGCTGGACACTGCGGGACTTGCTGAGGAGGTGATCTGAGCACCTATGGGCATGTTCAGAGCAATGATGATGACCCGCAACAACTCAATAACAATTAAGTCATTATGTGGAGACTGGGTGACAAAAAGAAATCAAGGAAGACCAAAAGAAACTAAGAAATTACAATTAATAGAGAGTACGCTACTAAGGCCTTTTTCAAATGAAAAGTGGTATTTAATTGTTGTATGTGGATTTCTGAACCAATGATAATGCACTACCTCCTCAAATTTCCCTCTATGGTAGACAGAATAAGACTTTGTCTAGTACTTGCCTAATTTGAAATCAGTGCAGACCCACATCATCCAATATGCTAAGAACTTATGAGCACAGAAGGTAGCAGGTTAAAAAGAAGAAAATCATGGATGGGGTAGGCTAAGTGTATTGTTCAGCAGGTGTGTTCATTCAAGGACATAGAACCCAGGGAAGAAAGGGTACAAGTGCCATGTAAGTGTAGCATGTCCTTCCCATAGTCATCACACTGGACAGAAAATGTAGACAACAAAACCCCTTGGGTATTGAGCAGAAGAGCAGGCCATTCTTTTCAAGAACTCTATTGATATTGATGCAGTTATTTACACAGATCGGTCTGTTATTAAGCAAGTGGGTTTTAGCAGATCATGTTGAAGGTAGAACTGTGAAGGAAGATAGTTATACTTTTGCATTAACTACAGGTAGTTTGTCTATGGATGTTATTACTGTCACATAAGCATTGGTATCGTTTGAGACACAGACTGATACACATGTGTTGACTCAGTGAGTATGCTATGCAGGAAAAACAGACAACAATCAACACAATATCAGTGTTGTTAGTCACAAAAAATTGAGGGATATACATCGGAAGAGATCGAGCACTTAAGGGCTTGTCTAATGTGCAATGAGGAAGGCGGGCTGACTAAACTAACTTAAACTATAGGTCTAAAAACAACACAACACCCAGTAGCAAATTGTCAAAAAAGGAGATTTATGATTTCTGCCCTATGTAGTGTATTTTTTACCTGAGAAAGACTATTACTATCTAAGGCTAGTGATATGAAATAGTAATTTATGTGACAAACAAGAAGAGACCAATACAATTCCATAAAATCATAAAATGAAGTGAATACCAATGGATGTATTGTTTACATTAAGAATGTGAAAACCTCTAGTCTGTAGAAATATGGTATGCGAGCGTATATATGTCTATATGCTAATGGTATTACTATTGTTTAAAATATTATATATAAATGCCTATTGTAAACAAATACTGGTACTTGATGATGACATATGACTATTGTAAACAAATACTGGTACTTGATGATGATATATGACTATTGTAAACAAATACTGGTACTTGATGATGACATATGACTATTGTAAACAAACACTGACTGGTACTTGATGATGATATATGACTATTGTAAACAAATACTGGTACTTGATGATGATATATGACTATTGTAAACAAATACTGGTACTTGATGATGATATATGACTATTGTAAACAAATACTGGTACTTGATGATGATATATGACTATTGTAAACAAATACTGGTACTTGATGATGATATATGCCTATTGTAAACAAATACTGGTACTTGGTGATGATATATGACTATTGTAAACAAATACTGGTACTTGATGATGATATGATGATGATGATATATGCCTATTGTAAACAAATACTGGTACTTGATGATGATGATGATATATGCCTATTGTTTTTATAACAATAATAATTGCATTAACATTTGCCATTAGAGGTACATGAAAATACATTTTGAAATAACTAGTTAATATCCTAATTTAGCGTCTTTCTGCTCGGAGTAATGTCCCCTTGCACTTTATTCTGATGTTCTCTAATCTATCATTAGATGTGCCCTGGGTTAGGTTTAGGAATACCCTCAACTTTGTTTACAAAAAAAAAAAATTAATGCACAAAAACTAGAAGCGGTTGGTAGATTCAAATATGTATATATATATATATATATATATATATATATATATATATATATATATATATATATATATATATATATGATGTCAATCTAGGGAGATCACTCGTTTAGCTGAAAAGACGCTAAACTTGGACATTAGCAATAATCAATAACTACTTATTCTTAGTATAGTATTTGGGATGAGACTGATCCGTGATCCTAAGGGCAACGTCTTTTCTTTATCATACTTTATGTGGTTATTTTACCTAAAATTAAAAATACCTTCCATAACTCAGCAATAATAATATTATACATTTGACAATTTTCAATCAAGAAAAAGTACAAACATTTGTTTTATAGTCTGCCATGTCCATTCCCAGGAATCTCCCTCTCTCCAGTCTTTACTAACTAGTTAAAGTCATAAAGAGTATTTCAGAAGCTACAAGATAAATAATTAAATAATATAATAATTAAAACTGTAATTATTTCGTGTACATGCATATATGTACACACACATAAACTAAATAACGTAAAATAATATGAAATATGAACACACCAGCAACAACAAGTTGTTGAAGAAATAGACAAGTTTCCTCATGTGTTGGACTCCGCCCCCTCCCAAGTCCCCTATCAGGTACAAAACATGTCAGGTGACAGTTTACACCAGTTACAGGAGTTGAGAAAAGAGGGAGTGACAAGGTGTCTGTGCACCAGAGACTCAAAGCTGACGGCTTGCATCAGGATCGGTGAGAACCATCCATATCCTACTCCACCTATTCGTGGTGCCTCTTGCAACAGACTAACCAGAAAACCATCCATACCTTACTCCACCTATTCGTGGTGCCGCTAGCAACAGACTAACCAGAAAACCATCCATACCCTACTCCACCTATTCGTGGTGCCTCTTGCAACAGACTAACCAATCTAGTCTTGATAAGTGAGTAGGGATCGAGAGGGAAAGCAATTTGATTTTTTAATTAAAACGCCATGACGACGACAGGTGTGTTAACCGAAGTGAACAAAAAATGGAATATCTCAATATTTACAAACAACAACAAAACGCATTTACGTCAACTCAACGCCATTTTAACTCTTTTCGTTCGGAATCGTTTTATAATTGCAGCGAAGGAGATTTCAGAGACACAATTTGTCATCATTTTAAGAATCAAACTGCATATGAAGATGGCGCGGTCATGTTTGTGTTAACGTTCACCGTTACATTTTTTTGTTGCACGAAAGATGGTTAATTCTATCTTTCCAATGCGGATAAGTGTATAGATCGGAAGTTCCACTGTTGGGATAAGCTAATCAGTTCCCTAATGTAACTTCTGCAGCGGTACAACGAACGTGACCTCATCCACCATGTTTGGAAACGGAAGTCCAATAACTACAAACTAATAACTACAAACTACTAATTAATAACTACAAACTAATAACTACATCAAGTTTGGACAGATGGTGCTCGTAAACCTGGGAGGGCCGACCATCTAAGGGCATAATCCCCCTACAGAAAAGACAATCTGCTGCCTTGCAGGAAGCTTGGGGACAATCAAAGGCTGAGGAAAGCAAACCTGAATAAAATGCTGGCTGAAATCGGATGCACTGGGCCACTGGCGCAGAACACAGTGCAACGTTTTAACAGGTATTCAATCAGAATGGATCTAACAGACTAATTATGATGTTCTGTCTGTGGAGTCCCCCCAGGCAGATGGAATGCTGAGCCACGTGCCACGAAGGGGTCCACACAGACCTGAGAAGAGCAATGTGGTCGACACCCACCTCCCTGGAAGAGAAACTATATGGGGTAATCGAATCGCTTAAACAAACAGCTGACTTCATGAGAGAGTCTGGAATCCTACTCTGATTGAGTCTTGATCGCAGAGAGAGAGAGAGAGAGAGAGAGAGAGAGAGAGAGAGAGACTGCATATTTATATTTATCTACTATATCATCATCATCATCAAGTACCGGGCCTACTGGCGTAGGTGATCATGTCTCTCTACAACTTTCGATCTCGACAGTTCTTTATCATTTCTGTTGTTGACCTTCTGCCAAGCCATTCACTTAAGCTGTCTGGTATCTTTTCTCTTTGCTTCCCTCTATCTCTTCGTCCCTCAATTTTTCCAGTTGTTACAATATATTCCAGCTGTTCTCTTCTCATTACATGGCCAAAAAAGGATGATTGTTTCTTCCTATATTGGAAATTAGCCCTCTTTTTGCTTTGACCTCTTTCAGAACATTTTCATTACTCTTCTTAGCTGTCCATGGTATTCTCAACATTCTTTTGTAAAACCACATTTCTACAGACTCCAGTGATTTCCTTATCTGTTGTCCTATTGTCCATGATTCACATCCATATGTTAATAAGACCGGCTCTACATAACATTTAAGAACTCTTTTTTCTTGTTTCTATTGTCAAAAATGGATTTTGCATAGTATCTTCCTCATTTTCTGGAAAGCTGCTTTTGTCTGAGCAATTCTGCATCTCACCTCTTTCGTATATCTTCCGTCTGATGTTAACAAAGTTCCCAAATATTTAAATTCATTTACCTGTTTTATTATTGTTCCACTTGTCTTTATTTTGCACTGAGGTGATGTCTTTTTCTTTGTTGTTTAGTTTAGTCGACAGGTAATCATTACCGCACAAGTCCATAAGTGCTTAGATCTCTTCCGAAGTATACCCCTCAGCATATAGCGACTATAGTCCGTTCAGATTCGTTTGCCGAGATGTTATGATTTATAATTCAAAAAGTTCTTGATGATTTCACATGATTTTTGGCATACGGTGTTAAAATGTCCATGTCACGAGAACATATTTGTTACTCGATGTCTAGCTATAACGGTTTTCTTAAAGCGGCGAATTCCTTTGATCTTTGCCCATGTAACTATTATTTTGACCCTAATCAAAATGTTTTACAGTAATCTAGTGCAACGATGACCCATAGGCGTGTCCATAAAATTTTACTTGGTGGCAAGTATACAAATTTTAAATTATATATAGAACTTTTGTTCGTAGAGTCAATTTGATATAGTTCCATGCTCTTGGTGTGAGTTTCCCAAATGTTGTCGCTGCCTTTCAAATACGTACATTTAGTTCCTCATCTAAGGAAAGTGTGGCTGTAATAGTGGATCCAAGATAGCTGAACTTCTGTACTGACTCAAGCAGGCTTCCATTCAAAGTAATGGTTGTTGGTTTGCTTATAACATATTTTTGATTGCTTGGGTGGTCTTGAACAATAAACTGTTTAACAAATCAACTAGGAAATTTTGCAAATCAAACTATTTATCTGTAGACTTAATCAGAGTAATGATCATTCAGAATCAGACGAGTCAAATAGGTCGATTACTGCTTTCGGCTGAACAAACAACAAACCATCCTTTTTCCAATATTCCTCTTCTTGTCGTAACACATGATCCTCACATTTTACCCAGTAGTCTTTATTTATATTTGATAGAGCCTGATTTGTAAGTGTCTCAACATCGCATAATTTGAAAGTTTTATTTGTATATGCTACGTGTCCTTTAACTTTTGCCCAAACTAGTTCTATAGGATTTAAGTGTGCATGATATGGAGGTAGTCTCAAACATCTATGGCCATGTTCTTGAATTAACTTGTCTATTTTAAATATCTTTGTACGTTGTGTCTGTTTTACAAGGCTAAGCAATTCGGGTTTCAAGTAGCTGTCGTTAACTTGTATGTGTTCTTTTATGAGCCACGTTTTGATTGCATCTTTTGTACTTGATGATGTTGGGATTCTATCTTCTACGTTAACTACGTTATGGTATGAAGCATTGTCCATTATCAGACAAGAAGGTCGATCTAATATTGGAAGGATACTTTTCTCGATCCAGTCTTTAAATATGTGCCCATTCATTTCGGAGTGGTAGTCTCTATTGTCTATGGATTTTGAAATGAAAACGAGATGAGCATTCTGCAACAACCCATTATGTCTGCTACCTGCATGTGCAACTATCAAACGTTCCCCTTTACTGCTTGGTACTGATCTTTTAATACTTCCATCTGCTAACTGCCATTCCTTTTCATTTGTATGATGAGCGTTGATCCAAGTTTCATCTAAATAAACAATATCATAATCATTTTCGCGCATTTCCCTCACTTCACGTAAATACTTGCTTCTAAGAGCTACTAGATGTGGCTTCTCACAAATAATGTTTTTTCCACCAGCATACTTTCTAAAGGTGAAGCCTGCACTTCTTAATATTTTCCATAATGAAGTTTTTGATATTTCAATGTCGTTGTTAGTTTTCAGCCAAAGCTTCAACTTTCTAAGTGTCACTTCTTCGTTTATATCAAACATTCGACAGATTTCTCTTTTTACTAGGTCCTTATCAAAACTGTCTAACGTTTCTTTCCTTCCTTGCTTTCTTGCATTTGTTGGCAATAAATATCCGCTTCCTTTAACTATTCGATCAAATGAACGTTTACACAAACCTAAAATATGCATTGTTCTCTTCTCAGGGTTTGATAAAGAACAATAAAGATGTCCCTTTTTACGCTCTCTGCAGAAGTATTGATAAATCTTTATAGCAATGTTATGCTCAGTAAAATATTTTGCCTTTATATTCATTCTCACATAGACTTGCAGAAGATAATATGGATAGTGCCGCCTCCTTTCTGTAAATATTGAGATTTGCCTCTGAATTATGACTCGAACTCGAGTCTACGGCCGTGATTTTGACGTCACATAATTTCCGGTTTCGGCTAAAATGTCATTTTGTGCTAAACGGGAAATTTCATATGTAACATTTCTTTATAAAAATTTATAGTGGAAACATAACTATTTTAGGACGGTGCGCATTCAGCCGTGAAGGTCATGCTTATATGTTAAAGAATCAGCTGTGAGATGTAAGCATCTACATAATCCCGCCGGTGTTTATAATATCGATTAACTTTTTTTAAATATATGTTAAATAAGGCATCTTTGAAACTGGATCACATTTCTTTGATAAAAAAAATGTTTTTATAGCGACATTAGTATTCTAAACCTAACTTCAAAAGATCAATGCAAATGAACAATAAGTTTTTGAAAAAAATAAATTAATGTCTAGGCAAACGAATCTGAACGGACTATAACACTGGTATTGTGTTGATTGATAAGTCTTCTTAGAATTCTTACATAGCGCCATCTGGCATCTCCAATCTTGTCATAGTTTGCAATTTGATCAAGGCTGCAGGTTCAGAGTAATTATTTAGTCGATTGTTTTCACTCAGCGTCCATGAGAGCATTCAGAATGTCAGTGGATTACATTACCCTTCCACGCTCAACATCAGCCAAATGGGCAAGTCTGTCAGAGCGTTCTTTTATCTTGTTTCCACCCGCATGCCCTGACATCAATATCATTGAAAAATAATACTGTAATTATCTACTGTCATGTGGCATCTAGATAGATATCATTGTAAATAGATATAATTCAAAATGGAGTAAACAGATATCATTGAAAAGCTTAATTCCAACAGACGACAAAATATACATGGAAAATAAACCAGTGGAAGAGATCGATCACTTTATCTATATTAGGAGTCACATTGATCAAGAAGGGGATACAAGCAAAGAAATTAGAATCAGAATAACTAAAGCAGCAATGTCTTTCAGAAGCCTTGAAAAGTTGTGGAAATCAAAACTCATCAGCACAAACACAAAACTTATTCAAATCAAATGTACTATCAACCCTTATGTACGCGTGTGAAAGCTGGAAAACAACAAGAGATATAGAAACAAAGTTGAATGCATTCGAAAATAAATGTCTAAGGAAAATACTTGGTATAGCGTGGAACGAATTCAAAACAAACGAGGAAATTAGAGAAATCGTCAATCAACCACTAATATCTTCAGTAATAAAGAAAAGACGATGGTCATACGTTGGACATGTGATGAGAAGAGATAATAACCGAATATGGAGCAAGCCCTCATGTGGGAAACAACAGGTAAGCGAAAAAGAGGAAGACCCAGGGAGACACTGAGAAGAACATTGCTGAGAGAGACAAAAGCAGCAGGAATCGGCTCCCTCAATGAGATAGAGCTGCTTGCACAGAACAGAGACAAATTGCGAGATTTGATAAAATATCTTTAAAAGAGTTGAAAACTGCTAGAACAAAAATTCAGATAAGAGAAGGAGTATCTTGGCCTACGCCCTATGGGCCGGCTACGGCTCGAAAGGTCAATAGATAGATGCCCTGACATCAAAATGAAGCAGATTTTTTTTTGTTAGAACAGGCCTTCGCAGAGACTCAAACCATTGTCATCGAGCTCAGCCATATGTAATCTTTCTAAACATACATACTGAGGAAACACACGTATGCATATGTTTGTGTCTCAAGCCATGCTAATGCTTTAGTGACAACCATAATCACCAAGGTCAATCTACACGCATTTAATGCGAAAACATCACTGTCTTCATTCACAGCTTCTACCTCCAAAGAGAGCCCACAAGCTTTTACGTGGTATGTATGCATCAGTGGCGTATTCTCTATGCTACCGCTGGTAGCCTGAACATATTAACGAAATACAAAAGGAAATGATAATTTATTATATTTTAAAAAAATAATTATATTACAAATTTTCGAATATTCTATTACACATTTCGTAGGCCAATATGATTTATTTGCTTTGATTTGCATTTATTAAAGCAAGGTTTTCCTCTGGCCACTATAACGTTTGTGATTGAAACCTCTAGGAGACAGCGGTACATTTTTCCTCTATCCGGACCTAGTATTAACGATCTTGACATTCAAAAATGGGAGTCAAAATAATATAGCGGGTGTTATCACTAGATGAATGTGGTTTCATGGGTTATTTTTAGCTCTAGCCAATCAGAATCGCCACAAAGCAAAAGTAAAACTGTGTCTGATTACCAGAACTTCCTTAGCTATTTATAACTACGTTATGCGCATCAATGTAAAAATAACTCTTTCTGCTCTCAAGAGAATCAAATCTTATTGTTGCTCAACTCAGACACATGAACGCTTATCTGGTTTGGCAATAATGTCCATTGAGAAATCATTCCCTCAGAAACGTAGAAACCAACCCAACAGTACTTTCAATGGCCAAGTCATCAAGACATTTTCGTCCCAAACAAGATGGATATAATTAACATAAATAAGTAAGTAATTTAAAATGTAGTGAAGTCATTAGAAAATATTACTGTATGTTAGCCTACTGAATATAATGTATGTTTTTATTTATTATGTCAGCGGTAGCCCAGACCCCAAAACCAGTATACGCCACTGGTATGCATATATACCGCATTACAGAGCCATCTGTGTAAATTAATGCATCACTCTGAGAAAAGTTCTAAAAAATCAAGGCCTGCACTTTTTGCTTCAAAGACCAAAGGATTTTGTTTGTATATGTTTTCTATCCAATGTGATGACAATACTAGGTCTTCTATATCAACACACCGCCTCGTTCAGCTATAGTTCACCTAGTCTCAGCCCCCTCTATAACAACGTAGATATTAACAAGTTAGATAATAACAAATTAGATAATAATAATTTGGATAAGCAAGTCAAAATAAAAGTAATTAAAAATAAAGAAAACACGCTTTGATCCATATAGTGACACTGTTACCTTCCAGGTATGTTGTAAGAGACGACTAAAGAGGTTGATCGATGGCTTGACAAGCTGTCATTGTAAAATGTATTGTTATGGAAACAATTTTAGAAGCAGTGATCTCGGCAATATGTTCCATTTTCGCATGCAAGGTTTCTGTTTTTGAGATAGTGGTCCTGCCCTATGTGCCGTCTTCGCCTCGAAAGGACAATATATAGATTAGATAGGTAGATAAATAGATTAAATAGATAGATAGGTAGATAGATAGATTAAATAGATAGATAGGTAGATAGATTAAATAGATAGATAGGTAGATAGATAAATTAGATATATAGATATATTAGATTCTATCTATTGACCTTTCGAGCCGTAACCGGCCCATAGGGCGTAGACCAAGATACACCTTCTCCTATATGAATTTTTTGTTCTAGCAGTTTTCTTTTAAAGATATTTTATCAAATCTCGCCATCTGTCTCTGTTCTGTGCAAGCAGTTCTATCTCATTGAGGGAGCCGATTCCTGCTGCTCTTGCATCTCTCATCAATGTTCTTCTCAGTGTCTCCCTGGGTCTTCCTCTTTTTCGCTTACCTGTTGTTTCCCATATGAGGGCTTGCTTTGCTATTCGATTATTATCTCTTCTCATCACATGTCCAACGTATGACCATCGTCTTTTCTTTATTACTGAAGATATTAGTGGTTGATTGGCGATTTCTCTAATTTCCTCGTTTGTTTTGAATTCGTTCCATTCTATATCAAGTATTTTCCTTAGACATTATTTTCGAATGCGTTCAACTTTGTTTCTATATCTCTTGTTGTTTTCCAGCTTTCACACGCATACGTAAGGGTTGATAGTACATTTGATTTGAATAGTCTAAGTTTTGTGTTTGTGCTGATGAGTTTTGATTTCCACAACTTTTCAAGGCTTCTGAAAGACATTGCTGCTTTAGCCATTCTGATTCTAATTTCTTTGCTCGTATCCCCTTCTCGATCAATGTGACTTCCAAAATAGATAAAGTGATCGATCTTTTCTACTGGTTTGTTTTCCATGTATATTTTGTCACTTGTTGGAATTAAACTTTTCATGACTTTAGTCTTTTCATGATTGACCTCAAGCCCAATTTTGCTGGCTATTGATGATAGTTCATTTGTGTTTTCCTGCATCGTTTTTATCTGACTGCTGATGAGAACTATGTCATCAGCAAAGTTGAGGTCCTCCAAATGGTCTCCTTGTATCCATTCGATGCCTTTATTACCAGTGCAGCATTTCTTCATTATGAAGTCCATAACAATTCCAAATAACAAGGGCGATAAAATACATCCTTGTTTAACCCCAGTTTCTATTGGGAAACATTCGCTCAGTCCTTCCTCTGTTCGAACTGGACATGTGTAATCATCATACATGTCTTTGATAATATTTATGATTTTTTATGGTAAACCATATTGCTTCAGAATTTTCCACAAACAATCTCTATGAATACTGTCAAATGCTTTTTTGAAGTCGATGAAGTTAAGTACAAAAGGTTTTTGCTTTTCAATGTGTTCCTCCAATTTAAGTCGTAGAGTGAAAATGTGGTCAAGGCAGCTTCTCCCTTTTCTAAACCCAGCCTGTTCTTCACGCATTACTGTATCTATTAAATCCTGTATTCTATTTAGGATGATTTTGCAGAATAACTTTGAGGCAACTGACAAAAGTGTCACGCCTCTCCAGTTGTTACAATCTCTAAGATTGCCCTTTTTTGGGATCTTAACAATGATTCCTTTTTTCCATTTATGAGGCATCTTCTCTGTTTTCCAAATGATGTTGAACATTTTTTGGAGATGTATTAAATTATGGCTATCAATTGCCTTGAGGATCTCAGCTGTTAACTTATCCTCTCCAGCAGCCTTGTTATTGGTCATAAGCTTTAAGGTGGTTTCTATTTCACTCAAGGTGAAGTCATCTAAATTTACATCTAATTCTGCTGCTGATGTTTCATCTTCAAAATCTATTAAACTGTGGGGTAGTGGATGGTTAAGAATTTCTTTGAAGTGTTTCGCCCAACGGGCTTTTATGTCTGCACTTGTTGTTAGCATTAATCCAGATTTGTCTAGAATTGGTGCTCCACTGGATGTATAGGTGTTTGTCAGCATCTTTTGTACAGTATAAAGAGTTCTGCTGTCTCCTTTAATTGCAGCTGTCTCTGCTTTCTCTGTCAAATTGTCTATATAAGCTCTTGTATCTCTTCTTGCTGAACTTTTCACTTTGTTGTCTAATTCTTTGTATGTTGCTTTTGCCAGAACCTTTCCAAGATCTGTCTTTACATTAGTCATGGCTCTCTTCGCTTCTCTTCTTTCTTTGATGTATTTCCACGTGGTGTCTGAGATCCAAGCTCGTTTTTCCATTTTCTTCAGTCCAGCACTTGCTTCTGCTGCTGTCATTAGTATTTTGCTCTGTGAGTCCCACATTTCATTGATATCTAAGTCTATTTCACCGAGTGCTGTATAACAATTACTTAGCTCTATGTTAAACTTTTCCTTTATGGCTTCATCTTTCAGTTTATGACTATCAATTTTATGTGTAATTGACCTCTTCTGTTGGTTTCTAAATTTTAATCTTATTTTCCCAATGCACAGGTTGTGGTCACTATTAACATCAGCACCTCTGTATGCTCTTACATCTATTAATGATGATCTGAATTGTTGTTTAATACATAGGTGGTCAATTTGATTTGAGGTTCTATCATCAGCAGATATATTCATGTTGTTTTGTGAATATTTTTGTGTGGAAATAATGTCCCACCTATAACTAAATTTTCTATTAAACATTATTCTATTAATCTTTCTCCATTCTGACTTGTATTATCACAGCCTTCTCTCCCCATCACATGTTCCACTCCTGCGTTATCTTGTCCCACTTTGGCGTTGAAATCTCCCATTACAATTAAAAGATCGTGTTTTGGTATTTTGTTTATAAGTTGTTGCAGTTGGTTATAAAAATCGTCCTTAACTTCATCATCAGCTTCGTTAGTAGGCGCATAACATTGAATAATTGAATTGAGATTAGATTAGATAGATATTTTTGAACATTCTTGAATTAATTTTTATTTGTAGGTAATAGTATCTTCAATACTATAAGTTCATAAGATGTACTATTCTATCTACTTATCTAATGTTCTATCTACACATTTTTGTGGGAGGATAGTTATTTATCCAGGTACAAGTGTGTTGCCCTGACAGTTGTCAATTCAAAAGATGTTTGACAAATGTCACATGACAGTAGATAATTCTATCATTAACCATCACTATCATTGCACAGATGCCACATGATAGTAGACAGTTCTATCATTAACAGTCACTTTCATTGCACAGATGCCACATGATAGTAGACAATTCTATCATTAACAGTCACTTTCATTATCTTGCGGTGATAGAACTCAAGGAGTAAAACTAGAGAAACAAAATATTCGGAGAGAGGGAGACAGTTGGTGGAGAGGTGTTATCTCTGACATTCCTTGAACTCAACCTAGTTTGCGTTGTAGTTAGTCGAAGGCCCCGGTATCACTGCAAATGAATTAAAATCCATAATTGCTCAATCGCCCGTGCCAGTGGAATCATCCGAATTAACATCACATTGCATTAAAGGATCCAAACAAAGAAAGGTAGCTGCAGTCCTCATCATAGCAGCTACAACACATGCCAAAAGACATAAGGCGTAACCACACCAAAAGTGAATGCAGCCAAACTGTCTTTTGTCATACGATATCATCATAGCTTGCATTTTGATTGTTTTGACTTTGTCTCTATTTTGCAAGTCTCCATAACTGAGAACAGTGGGGGTTAGTGAGCATTGTTAAAGCATTAACTAAAATATGATCAGTTACTGTCAAAAAGAGATATAGTTGACAACAGCCTGCTTCTGTCAATCATCATCATCATGTGCAATACTGGTTGGCGTAGGCGATCATGTCCTTCCACAATTTTCTATCCACAGTACATCATATCAATTCTGTTGTTGACTGTTTTCCATGCCAACCAAGCTATCTAGTATCTTCTCTCTTTGTCGTCCACGATATCTCATTCCCTTTATCTTGCCAGTTGTAACCAAGTATTCCAACCGTCCTCTTCTCATGTTGTTCCTGAATAATGTTGATTGTTTATTTCTGATGTTTCTTAGGAGCTTCCTTTTTGTGTTCGCCTCTGAGAATGTCCTCGTTGGTATTTTTAGCTATCCAGGGAACTTTCAGCATTTTTCTGAGAAATCCCATCTCTGTGGTCTCTAATCGTCTTTTATTTGTTTGTCCACTGTCCATGATTCACCTCCATAGGTCAGAATTAACTCTATAGAGCATCATTTAAATCTTTTTATCACTTCTATTGAGATAAACTTGTTGCACACAACGTTTTTCATTTTCTGACATGCTATTTTGGCCTGAGCTATGTCTGTAAAGACATAAATATGTTAGTCTGTACTGTCAGAAAATTTCTGTGACGTTGTTTATCTGTCTGAATCTTGGTCTTCCTCAAGTGGCCAAGCTAAACAGTTGGCTTTTGACACGCAATAAAAGCTGGTTTGACTCCATTTCACAGAGGATGAGAAAACTATTTTATTCTCTAAATTTCCTTTCGTTTAATGCCAAGTGTATTCACAAGCACTTTCAGAACTTTTCAAACATTTCAATAAATGGGCAAACAAATAAAACAAAACCAGGCAGTTTAATTAAATTATTCAACAGTGGGCAGTCACATTTGGTAATAAAGCCCACAACAGACCAATATAATCATCAGCACACGAAGATAATGAAAACAGTTAACTACATTGATTTTTTGGTTTATAAACATCTTACAGAGGAAGTTAAAATAATAACAGTCACGTCAAAAGACACAGTGGGCTGGAAAAAAAAACAATAATGGAAGGCATGGTTCCAGAAAGACAAGACAAGCAGACCAAGAACAAGGTGGTTTCAAGACATCAAAGAGACCTTACAAATATTGACAGAAGTTTTGGAGTTCTGGACAGAGATTCTTTCAGTCAAGCTGTGGTGAGAGTTAGGTTTGGCAACAGACATGCAACCAGATGATGATATTGATTCATGGCTTACTTGTCAGTCGTATCTCTCAAAGGGATCACTGACTATTTTCTGGGGCTGTGGAGATGCAGACATTATTTTAAATGACATTTATAATAGGAAATAGTACCACAAATGTTTTCTCATTGATATTTCTCAGGTGGCTTTGTGTTTTCTAGGCCTCTTTTAAAAAAATAATTTGTTATTTTAAATTGGGATTGAAATTTGCTGGACTGTTGTAATCTGGGATTGAAATTTGCTGGACTGTTGTAATCTGAGATAAGAAAATCACTGGAGGCTGTAGAAATGTGGTTTTACAGAAGAATGTTGAGAATCTCGTGGACAGCTAAGAAGAGTAATGAAAATGTTCTGAAAGAGGCCAAAGCAAAAAGAGAGCTAATTTCCAATATTAGGAAGAAACAATCATCATTTTTTGGCCATGTAATGAGAAGAGAACAACTGAAATATATTGTAACAACTGGGAAAATTGAGGGATGAAGAGATAGAAGGAAGCAAAGAAAAACGATATCAGACAGCCTAAGAGAATGGCTTGGCAGAAGGTCAACAACAGAAATGATAAAGAACTGTCAAGATCGAAAGTTGTGGAGAGACATGATCACCTACGCCAGTAGGCCCGGTACATGATGATGATGGTTGTAATCAGGGGTTGAAATTTGCTGGACTATGTAAAAGTGGGTTGCAGGTTATATGGTTGTCAGAACAGGTAGGTTATGATGCAAAAAAAAAAATATTAGAAAACATGATAATAGATATATAAGCAATGCATAACCATTCATGTAAAAATATATTTGCATAAAATATCACAATTTGCGAGCACAATATGGCAATAACATAAATAAATTAAACATATTTATATATAGCAGCACCGATTAATACTTAAAAAGCTTATAGTTAGCAAGACGATGTTAATAATACAACATATTGTCTGTGTACAGTGACAGTATAGTGTGAGCATAGCCAACACTTGGGAGCCGCAATAGCTCAGTGGTTAGTGAACTGGACTACAAAGGACAAGTGGTAGGGTTCGATCCCAACCGACGGCTTCTGGTTCACCCAGCCTTTAATGGGTACCGGATTTTTTTCTGGGAAAGTAAAGTGGCACGGGCGTAATACCGACCACATTACCCCAAAAATCATGTGCCGATGGTCTGTAAAATTTATGGTCACTAACACCCTATTCCCTATAAGCCACTTGGCGTGACGGGGGTACTTTGTTTGTTTGTTCGTTCATAGCCAATACTTCATGATAGGGTTTACATTTGCTCATGTAAAGGTGAACAGAAATAAAACTGATTGTTTGTCTAAGGTTAATGAAAGCAAGAAATTTCTTCTTGTTTGCCATCTTTCACCTCTGGCAAAGTTCCCACAGTTGGTTACTAGATTTTGCATGTTAATCTGTTTTTCCCTGGCAGCCATGTGCACAAGTGTCCCTCGCCGCACAGGCAGGTAACTGACTTCAGAAATACTTATAATTTTTCCATCGATGAGTAATTGGAATTTCAAGCCAGGCCTCGCTGTTTAGACCAGGGGTTGTTGCAAGAAACCACAAATAAAAAAACCCCGACTGGTGCAGCCGGGATTTGAACTCACAACCTCTCTGTCTCGAGACCAGTTTCATGATTTGAGACCAACCAGTTCCCCTAAAAATTTGTTTAACAAATTAATGACTTAAACAATCAACATTTTCGGGCATATTATGAGAAGAGGAAAGTCGGAATACTTGATTACAACTAGCAAAAGACAGGGACGCATCGGTGCTATATAGAACCAATTCTGACCCATGGAAGCGAATCATGGACAGTAGACACAAAAATGAAAAGACGATTAAAGGCCACAGAGATGGGATTTCTCAGAAGAATGTTGAAAGTTACCTGGACAGCTAAAATGACCAATGAGGAAGTTCTCAAAGAGGCCAACACAAAAAGAGAACTTAAGAAAGAAACAATCAATACTTTTTGGGCACATCATGAGAAGAGGAAAGTTGGAATACTTGGTTACAACTGGCAAAATAAAAGGAAAGAGAGATCGCAGACGAAAAAGAGAGAAAATACTAGATAGCTTGGTGTCATGGCATGGCAAACAGTCAACAACAGAACTGATACGATGCACTGTAGATAGAAGATTGTGGAAGGACATGATCGCCTATGCCAACAGGTATGGCACATGATGATGATGATGATGAAGATGTAAAAATGCAGAAGTACAAAAGAGCTGCAAGAATGAAGTGTTGAGAACAAACATAGATAGGGAAAATAAAATTGATGTTTAGGTGAGAAAGGGTTGAAAATTGATTATATCTAATCTGATGGTGAGTTAACAGAAACAATATTAGCACAATGTAAGTGCTGGATGAAACAACTTCTTGTGACACTGGCTTTGTAAAGTAATGAACATCAAGTGGCAGGGTAAAATCAGACATTAAGATAAAAACACTTAAATGGATTTAACAGAACAGGCACTCAATATAATATGAAAATAAACATCCACAAAAACATAAGCCATGAATATCGCAAAAGAGAAAAGGAATATCAACATAATGATAGGTGGCAGACAATTAAAACAATTGAAAGAATTAAAATATCTAGGAAGTGTAGTAAAAAAAATGATAATTCACCAGCAGCAAAAATAGACTCAAGATGCAAAAAAACTTGTCAAATCATTGGACAGCTATAACCACTTGTGTCCAACAGGGAAATAACTCTTGAGGCATAATGGGTACTCTACAACACAATGGTGCGCTATCAATGCCAGACCTGGACATATAAGAAAAACAACTATTACCAAAATGAAATGTGTTAGGCGAAACAGCTTGAGAAATAAGAACATAAATGAAGAACTGAGAAAAAGGATAGGAATCATTTCCGTCATAGAATACATAAAGAAACAACAAATAAAATGGTTTGGCCACGTGATAAGACAAAAATACTAAAACAACACAAAAAGACTTTAATAAACCTTGCAAGATCACCCAGACTCAAGGGCCAACAACAAAAGAGATGGATTGATGGTATGTTAGAAACACTAAGAAACATAACAGCAGATGAGTTCAACAAAAGAACGAAAGACCACAAATTATAACTCCCTTTGAAGTTGAAAGATAAATGAGGAAGGAAAGAGGAAGAACTGATTAAATGTGTCAGAATATTGTTGAACAGTGGGAAAAAAGAAGCCATATTCTGCATGAGGACATTAATTGAAAAGTACACAGAAGTGAACAAACCAATATATGCCTGCTCCATAGACTACACCAAAGCTTTTGATAGAGTACACCATGAACAACTTATAGACTGCCTACATGATATACATCTAGATGACACAGACATAGAACTAATATGTGATTTATACTGGGAGCAAACAGCAATACAAAAATATAATAAAGAGAACTCTACACCTATTTATATAAAAAAAGGAGTAAGACAAGGATACATCCTATCACCAAGCTTGTTCAATCTGTACACTGAGCAAATCTTTAAAAACATCTCAGAGATGCCAGGCCTAAACATTAATGGAAAGATAATCAATAACCTAAGATATGCTGATGATACTGTACTACTAGCAGAAAATCATAAAGATCAACAACAATTACTTAATGAAATAAACATGACAAGCAAAAAATATGGACTAGATATGAATATCAAAAAGACTAAAACTATGATCATAAAAAAAGATAATACTCAAAACCTACAAATAAATATCAAAGTTGAAGGAATACACCTGGAGACAGTTCAGAGCTGCAACTACCTTGGACATACTATAACCAGTGATGAAAAATGTAAAACTGAAATAAACAAAAGGATAGGAATGGCAAAAAGTAATTTTAATGTCATGAAGAACATACTAACATCAAAACATATAACACCAGGGCTAAAACTAAGAATAGCAAAATGTTACATCTTCTCAATATTCCTGTATGGTGCAGAAACATGGATATTTGACAAGAAAGCAGAACAGAAAATTGAAGCCTTTGAAATGTGGATTTATAGAAGAATAGGTAGAATTGGATGGAAAGAAAAGAAAACAAACGATGAAGTCTTAAAACAAATACAAATGAAAAGAGAACTACTAATCACCTTTCAAACAAGACAAATGAGATTTTTAGGGCAAGTTAAAAGACACAGCAGCCTACTAAAAGTAATCTTGGAAGAGAAAATACAAGGTAAAAGAGGCAGAGGCAGACCAAGAAAACGTGGACGAGTAACATCAAAAGATGGACAAGACAGCCTATGACAACCTGCACCATCAAAGCAACAGACAGAGCGGAATGGCGCTCCATGGTAGCCAACCTTCAATGTGGAGATGGCACTCGATGATGATGATGATGACTCCCGCATGTCCTGGGACGTAGACAAAGGTGATCTTATGTATTTTTGACTTCTGTAATGGCTCTACCCATTGCATAATTGGTGGTTATGCTTTACATGTCAGGTAGTCATGCTACACGTAATGCTAGAAATGTTTTCTTATTTCCTTTAACGTAGTATGGCACAAGAAACATTAATTATCATTACTGAATTATGAGAAAGTGATCCATCGCAACACAAGATTAAATATGGCACTTGCTCCCTCTGTGTTAACTGTGTCATAGTTGATATCAGCCAGATATGATAAAGCACCAGGTGGGGCATGTTCCACTGCCTCACCACCTCCAGGACCTCCAAAGGGCCCTAACACCCTTCCTTTGTTTGTTGTAAAGCCAAGCCTGTCAATAAGATAACCACTTCCCACAACCACTTTGACAATCAACTCATCTGGTTCTAGCTCCACAACATGATTTACCTGCCCTTTGGGACAATGTCCTCCCCGATATTCCAAACTAGCATCAACATTAATCGAGGCGCTGCGATAGAATAACTTCATTCCACCAATCAGAACTTTGTTATCCCAAATCCTCAACCAAATTTCTATGCGTTTTATCTGAATGTTTCGATTTGTGTACAATGCTCTGGGTTGATGTGGGGTAGGTCTGATTTCACCACCTGAAGCATACCGCCTATCTCTCTCAGAAAATGATACCACTCCATAGACCCTTTCCTTGAACCAAGAATCAGGAATTTCTTGATCAGCAGGACGTGTACCTTTTAACACAAAAGAACCACTTCTAGTTCTTTTCATGTATTTCGCTGCTACTGATCTCAACCTCAAGTATTTATGAATAATCTCATGCTTTTTAAGTGATTTGAAATTGTTCAGGTATGCTTTTACCACATTCTCAGATATCTGTGAAAGTCTAACTGTTCGGATCAGCATTTCAATAATAGGTTGACCAACTGATGTTGTTGACAAGTATCTTAAAACTGAGTTTAGTATTAACTTTTCTCTTTCCTCTGAACTCAAAGCTTTATTTCTGAACCTACCATCATAAAGAATCAAATTCTCATCTGAAAAGAAATTTTTCAGAAATATTGCATCTATCTGGGAGAACTTTTCTGTTTGAGAGATCTCATCCAGGTGATGGGTCAAACACTCTAAGACCTTTTCTACCAGCTCAGGTATGGGATACTGTAAGCCAAACACAAGTAAATCACAGCAATTTTCGCTGTCTAAGTTTGCAGCCATAAACCTAATACATAATTTTTTGACATAGTCTACACTGAGGTAATCAGATGTGAGGAAAATATCCTGAACATTGTCATTAGTAATGTCAACTTTCCCTGTGTAAGCATAATTGAGAAGGACAGTGAACTCTTCAGGCTTGATGTCATGCAAAGTTATCTCCCCCGATTCAGTTTTATCAAACTGGAATAAAAAGAAGTTTGAAATCAAATTTCTGCAGACAGCAATAACTTACAGCAGAATATAACAAATATTGGGTTAGAAATAATGTCTTATAAATGCTGCTGTTGGGAACAGTATAAAGTTATAGAAACTATCTATCTATGCCTTATAAATGCTGCTGTTGGGAACAGTATAAAGTTATAGAAACTATCTATCTATGCCTTATAAATGCTGCTGTTGGGAACAGTATAAAGTTATAGAAACTACTTATCTATTGTCTTTTCAAGCTGAAAACAGCTCGTTGTCAGAAATTCTAGACTTTCCATGTCCGATGAACTCATAGCTGACTGTTAGTTAGCACCAGAATTAGTGAACCAGATTCATCCAGATCCACCTTTTCTTTGTGCCAGTTTGGTCAAGCAAATTGAGTAGGAATCGAAAGGGAAGATAACCCAGTACAGTACAAGTTTTGGCTGCGTTTGAAGAAATCATCATTCTTTAATTTGGTAGACCAATGGCCAATAGACTTTCATTGAAGAGGCTGTGTATTGGCGCATATTTACACTCTTAATCAAATCTATTTGCAAATCATTAAATTTGTTATCATGATGGCAGTACTGGCAAGAAACGCAAGTACATATCACTTGAAATCAAAGAGGTATTGATAGAGAAAGTGGACAAAAAGTTCAGATCAAAAGCTGCTGTAGAGAAAAAGGAAGAAGACAAGACCGGAAACCATTCTCAAAAGATAACAACCAAAGCAGCTTCCCAAGTAATGGAAACTCTGCCAACGTTTTTTCATGCAACAGAACAACATCTCTGCAACAGAACAACAGCTCTGCAACAGAACAACATCTCTGCAACAGAACAACAGTTCTGCAACAGAACAACAGCTCGGCTGCACTAACAAAACACAAATTTACTGAGAGTCTTGTAGATGATTTCACAATCAAAATCCCAAAACAATGTGCAATCGACTCTTTCTTTAAACCCAGAGACAACCCTTCCCAATGACGAGGGTAGTCAAGAGATGTGGACTTGCAGACCACTCACTGTATATCTTTCATAAAAATAACAAAAAAGTACTCAAACACACACACAGAGCCAAGACTTAATTATCAGGCAGTGATACGTAGTGATTACGTAATATCAATCTTTTTGAAATGGACATGACTGCTCGACCTGTTTCTATGGTTTACACTGTACATTCCCCTATTATTAAACATAAATTGGATGTAACGAGGTATGGTTATGACAATATTTTGATGGCCCTGATGATTGCATTATAACCGGGCTCTACTGTATAATGTAAGGAATTCTAATTGTTTGTGTTCAGCAGCAAGGAAAACAAACTCCAATTTATAATTATTATCTATCCATTTTTCTTTTGGTCTAAAGATGGCACATAGGTGGAAAATTGTCTGGCCATGCCTTGGCAACTGATGTATGGGATCCTACATGTCACTTTTTTGTTGTTTTGCTTCCAGCTTGTTTGGCATTTCTTTTGTAGCATAAATTTCCTAAAGAAAAACAATCTTCTTCTTCTACCTTTCAGCTCCCTGTGGAGCATAGGTCTTCAACAAATACTTTCTAAGTCGTTCTGCTTCTTGCCATTCTTTTAAGATCATTCCATGTCTTCCCCATCATCTTCCTCTCTGCTTCTGTCTGTCTTCTCCAAGAATTTCTTGGTCTTCCTCTTTGTCTTTTCCCTGGTGATTCCAAAATAGGGTCTGTTGTGTAATACTCTCATTGGCTTCCGCAGTGTGTGTCCTATCCAGCGTCTAAGCCTTCACTGTATCTCTCTATCCAATGTTATTTGACTGGTACATTTCCATAATTCTATGTTAGTGATTTTGTCCTGCCATTTCCATCCTTTTATTCTGCGTAAGCATCAATTAATGAAAGTCAAAGTAAAACAGTGAAACCTGAATAATTTAATGGAAAAAACATCCATTGTTGGTTGTACTTGGAGTTTTGTCCATTGCATTATTTTAAAATCTTGATTTATATTAAATTTATATAAAGGTGATTTATAAATGTGATATCTACCTTCAAGAGTGGTGGGAAGTAGTCTGACAGTGATGCTAAAACAAGACGATGAGCTGGGAACCTCTCATTTCCAACAATGATGGTGACATCTGTGTACAGACCAGCATTCCTACTTTGGTTTACAAAATTGAAAAGGGTTTGTGGTCTCTGCAATAAAACCATAAAATTAAGGTTATCAACAAATTGTAAAACTCTTTCGGTACGTTTTGCTGCACTGTGCGCCAAGCCGATTCCAGCCTCATATGTTTCGCAGCAAAGTGCGTCACTCTCAATTTGATTAGTGTGAACCGTCATCAAACCATATTTTTTTTACATGTCTTGTTATCATCTTGGTATTGGTGAAATCTAATACCTTGTTCAATTATCTAAAAATTGATATATAATATGTTGTATGTTAGATAAATATAAACATGTAGACTGATTCTTAAAACCATGAACAATTTTGTCTCTGAAATCTCTTCCGTTGCATTGATAAATACGAGTAGCTTCTGTACGGAAAGAGTTAAAAACAACCTTAGCTTATTGTACACTCAATGGCTGTTCTGTCTTCCAACCTGCCTTTAAAACAACATAAGCTGAGTTGTTCTATGGTCTACAGCAAGCCATGGTAACTACATCCAACAGTCCAACACATAATTTCAGCAACATTTTTTGGATAATGGTTTTACCTTTCATCTCTGCCCCACCTGTCTGACTAAACTGGTTCATCTGGTTTAAGGTCCACCACATTTAGGTAGAATAGGATCTTGGTCAGCTTTAGTTCACTGATCCACTGAGAAGGCTGGATGACCTAAGGATAAGATGTTACCTTCTGGACAAGAAGGTCGGTCCTGAGTTTGAATCCCCTAACATGAAATGATAATTTTTCTCTTCAAATGAAATGAGAATTTTTCTCTTCAAATGAAATGAGAATTGAAATTTTTCTCTTCAAATGAAATGAGAATTATTTTCTTCAAATCTGTGGAATCTTTGTGGCCTCTCTCTGGCCTCTGGGTGGTGAGAGCTAATTTCTAGTCCTCTTGGCTAAAGAAAAAAAATAGAAAGTCCTGTGTACACCATGCTCATCTCCCTTGGCAGGGAAAAAATTGGAATGAGTAGGCCAAATATGACAGCCACCCAGGCAAAAATTAAGAAATAAAAATTACACAGTTTTCAAGGCCTTTGCCAGAGCTACTAAGTTTATGCTTCTGAGTTGATATCACCTTCAGCTGATATCGCCTTCAGTGTTTTTGCTACCATGTGGTGTCAATGATTATATTATTGAGTTATATGATGAGACAAGATTTGTCAATTAAACTAAGATTAAACTAATCAATGATCCAGACACTAAAAGTCAGCTATAAGTTGCCAACTGCTTTCAACTCATTCACTGTATGATATTTGGGTCTCAAACAACCACTAAGTTTTTGTTTTCATGTTTACTAAAAATGTCACTCCATGATTCTTTCAAAAGTTCTTTCTTTGGCAGTTGTGTCAGGATTCTTTATTTTACTACTTCACTTTTTCCCATAAAAGTATAATTCTGTTTCTTTCTTCACATATATAGAGAGACACAGAACTCTCTCGTAGAGTGAGTGTTTCATTGTTTTCCATCCTCAAAGGGACATATGTACATACAATTTTAAAAAAAGAGAAAAACTCTTTGTTCTTGTGCCGTTGTGATTGGCATCAACAATCAGGTGGGCCTCCAGTCAATATGGCGGGTAGGCAACAGGGAACCGTTGAGGCATTGTCTGAAGAGTGTTCCATGTTGCAGTTTCTTCATATTCCAAGCCCGGCTTGCTGCAGGAGCTACTGAGTAGTGCTCTGTGCATACCGTGAGCTGTGTGTTTCATCTGAATGATGTTTCTATATTCAGATTGCTTATGATAAATGATGACATCGTATGCTGAAGGACAGTTCAGCTTCATTCACTGTTGGTGCTATAATACATCTTATGTATTTTGACATGTGCTGTGTCTGCTACGATGGGGACTGCAACAGCCTTTCTTTGTTTGGATATTTGAATCATCATCATGTGCCATACCGGTTGGTGTAGGTGATCATGTCCCTCCACAATCTTCTATCTACAGTGCATCGTATCAGTTCTGTTGTTGACTGTTTTCCATGCCATGACACCAGCTATCCAGTATTTTCTCTCTTTGTCGCCCGCAATCTCTCTTTCCTTTTATTTTGCCAGTTGTAACCAAGTATTCCAACTTTCCTCTTCTCAGGATATTTGAATAGAGATGTTAAATTGGATGATTCCACTGGCACGAGCGGTTGACCAATTATAGATTTCCATTTGTTTGCAGCGATACCAGGGCCTCCAAATAACCATAACATTCGGGTCTCTCAACAATTGCCTGCTTGCCTGTATCAAAACAGCAAGTAACAGTCTGCATTATCAAAATGTCATCCAGTCCAGTCTCTTCTAATCATCCATGTTCATTTTTTTTCACTGTTTATTTTTTATCATATTCACTATTAAAAAATGACACAGCATTTTTCGAGGCAGGTATATATATATATATATACACACGAGCTGCGATAGCTCAGTGGTTAGTGAACTGGACTACAAAGGACAAGAGGTAGGGTTTGATCCCAACCAATGGCTTTCGGCTCACCCAGCCTTTAATGGGTACCAGATTTTTTTCTGCGAAAGTAAAGTGGCACGGGTGTAATACCGACCACATTTCCCCCAAAAATCAAGTGCCGAAGGTCTGTAAAATTTATGGTCACTGACCCATTTTCCCTATATGCCACTTGGCGTGACGAGGGTACTTTACTTTTACTTTTTTATATATATATATATACACTATGTTTAGCAATTTTCCTCTTCTCATAACATGTAAGAAAATCATGACTGTTTCTGATCTGTGCCAGGAGCCACGTTTACTTATTGCCTTATCTAACACAATTTAAAATATAATGTGCAGGACAAAGTATTTCCAGATTGGAAAAAGTACTCTCAAGAGACAAAAGCTGTTGCATCTTATTAATACCTGTATATCTGTGTTGTGTGTCTCGGGGCCTTTGTCAATAGATGTAGACAAACCCAAACATTCTGCCATCTTTGGAATGATAACTGAAATTGAAAATATATGTGAAGAAGCTTTTGTGACTTTAGTTTATCTAATGCTAGTATCTCTTACTTCCTGACATTCACCTGATGTCTACTAAAGGAATGAATAGTAATTGTTTTGTTCTTTGTACAAAGAGGAAATAACTGAAATTAAAGCCCCTTCTACAGAATTCCCTAATGTGTTAGACGAATGACAAGAAATAGTCTGAGAGATAAGATCAGAAATGAAGAACTGAGAAAAAAGCTAGGAATAGCCCCCGTCATAGAATATATAAGGAAACAACAGATAAAATGGTTTGGACACATGACAAGGCAGAAAGATTAAAACACAACACAACGAGCCTTCAACAAACGTTGTGAGAACACAACAAGACCCAAGGGTTGACCAGGAAAAAGATGGATCGATGGAATATTAGAAGCACTAGGAAACATAACAGCAGCAGAGGCGAACAGAAGAGCAAAAGACCGCAAATTATATCTCCCCTCGACTCGGAAAGGCAGATGAGGAAGGAAAGAAGAAGAAGAAGAAGAAAGCCCCTTCTACAGAAACATTGCTCTGGTATAAAGATTAAGTAAAGGAATAGCTCAAAATTACATAATAAATACCAATTATTGAGGATGCAAAAATCTGTAGACACATGGTATGTAACGTTAGTCACATTAAAAATACAAACACCTTGAAATAAAATTTCTCAGAATTTGAAGGTCAGATTATTGTCATTTACTTCCTCACTTACTTTCAATAACTCAATAATTCAAATATCTGTGGCTCAGATTGTCTGTCATGCTCATCTACTAATAATTCTGGATTGAGATTCTGGTTTGAAAAGCCAGAAAAACCTGTCACTTCCTAGTTCCAAATAAAATATGTAGACACATTTATAATTATCCCCAGCCCAGAACAGAATGAGAGCAGATATCACAGCAATAAAATTGTAAATCAATCCTAGTCGAGTGTACTTTATATAAAGATTGTATGATTGTACAAAGATTAACAAATGTGTTGTTAACTGATTATGTTCAGTGTCTTTTGGATGTGAAACAATAATCAATTCAATAAAACAGTCATTAGTCTTTACACTTTTGAAACTACCTCCATTCTAACAGTACAGGCTGCTTTTACTCCTTTACTTTATCACTTTATTTATAACGAAATAAACAAGACAACATTCAGTATTGACCTTTTAGTTTTTATTTATTACTAATGTTCATTGGCAAAATAGACCACTTGATGAGTCAATGCTACATTAAACTGGTATTGCCTGGCCCATTTCACTTATTTTTGTTGGAAAATTCACTAATCTATTAAATTTAATATTTAGGTGTCCAGTCACGTTCAGTGCTGTCTTTTTATAAACAATCTATATACCAAAATATTGCATTCAATAAATACATTTCATTATATTTATATTCCTATCTCAGCATTCAGTTTCCTATGTCCAGCATATTAACACAGAAATACAAGCTGCTTGTATGAATTTAGCCATTAGCAGGTGGTAATTATACAGAAGCATCTTCACATCAACATTATGCTACCAATGTTAAACAGAGCCATTGAACAAAGCCCAGAAACAGAAAATGATGACATCCAAAATGAGGTGCTTGTAGAAAATAACAAACAACACAACTGCTGATAGAGGATAAAATGTTAAAATCAGAGAAGAAATCGGAATTAAACCATGTCTGGAATACATATATACAAACTACCAATGAAATGGTATGGACACTTAGAATGAAACCAGACCAAATTTCATCAAGAGCATTCTATATAAGAACATCAAAACAGAGGGTAAGAGGGAAACCAAGGAAAAGATGGATATATGGAATAAAAGACATATGCAATGACGAAGACATTTCCTTTTTAACAGAAACCAGACATGCTAAAGAAAGATGGTCCATTATGACAAGAGAGAATCAAATAAGCAACCAACTATCTAGAGACACCATAGTATACTGACAACAACCTCCTTCCTCAGCGACACTTAAAGGCATCAGCAACCAGATTACAGAAAGAAGAATTATAGAGACCCAATAGTTTGTAATTGTCTTTCATGAGGCTATAATTCAGTTCTTACTTCTGTGTACAGTTTGCATGCTTGAAGCTCAAATTCATGAGTTTTTTAACCACAGGGACTTATCAGGGGGTTCAGTGCACTCTGTAACAGTACTGTATATGTGAGAGTTCAGTCTACAGTGCCCTAATAAGAACTGGAAGATTGTATATGTTGTCTGTTGTGTTCTGTTCGAGTGATATTAGTGACTGCTAATTCAGAAGTTTTTTCAGTCTTCCTGAGCTTGCTGTCCAGCATAAGCAGCAGTCTATTCTATCTAGTAGCTCACCTGCTAGAATACCTTGCACCCACTTTCTTATAGGTCTTCTCTCTCTCAAATACCTTGAACTATGCCCTCCGTAATTATCCTCTCCTGTCTTTAGGTCCTTGCTTTATGACATTTTAATTTCCTTTTTAAAATTATTTGACTTTAAAAATTCCTTGACTTTAATAATTCCTTTTATAGCTTATACTTTGTTCATTTTGTAATTTTAATTACTTTGACTTTGAAGTACAGTCATCGCTTGCTACTTCGCAGTTCATTTATCGCAGCCTCAGTACACCGCAGATTGTTAAAAAAATTCAAAATTGAGGAGTTATTATTAAAAAAAAAAACATTATTTTATGTATGTTATTTATACTATTAATATTTTATTTACATGTTTGAAACTATTCTTTAATGTTCTAATGATAACGTATGCACTTATATGGTTTCATATACACTTATTGATATTATACATACACACAAAATGTACGTATGTTAAAAATTAGAGGGTGACACTACTTCGCGGTTTTTCACTTATCACGGCCGGTTCTGGTCCCTATTAACCGCGATAACTGAGGGATTACTGTAGTTGTTTAAAATTTTTTTTTATCTTGACTTAATTAAATAGGCCTCATCATCGTCATCATGTGCCATGTCGGTTGGCGTAGGCAATCATGTCCTTCCACATCTTCTATCCACCGTGCATCATATCAATTCTGCTGTTGACTGTTTTCCATGACATGACACCAAGCTATCTAGTATCTTCTCTCTTTGTTGTCTGCAATCTCTCTTTCCCTGTATTTTGCCAGCTGTAACCAAGTATTCTAACTTTCCTCTTCTCATGATGTGCCCGAAAAATGTTGATTGTTTCTTTCTGATGTTTCTCAGGAGCTCCCTTTTTGTGTTGGCCTCTTTAAGAATTTCCTTGTTGTTCTTTTTAGCTGTTCAGGGAACTTTCAACAGTTCTTCTGAGAAATCCCATCTCTGTGGCCTCAAATCATCTTTTCATTTGTTTCTTTACTATCCATGATTTGCTTCCATAGATCAGAATTGGTTCTATATAGCACAAATGAACTCTCTCACTTCTATTGACACAGATTAGTTGCATAAGACGTTTTTCATTTTCTGAAATGCTATTTTGGCCTGAGCTATTCTGCTTTTTATTTCTGTGGTGCATCTTCCATCTGATGTTATTATTGTGCCCATATATTGGACGCAATGCACTTGTTTCAGATTTGTTCTGTTTATTTTTATGCTGCATGATGGTGATAATTGTTTCTTCAATATGACCATTACTTCTGTTTTCTTACTATTCAGACTGAGACCTGTCTTGTTGCTTTCTTTTACTATTATGTCTATCATTTCTTGTAGTTCGTTCTCTTTGATTTCTTTGAGATCTCTTCAAAGATCTCTTAGATTGTTATATTGTTAGGACCTGGAGCTTTGTCTCTTTTCATGTGTTGAATTGCCTCATCCACTTCACTCTGCATTATTGGTGGTCCTGTGTCTTTGTTTGAATTATTTTGCTCTGGTCTTTCATCATCATAAAGTTGACTGATATATTCTGTCCATCTTTCCATTGTCTTCTCCTGTCCCATGATTATATTTCCTTGCTTTGATTTCACACATCCTGAAACTTTGACTTCTTTTTTTTCTGTTAATTCATTTAACTGATTGTGCCTAAATTTTGAGTCTTTCTTTTGTAGTTTTTCCATTTCATCACATTTCTGCTTTAACCATTCTTCCTTTGCTTCGCCGCATTTGTTTTGGATCTCTTTGTGCAATATTTTGTATGTTAGGTCTTCTTGCTTATGTTTTCGTCTTTTTTCCATTAGTTCTAGTAGTTCTTCTGCCATCCATTTCTTTTTGTTGATTCTTTTAGTCACTGGTATTACTTCTTTTGATATTTGTTGAATCAATTATTTCAGCATTTTACATTGCCCCTCGATGTCCTGTATTTTCTCAATAGCATTATATCTATTTTGTACTATCGTATTGTACTTATCACTCATCTGTTTATCTACTCTTAGCATATCTAGTTATAATTTCATATTTCTTGGAGATTTCTGTGTCTTCCGCAGTTTTATTCTCATCCTTCCATCTACTGGTACATGATCACTATTGCAATTTGCTCCTGGTCTTGTTTTAACAGAATAAATTACATTTCCACTGCCGCGTTGTTATAATCCTGCTCCTTTCCATCTCATTTCACATAGTCCCAAGATGTTCATTTTCATTCTCTTCATTTCTTTGCTGATGTTTTCTAGTTTGCCAACCTGGAATACTGATCTAATGTTCCAAGTTCCTATTGATAGTGTCTCTTTATTTTTGATCTTGCATACAGTTGCTTGATGACAATCGGGTGTCACCTGTAGCACATGATGCTCCCTACTGGTCGAGGTGGCTCGTTAGCTGTAGATATTAAGTAGCATTTGGACATAATTTTACTTGGCGATATAAGAAGGTAGTTTGTCATTCCTTTTTGTCCAAATACAAAATTAGGCCTACTTAAAATTAATTAAGTATGCATAAAATTAATTAGGGCTACTTAAAATAAATTAGGCCTACTTAAAAAATAATTAGGCCTACTTAAAATTAATTAGGCCTAAATCAAATTAATTAGACCTGCTTCAAATTAATTAGGCCTGCTTCAAATTAATTAGGCCTGCTTCAAATTAATTAGGCCTACTTCATATTAATTAAGCCTGCTTCAAATTAATCGTGCCTGCTTAAAATTAATTATTAATTAGGGCTACTTAAAATAAATTCGGCCTACTTAAAATTAATAATCGTGCCTGCTTAAAATTAATTAGGACTTAGGACTAGGACTACTTAAAAAAATACATTATAAAAATTAATATAAATATATATATTTATATATATATATAGTATATATTATATAATAGGTGGTTATATTATATTCTATCTATTGACCTTTCGAGCCGTAACCGGCCCATAGGGCGTAGACCAAGATACACCTTCTCCTATATGAATTTTTGTTCTAGCAGTTTTCTTTTAAAGATATTTTATCAAATCTCGCCATCATATTATATTGGTTATATTATATTATATTATATTATATAGGCCTACTTAAAATTAATCAGGCCTCCTGAAAATACATTGTAAGACAATACCAGTAATTACAGATTAGTTAAATAAATGGTTTAGTAACTCAATTAAATTACCTACTTGATTAGTAATATCGACACAGATTAAACAACAAATAAGAAAATTAAAATGAAATCAACAATAGAAGGGTACGCCTCTTTCTTCCTATAAACAGACATAAAAATGCCAGTTTATAGCAGTAAAAAAAATGTCTTTAATTATATCCGGTGTTATTTCAAGCTATTGAGTCACTTTCCCAGAAAGTACGTGACGCACAGTCACCTTCACATCTTAAATGTTGTCATTTATTGTTAGATTATAACTATGTCAAGGGCAAAAGTTGGCGTGTTCGGGCTGTGCTTGATAATGAAAAAAAATAGGAACATATTTTTTTAAAAAATTAAAGTAAAGCACAATTGAGAAGTGGAACCAATTCTGTTTACTGGTATCTGAACTTTGCCACGCCCCAGAAGACTCACACCATTCGAATTTATCATCGAGCTAGCACTATGATTCGGGTAAAGAATGCCAGTAATGCAACTCTAAGGGCTTTCTCTGACAGTGGCGGTGTAGTGTTCCAGTATAATTATATACCATACCCAAACATTTCTGTGAACACTATTGTAGTCACCACACAAGAGACAATGGCACACATTAAGATTGAGTTCTCACCGACCATTTCGCAGGCCGACAGTGCACTGACGGTGTGTGAGGTGCAAACATTTACAGATACCTATTGTTTGGACGGGCATACTTAGTCGTTTGTTTTGTGCAGTGTGTAGTGGGTGCTGCAAAGGCTACAACGTCATCATCGGTACGTGTCACGGCAACTGTTCACATGGGATCTATGGACACGACTGCTCCGGTATTGTCTTAGTGTCTGTCCTTTATGTAAGAAAAAATCCGGAAAATGTCTACAATGTAAAAATTCTGGCTATACCTGTAATGACACTTGTCCTGATGGTAATTTTGGGCTACAGGGCAAACAGAAGTGTTCTGATGGCTGTGACATCATATGTGACCCGGAAAGTACAGACTGTACGTGCAAGGAAACGTACTACGGATCAGACTGCACTCTCAAATGTCCGGACAACTGTTTCAACGACACATGTGAACAGTCAACCGGGAACTGTACATGCAAGGGAACGTTCTACGGGTCAGACTGCACTCTCAAATCTCCGGACAACTGTTTGAACGAAACCTGTGAACAGTCAATTGGGGCCTGCGTCTCGCATATCGATGATTCCCACGTTAAGAAGAGTCTGCCGACTACATAAAACCCAAGCATATGGATACCTCAATGTGTTTCTGTGCTGGGCATGGTTCATTTCTTGGTGTTTTCCCGTGAAGCCATGGCTCATATCTTGATGTGTTTTTGTGCTATCCATGGCTCATATCTTGATGTGTTTCTGTGCTAGCCATGGCTCATATCTTAGCTTGTGTGTGTGTGTGTGCTGGCCATGGCTCATATCTTAGTGTGTGTCATGTTAGTCACATCTCATATCTTGGTGTGTCCGTGTTAATCATGTCTCATATCTTTATGTGTGTATGTGTTTAGTCATATCTCATATCTTAGTGTGTATCTGTGTTAGTCATGTGTCATATCTTTGCGTGTGCATTTTTGGGTTAGTGATATCTCATATCTTTGTGTGCATGTTTATATTAGTCATATCTCATATCTTTGTGTGTGCATGTCTGTGTATGTCACATCTCATATCCTTGTGTGTGCATGTCTGTGTATGTCACATCTCATATCTTTGTGTGTGCATGTCTGTGTATGTCACATCTCATATCCTTGTGTGTGCATGTCTATGTTGATCATATCTCATATCTTTGTGTGCATGTCTATGTTAGACATGTGTCATATCGTTGTGTGTGCATGTCTATGTCAGTCATATCTCATATCTTTATATGCATGTTTATGTTAGTCATGTGTCATATATCTTGATGTGTGTCTGTGTTGGTCACATCTCATATCTTTGTGTGTGCATGTCTGTGTTAGTCACCTCTAGGGACTCGGGAAGATGATGCTCGTAAACCTGGGAGGGCCGACCATCTAAGGGCAGAATCCCTCTACAGAAAAGATCATCTGCTGCCTTTTCAGGAAGATTGGGGACAATAATAGGCTAAGGAATGCAAACCTGAAAAAAATGCTGGCTGAAATCGGATGCACTGGGCCACTGGCGCAGAACACAGTGCAACATTTTAACGGGTGTTCAATCAAAGTGAATCTGGCAGACTCTAATTGTGATGTTCTGTCTGTGGGGGCGATCAACACACTTAACCTGACAGCTGACTTCATGTGAGAGTCTGGAATCCTACTCTGATTGAGTCCTGATCGCAGATAGAGAGAGAGAGAGAGAGAGAGAGAGAGAGAGAGAGAGAGAGAGAGAGAGGATGAGCAGTGAGTTAAATCATCATCATCGAGCGCCGTCTCCGCAACGAAGGTTGGCTACCATGGAGCGCCATTCCGCTCTGTCCCTTGCTTTGATAGTGCAGGTTGTCATAGGCTGATTTGTTCATCATTTGATGTTATTCGTCCATATTAGTCTTGGTCTGCCTCTGCTTTTACCTTGTATTTTCCCCTCCAGGATTACTTTAAGTAGGCTGTTGTGTCTTTTAACATGGCCCAAGAATCGCATTTGTCTTGTTCTAATAGTGTTTAGTAGTTCTCTTTTCATTTTTAGTTGTTTTATGACTTCATCGTTTGGTATCTTTTACTTCCATCCAATTCTACCTATTCTTCTGTATATCCACATTCCAAAGGCTTAAATTCTCTGTTCTGTTTTCTTGTCTAATGTCCATGTTTCAGCACCATATATGAATATTAAGAAAATGTAATAAGACGTGTAAAAGATGGCGACCAAGATGGCGGTTGTTTTATTTTTCAGAGTGTAGATTGTGTGATTAAAGTGATTGAATATAGTGTTTCCAACTGAATATAATTTTCGAAAAGTTGTGTAAAGCTTTCTACCAAGGAGGAGGATAAGAAATGATAAGTACTTTTTAAAATGTAACCAGCTAAAGTTTTATATTTAGATCGTAAAAGATCGCATGTGAGACCTTAGCGATCAAACACGTGGGGGGGGGGGGGGGGGGGGGAAGAAACATCAGTCGGGCTAAACCCCCAACGTGTGTTTTTCTTAAGTTAAGCCCTTAACTTACGACTGACTCAGCAGGTCGGTAAGGGATAAATGTTTTATGCTCAGAGAAATACACAGAAGATGGAGATAGATAAACATAAAGTAGCAACGATAAATATATGCCGGGATAAAAAATAAAGAGGTCGAACTTATAGAAGAAATGACAAAAAGGAAAATTAAAATACTAGGATTAGCGGACACCAGAGTAAAAGGACAACAGATAAAGAAAACACACATGAACTAGACGAAAAAATTCTCAGGAGTCGACAACACAGAAAGAGCAACACATGGAGTAGGTTTTATCATCGACCCAGAACACGCAAAGAACATTCTAGAAATAAAATACCATTCAGAAAGAATTATCACAATTAAACTGCTAGAAGACGATCGAAAAAAACAAATTACATTCAAATCTATACACCATGCAACAACAATGAAAGAGACAGCGAAGAATTCTACGACACATTGAATGAAATCATTAAAAATATTGACGAAAGCGACGAGATGTTAGTGATGGGAGATTTTAATGGAAGGCGTGGGAAACAACAGTGAGAACAGTGATATCTTAGGACCCTTTGGCGATAAAACAGCTGAAATAAATGAAAATGGAAGCAGACTGCTGGATCTATGCAATCAAAATGATTTATTTATCACCAACACTTTCTTAAAACACAGAGAGTCGCATGTTTACACCTGGTACAAATGGAGCGACACAATATGTAGAAGCCAAATAGATTTTATACTAACAAGAAAAGAGAACAAGAAAAGAGTAACCGACAGTAGAGCAATCCCAAATATTACAGACGACACGGATCACAAGATGGTTATGATCACACTAAGACAGCCATAAATAAAGAGAATATACGAAAACAAATAAAAGAAGCGAAAAGAACAGACAATAAAAATAAAACAATTAAAAGATCAAGAAACAAGGAAAACCCTAAAAGAAAAACTAACAGAGGAATTCAAGAAACTCCATAACGAAGTATGCACAGTAGAAGAAGAGTGGAAACAATTTAAAGAAACATTAACCAACATCGCTAAAACAGTTTGTAGAACGAAGCTAACAACAAGAGAAGGGAAAAAGAGCACCCCGTGGTGGAACGAAACAATCAGAGAAGCAATTAAAGAAAAGAAGAAACTGTTTAAAAAGAAATAAAGCACCTGGGATAGATAACATACCAATATAAATAATAGCAGCAGCAAGAGAAACAGGAATGCAATGGGTGCAAAGAATATTTAATGAAGCATGGCACCAACAACAAGCCCCAGAAGACTGGCAGCAGGCAATCATCATACCAATATGGAAAAAGAAAGGTAGCAAAGAGACTGCAATCAATATAGAGGTATATCTCTTCTCAGCCATATAGGAAAGCTATACGCCAAACTCTTGGAAAAAAAGGCTGAGACCAATAATAGAACTACAGTTAAGAGATTCACAAATGGGGTTCCGAAAAAAACAGAGGATGTACCGACGCACTATTCACATTAAAACAGTTGCAGAAAAAACGACTTGACTTGACTTAATCCCCTTGTTAGCCGTGAGCTATGAGCTCTTTACAGCTTAATGCCTCTCGCATGAAGGCGCAGGTCCTTCTCGGTTGTACAGCTGCAGAGTACAGTGTGCTATTGATGGATGGAAGTAGTGGGAGTAACATGCTCCGTCGGTTTTGTAAATGAGGACAGTGTAGTAGCAGGTGATCTACTGTCTCAGATTGTTGGCGGCAGTGTCTGCAGATTGGGTCATGTTGTGTTTTTATTCTGCTCAGGTGTTGATTGGTAGGAGCATGGCCTGTTCTCAGCTGGAATATCAGGCTTTGATCCCTTCGTCTGAGCTCCCGCACGGGGTCGAGGTGGTCTGGTTTTGCTTGATATCTGCAGAGTAGGCGTCCAGTCGTAGCTGAAGCCCACATATTTAATCATTCCTCGTGGTAGTTGTTTCTCAAAATGTGCTTGCATGTTTTGAGGCTAACTGAACTGGAAGCTGTGGTAGAGATGCTCCCAGTTTAGCCAACCTATCCGCTCTCTCATTTCCCGCAATGCCGATGTGACCAGGGATCCATTGTAGGGTTACAGCCACGCCATAGGTAGTGGAGAGTTGGTTGGATAAAGATCTTATATTGGAAACCTCGGATGTTAGTCCGCTTTCAATTGCTTCGAGTGCTGATTTTGAATCAGAGAAAATATAAATATCTTCCGGTGCTGTGGTGTCACATTCAAAGTCTACAAATATCCTTCTCAGTGCTCTCTCTATAGCTATAATTTCTGCAGAGTAATTGGAGCAGTATTCTCCGCATGGACCGTAAATTTGGGGGAGTCGTCTGGGTGATAGTAGGGATACTTGACAACAGCACCGTAATCAGCATTTAGGGTGGCCTTGAATGCAGGTCCATCAGTATAAACGTGGACGGCATTACGTGGATACTGGTCAATGGTTTCCAGTGCTATGGCTTTGAGTATGGGAGGTAGAGTATTTCTATCTGCTAAGGGGTCGGAGAGCAGCTCAGTCCTGACATCGGGGACAACTATTTGGCGACAAAGTGCTTCAGGGCGAATGAGCATATCGTGGAGTCAGTCGTGTCTGCTGGAAGGTGATGTTTAGAGCTGTAGTTAGTTGCATGATCTAAAACTGATTATTTCTTAATCCGGGTTTTCTGCCGCCACTTTTCTACCATAATGCGATTTACCCCTATTGGTTCCGTCCGCAAATATCTCTCGTAGGTTTCCACTACAGCACGTTCTCTTCGAATGCCAAGAGGTTCAATGTTATTGTGTATTTCGCAAGCATTATTAGGAGTTGATTTCATAGCACCGCTAATAAATCTCAGGGCTTGATTTTGGATTTTATCTAAGCTTTGGAGTAGAGTCTTGCTAGCAATAGATTGCAGAGGTAGTGAATAGTCTATTACTGATCGCACGTAACCAATATAGAGTTGACGTAGTGTTTGTTGGTCTGCCCCCCCCCCCCCCCATTCACAAGTGGCGAGGTGTTTGATGATCCTGAGTCTAGTTGTGGTTTTCTCTATCAGCTTGTTTATGTGTTGTTTCAGAGATAGCCTTCGGTCTAAGTCAACTCCCAGGTATCTCGGATATTTGTCGTAGTTTAGTTTCTCTCCGTTCATCCGGACATTTATTTCTTTCCCTTTGACTTTGTTGCTTAGGGTAAATATACTGTAGACTGTCTTCTCAGTGCTAGGCTCTAACTTCCAGAACTGGCAGTAAGCAGCAATGGTAGTGAGGGTCGTATTTATGTTATGGGTAAGAGCTTGAATATTATTGCCTCTTACCCAGATGGCGAGGTCGTCCGCAAAAAGTGCCTTACGACATGTGATATATTCTGGCATGTCATTTATAAACATAAGGAACAATGTGCAACTTAGGGCTGATCCTTGAGGTAAGCCTTCCTCCAGGGTTCTTTGTTTGGACGTTGTTCCCGTGTATGTTGTTTGTATTGTTCAATTACAAAAGAAGCCCTTAATCCACTTGTACATTCGTCCTGATATTCCCATTTTTTCCAGTTTAAATAGAAGACCTTTTCTCCAGACTCTGTCATACGCTTGTTTCAGGTCAATGAATGTGGCTATTACGTGTTTTTGCTCCTGGAATGAGTCACCTATCTCTTGAGTGAGTCTTATCAACTGGTCCATGGTATGCTTGTTCTTTCTGAAGCATGATTGTAATTGTTGAGTGTCTTCGTGTTCTCAAGCCACCAGTACAGCCTTTCGTTGATCATTCGTTCTGCTATTTTCCCCAGATTAGAGGTCAGGGAAATTGGTCTGTAACTGCTGGGGTCGTTGGGATCTTTCCCTTTCTTTAGTAAGGGTGTTACATTTGCTTTCTTCCACTGGGCCGGCAGCTTACCCTCTCTCCACGTTATGTTGATAAACTCTAAGATAACATCAAGTTCTTTGATTGAGAGGTTGGTAATAAGTTCGTTAGTCCGTCTATCGGGGCCGGCAGCTTACCCTCTCTCCACGTTATGTTGATAAACTCTAAGATAACAGCAAGTTCTTTGATTGAGAGGTTGGTAATACGTTCGTTAGTCAGTCTATCGGGGCCAGCATATTTCCCCTTGTTACACTTATCAAGGGCGGTTTTTAGCTCTGGAAGGGTGAAATCTTTTACAAAGACTTCAATGCTTACTGTATGGCGCTTTTCCATTTCTTTGGTAAGTTTGTTAATAGCGTAGCCTAGTCTTTGGTTGTCACGTTGTTTGTTGATACTGGCGAAGTAATTGTTAAGGGCTTCTGCTTTCTGTGTACTAGCTGGTATTACTTCCGAACCCGCCTAAGGTGGCACAATGTTTGAAATAAGACGCCATGCTTGCTTGCCTTCCTACATATTAAATTACCCATATTACAGACGACACGGATCACAAGATGGTTTTGATCACACTAAGACAGCCACAAATAAAGAGAATATACGAAAACAAATAAAAGAAGCGAAAAGAACAGACAATAAAAATAAAACAATTAAAAGATCAAGAAACAAGGAAAACCCTAAAAGAAAAACTAACAGAGGAATTCCAGAAACTCCCTAACGAAGTATGGACAGTAGAAGAAGAGTGGAAACAATTTAAGGAAACAGTAACCAACATCTCTAAAACAGTTTGTGGAACGAAGCTAACAACAAGAGAAGGGAAAAAGAGCACCCCGTGGTGGAACGAAACAATCAGAGAAGCAATTAAAGAAAAGAAGAAACTGTTTAAAAAGAAATAAAGCACAGGGAATAGATAACATACCAATAGAAATAATAGCAGCAGCAAGAGAAACAGGAATGCAATGGTTGCACAGAATATTTAATGTAGCATGGCACCAACAACAAGCCCCAGTGAGACTGGCAACAGGCAATCATCATACCAATATGGAAAAAGAAAGGTAGCAAAAGAGACTGCAATCAATATAGAGGTATATCTCTTCTCAGCCATGTAGGAAAGCTATGCGTCAAAATCTTGGAAAAAAAGGCTGAGACCAATAGTAGAACTACAGTTAAGCGATTCACAAATGGGGTTCCGAAAAAAAACAGGATGTACCGACGCACTATTCACATTAAAACAGTTGCAGAAAAGACGACAAAACACAATCAAAACTTATACATACATAGCCTTCATTGACCAGGAAAGAGCATTCGACAGAGTAAACAGAGAACAACTGTGGGAGATACTAACAACATACGGAGTAAGCCAACATCTAACCTTATTAAAAGTCTCTACATCAACAGCAGCTGCAGGGTCAGAACAGCAGCAAGCTACACAGACCATTTCGAAGTTAGATCAGGTGTAAGACAGGGGTGCGTACTACCCCCCCCCCCCCCCCCCCTACTGTTTATTACATACATGGACCATATATGCAAGCTAGCCAACCCATCAGAGACAGAGGAGATCAACGAGCTTGTATTTGCAGACCATCAGGTACTAATACATGAAACAATAGAAGACCTACAAGAACACTTAAACAAACTCAACATCTCAGGCACAAAATACAACATGAAAATCAACATCAACAAAACAGAAGTCATGAATGTCGCCAAAAATAAACAGACCATCAACATAACTATAGAAGGCAGACAACTAAAACAAGTAGAGGAATTCAAGTACCTAGGAAGTCTAATGACAAACGATAATTCTCAAACGGCAGATAGAATCAAGATGCAACAAAGCTTGTCAAATTATCGGACTTTATCACCACTATTGTCCAACAAGGAAATAATTCTGGAGGCAAAACGAGCACTATACAATGCAATCTTCATCCCAACGTTGTGCTACCAATGCCAGTCCTGGACCCTAGATGCAAGAAAAATAAGAAAAATAACCTCTACAGAGATAAAATGTGTTAGACGAATGACAGGAAACAGTCTGAGAGATAAGATCTGAAATGAAGAACTGAGAAAAAAAGCTAGGAATAGCCCTCGCCATAGAATATATAAGGAAACAACAGATAAAATGGTTTGGCCATGTGACAAGGCAGAAAGAACAAAACACAACACAACGAGCTTTCAACAAACGTTGTGAGAACACCAGACCCAAGGGTCGACCACGAAAAAGATGGGTCGATGGAATATTAGAAGCTCTAGGAAACATAACAGCAGCAGCGGCGAACAGAAGAGCAAAAGACCGCAAATTATATCTCCCTTCGACGCTGAAAGGCAGATGAGGAAGGAAAGCAGAAGAAGAAGGAGAACAAATGATATATATTGGCGTGTAAAATGGCCGGTCCATTTATATTATTACCTTTGTTGTGAATTATTTACTTTATAGATAATAGTTCTCAAAGAGGAACCAAATTATCACATATCGCCTCCATTTTGGCCATGACAGAATCAGGCACCACTTGTATTCAGCGGCGGATTTCAGAGAATGCAACGAAGGTCACGACTTCAATAATATTTTATCAGAATGCACAAAACAATTTTCTCAGCAAAAATTGACCAAAAAATATTTGAGTAACAACAATAATAGTTTCAATTTATGACATTTGTCTTTAATGTTGATGAAAGTTTAACTTTTAAATGTTTATACTTTACAGAAGTGCAATGTGGCCCTTTTTCTCTGGATATGTTTGCAGAAAGATGATTGCGTTTCGAATATGTTTCACCTTCCGAGTTTTGAAAATAGTTCCAGACGTAAGAAGATACCTTACGGTGTAATCTAATGAGATGACATTATTTGTAGGTTACAGGATATGTGATGGTTGAGATGATGTAATCATATGAGATGACATTAGTTGTAGGTTACAGGATATGTGATGGTTGGGATGATGTAATCTAATGAGATGACATTAGTTGTAGGTTAGGATATGTGATGGTTGAGATGATGTAATCTAATGAGATGACATTAGTTGTAGGTTACAGGATATGTGATGGTTGAGATGATGTAATCTAATGAGATGACATTAGTTGTAGGTTAGGATATTTGATGGTTGAGATGATGTAATCTAATGAGATGACATTAGTTGTAGGTTACAGGATATGTAATGGTTGAGATGATGTAATCTAATGAGATGGCTTTAGTTGTAGGTTACAGGATATGTGATGGTTGAGATGATGTAATCTAATGAGATGACATTAGTTGTAGGTTAGGATATGTGATGGTTGAGATGATGTAATCTAATGAGATGACATTAGTTGTAGGTTACAGGATATGTAATGGTTGAGATGATGTAATCTAATGAGATGACTTTAGTTGTAGGTTACAGGATATGTGATGGTTGAGATGATGTAATCTAATGAGATGACATTAGTTGTAGGTTAGGATATGTGATGGTTGAGATGATGTAATCTAATGAGATGACACTAGTTGTAGGTTACAGGATATGTGATGGTTGAGATGATGTAATCTAATGAGATGATACTAGTTGTAGGTTACAGGATATGTGATGGTTGAGATGATGTAATCTAATGAGATGACATTAGTTGTAGGTTAGGATATGTGATGGTTGAGATGATGTAATCTAATGAGATGACATTAGTTGTAGGTTACAGGATATGTAATGGTTGAGATGATGTAATCTAATGAGATGACTTTAGTTGTAGGTTACAGGATATGTGATGGTTGAGATGATGTAATCTAATGAGATGACATTAGTTGTAGGTCACAGCATATGTGATGGTTGAGATGATGTAATCTAATGAGATGACACTAGTTGTAGGTTACAGGATATGTAATGGTTGAGATGATGTAATCTAATGAGATGACTTTAGTTGTAGGTTACAGGATATGTGATGGTTGAGATGATGTAATCTAATGAGATGACATTAGTTGTAGGTTACAGGATATGTGATGGTTGAGATGATGTAATCTAATGAGATGACATTAGTTGTAGGTTAGGATATGTGATGGTTGAGATGATGTAATCTAATGAGATGACATTAGTTGTAGGTTACAGGATATGTGATGGTTGAGATGATGTAATCTAATGAGATGACATTAGTTGTAGGTTAGGATATTTGATGGTTGAGATGATGTAATCTAATGAGATGACATTAGTTGTAGGTTACAGGATATGTAATGGTTGAGATGATGTAATCTAATGAGATGACTTTAGTTGTAGGTTACAGGATATGTGATGGTTGAGATGATGTAATCTAATGAGATGACATTAGTTGTAGGTTAGGATATGTGATGGTTGAGATGATGTAATCTAATGAGACGACATTAGTTGTAGGTTACAGGATATGTAATGGTTGAGATGATGTAATCTAATGAGATGACTTTAGTTGTAGGTTACAGGATATGTGATGGTTGAGATGATGTAATCTAATGAGATGACATTAGTTGTAGGTTAGGATATGTGATGGTTGAGATGATGTAATCTAATGAGATGACACTAGTTGTAGGTTACAGGATATGTGATGGTTGAGATGATGTAATCTAATGAGATGATACTAGTTGTAGGTTACAGGATATGTGATGGTTGAGATGATGTAATCTAATGAGATGACATTAGTTGTAGGTTAGGATATGTGATGGTTGAGATGATGTAATCTAATGAGATGACATTAGTTGTAGGTTACAGGATATGTAATGGTTGAGATGATGTAATCTAATGAGATGACTTTAGTTGTAGGTTACAGGATATGTGATGGTTGAGATGATGTAATCTAATGAGATGACATTAGTTGTAGGTCACAGCATATGTGATGGTTGAGATGATGTAATCTAATGAGATGACACTAGTTGTAGGTTACAGGATATGTAATGGTTGAGATGATGTAATCTAATGAGATGACTTTAGTTGTAGGTTACAGGATATGTGATGGTTGAGATGATGTAATCTAATGAGATGACATTAGTTGTAGGTTAGGATATGTGATGGTTGAGATGATGTAATCTAATGAGATGACACTAGTTGTAGGTTACAGGATATGTGATGGTTGAGATGATGTAATCTAATGAGATGATACTAGTTGTAGGTTACAGGATATGTGATGGTTGAGATGATGTAATCTAATGAGATGACATTAGATGTAGGTTAGGATATGTGATGGTTGAGATGATGTAATCTAATGAGATGACATTAGTTGTAGGTTACAGGATATGTAATGGTTGAGATGATGTAATCTAATGAGATGACTTTAGTTGTAGGTTACAGGATATGTGATGGTTGAGATGATGTAATCTAATGAGATGACATTAGTTGTAGGTTAGGATATGTGATGGTTGAGATGATGTAATCTAATGAGATGACACTAGTTGTAGGTTACAGGATATGTGATGGTTGAGATGATGTAATCTAATGAGATGACTTTAGTTGTAGGTTACAGGATATGTGATGGTTGAGATGATGTAATCTAATGAGATGACATTAGTTGTAGGTTAGGATATGTGATGGTTGAGATGATGTAATCTAATGAGATGACATTAGTTGTAGGTTACAGGATATGTGATGGTTGAGATGATGTAATCTAATGAGATGGCAATAGTTGTAGGTTACAGGATATGTGATGGTTGAGATGATGTAATCTAATGAGATGACATTAGTTGTAGGTTACAGGATATGTGATGGTTGAGATGATGTAATCTAATGAGATGACATTAGTTGTAGGTTACAGGATATGTGATGGTTGAGATGATGTAATCTAATGAGATGACATTAGTTGTAGGTTACAGGATATGTGATGGTTGAGATGATGTAATCTAATGAGATGACATTAGTTGTAGGTTACAGGATATGTGATGGTTGAGATGATGTAATCTAATGAGATGACATTAGTTGTAGGTTACAGGATATGTGATGGTTGAGATGATGTAATCTAATGAGATGACGTTAGTTGTAGGTTACAGGATATGTGATGGTTGAGATGATGTAATCTAATGGGTTGACATTAGTTGTAGGTTACAGGATATGTGATGGTTGAGATGATGTAATCTAATGAGATGACATTAGTTGTAGGTTAGGATATTTGATGGTTGAGATGATGTAATCTAATGAGATGACATTAGTTGTAGGTTACAGGATATGTAATGGTTGAGATGATGTAATCTAATGAGATGGCTTTAGTTGTAGGTTACAGGATATGTGATGGTTGAGATGATGTAATCTAATGAGATGACATTAGTTGTAGGTTAGGATATGTGATGGTTGAGATGATGTAATCTAATGAGATGACATTAGTTGTAGGTTACAGGATATGTAATGGTTGAGATGATGTAATCTAATGAGATGACTTTAGTTGTAGGTTACAGGATATGTGATGGTTGAGATGATGTAATCTAATGAGATGACATTAGTTGTAGGTTAGGATATGTGATGGTTGAGATGATGTAATCTAATGAGATGACACTAGTTGTAGGTTACAGGATATGTGATGGTTGAGATGATGTAATCTAATGAGATGATACTAGTTGTAGGTTACAGGATATGTGATGGTTGAGATGATGTAATCTAATGAGATGACATTAGTTGTAGGTTAGGATATGTGATGGTTGAGATGATGTAATCTAATGAGATGACATTAGTTGTAGGTTACAGGATATGTAATGGTTGAGATGATGTAATCTAATGAGATGACTTTAGTTGTAGGTTACAGGATATGTGATGGTTGAGATGATGTAATCTAATGAGATGACATTAGTTGTAGGTCACAGCATATGTGATGGTTGAGATGATGTAATCTAATGAGATGACACTAGTTGTAGGTTACAGGATATGTAATGGTTGAGATGATGTAATCTAATGAGATGACTTTAGTTGTAGGTTACAGGATATGTGATGGTTGAGATGATGTAATCTAATGAGATGACATTAGTTGTAGGTTACAGGATATGTGATGGTTGAGATGATGTAATCTAATGAGATGACATTAGTTGTAGGTTAGGATATGTGATGGTTGAGATGATGTAATCTAATGAGATGACATTAGTTGTAGGTTACAGGATATGTGATGGTTGAGATGATGTAATCTAATGAGATGACATTAGTTGTAGGTTAGGATATTTGATGGTTGAGATGATGTAATCTAATGAGATGACATTAGTTGTAGGTTACAGGATATGTAATGGTTGAGATGATGTAATCTAATGAGATGACTTTAGTTGTAGGTTACAGGATATGTGATGGTTGAGATGATGTAATCTAATGAGATGACATTAGTTGTAGGTTAGGATATGTGATGGTTGAGATGACGTAATCTAATGAGATGACATTAGTTGTAGGTTACAGGATATGTAATGGTTGAGATGATGTAATCTAATGAGATGACTTTAGTTGTAGGTTACAGGATATGTGATGGTTGAGATGATGTAATCTAATGAGATGACATTAGTTGTAGGTTAGGATATGTGATGGTTGAGATGATGTAATCTAATGAGATGACACTAGTTGTAGGTTACAGGATATGTGATGGTTGAGATGATGTAATCTAATGAGATGATACTAGTTGTAGGTTACAGGATATGTGATGGTTGAGATGATGTAATCTAATGAGATGACATTAGTTGTAGGTTAGGATATGTGATGGTTGAGATGATGTAATCTAATGAGATGACATTAGTTGTAGGTTACAGGATATGTAATGGTTGAGATGATGTAATCTAATGAGATGACTTTAGTTGTAGGTTACAGGATATGTGATGGTTGAGATGATGTAATCTAATGAGATGACATTAGTTGTAGGTCACAGCATATGTGATGGTTGAGATGATGTAATCTAATGAGATGACACTAGTTGTAGGTTACAGGATATGTAATGGTTGAGATGATGTAATCTAATGAGATGACTTTAGTTGTAGGTTACAGGATATGTGATGGTTGAGATGATGTAATCTAATGAGATGACATTAGTTGTAGGTTAGGATATGTGATGGTTGAGATGATGTAATCTAATGAGATGACACTAGTTGTAGGTTACAGGATATGTGATGGTTGAGATGATGTAATCTAATGAGATGATACTAGTTGTAGGTTACAGGATATGTGATGGTTGAGATGATGTAATCTAATGAGATGACATTAGTTGTAGGTTAAGATATGTGATGGTTGAGATGATGTAATCTAATGAGATGACATTAGTTGTAGGTTACAGGATATGTAATGGTTGAGATGATGTAATCTAATGAGATGACTTTAGTTGTAGGTTACAGGATATGTGATGGTTGAGATGATGTTATCTAATGAGATGACATTAGTTGTAGGTTAGGATATGTGATGGTTGAGATGATGTAATCTAATGAGATGACACTAGTTGTAGGTTACAGGATATGTGATGGTTGAGATGATGTAATCTAATGAGATGACTTTAGTTGTAGGTTACAGGATATGTGATGGTTGAGATGATGTAATCTAATGAGATGACATTAGTTGTAGGTTAGGATATGTGATGGTTGAGATGATGTAATCTAATGAGATGACATTAGTTGTAGGTTACAGGATATGTGATGGTTGAGATGATGTAATCTAATGAGATGGCAATAGTTGTAGGTTACAGGATATGTGATGGTTGAGATGATGTAATCTAATGAGATGACATTAGTTGTAGGTTACAGGATATGTGATGGTTGAGATGATGTAATCTAATGAGATGACATTAGTTGTAGGTTACAGGATATGTGATGGTTGAGATGATGTAATCTAATGAGATGACATTAGTTGTAGGTTACAGGATATGTGATGGTTGAGATGATGTAATCTAATGAGATGACATTAGTTGTAGGTTACAGGATATGTGATGGTTGAGATGATGTAATCTAATGAGATGACATTAGTTGTAGGTTACAGGATATGTGATGGTTGAGATGATGTAATCTAATGAGATGACGTTAGTTGTAGGTTACAGGATATGTGATGGTTGAGATGATGTAATCTAATGGGTTGACATTAGTTGTAGGTTACAGGATATGTGATGGTTGAGATGATGTAATCTAATGAGATGACACTAGTTGTAGGTTACAGGATATGTGATGGTTGAGATGATGTAATCTAATGAGATGATATTAGTTGTGGGTTACAGGATATGTGATGGTTGAGATGATGTAATCTAATGAGATGACACTAGTTGTAGGTTACAGGATATGTGATGGTTGAGATGATGTAATCTAATGAGATGATACTAGTTGTAGGTTACAGGATATGTGATGGTTGAGATGATGTAATCTAATGAGATGGCATTAGTTGTAGGTTACAGGATATGTGATGGTTGAGATGATGTAATCTAATGAGATGACACTAGGTGTATGTTACAGGATATGTGATGGTTGAGATGATGTAATCTAATGAGATGACATTAGTTGTAGGTCAGGATATGTGTTGGGTTGAGATGATGTAATCTAATGGGTTGTCATTATAATTGTAGGTTATAGGAGATGTAATGATTGAGATGATGTAATCTAATGGGTTGACATTAGTTGTAGGTGTCAGGAGATGTAATAGTTGAGATGATGTAATCTAATGGGTTGACATTAGTTGTAGGTGTCAGGAGATGTGATGGTTGTGATCATGTAATCTAATATGTTGACATTAGTTGTAGGTTATAGGAGATGTAATGATTGAGATGATATAATCAAATGGGTTGACATTAGTTGTAGTTGTCAGGAGATGTGATGGTTGTGATCATGTAATCTAATATGTTGACATTGGCTGTAGGTTATAGATGTAATGGTTGAGTGAGAAGCAAATTATAAGCGGCCTCTAATTAAGTATAAATGATGTGGTTAGCGATATAAACTACGTAGGAACAACGCGCAAGAAAAACTGAGATTTAGACAAAAATACAAACCGGATAACGCCGAGCTAGACTCTTTTTGAAGATTCACAGAATCCAAATGTCCCATCCCTAAATGTATGAAAGACAAGCTATGAGGCTCACATAATTCAGCTGCAAACAAAAGATTTAAGGAGCCGACACTCATTATAAACTATTAATGATGATTATCTTACGATTCTCTTATTTGTGATGTCTGTTTTTGAGATTTCTCTGATCTTAGGATAATCACTGGAGTCTGTAGAAATGTGGTTTTACAGAAGAATGTTAAGAATACCATGACAGCTAAGAAGAGTAATGAAAACGTTATCAAAGAGGCCAAAGCAAAAAGAGAGATAATTTCCAATATTATGAAAAAACAATCATCATTTTTTGGCCATGTAATGAGAAGAGAACAACTGGAATATATTGTAACAACTGGGAAAATTGAAGGACGAAGAGATAGAGGAAAGCAAAGAGACACTATACCAGACAGCTTAAGAGAATGGCTTGGCAGAAAGTCAACAACAGAAATGATAAATAACTGTCGAGATCGAAAGTTGTGGAGAGACATAATCACCTAAGCCAGCAGGCCCGGTACTTGATGATGATCTTAAGATAATATCTTATTGAAGTATTTTTGTCTAAAACTAAAAGTATAGACATTGTTACTTGTTCCTTTCTGCTGTGCTGGCAGCTTTGATAAGTTTGCTTCTGGCAGCCCTGGTATTTCGTTCTTCATTTGTTGCTGATGTTTTTGACTTTTGTTTTATTTCATTTTGAAATAACTGAAGCAAGCAGCTTTTAATTATCAAGAGAGTCATCTATACAAGTAATCAATTTATGACTTGCAGAAGAAAATAATAAACTAAATTACCATGAATTCATTATTCACATCCATAATGAAAGAAAGAAGGTGAGCATATGTCGATCATATGATGAGATTAAGTAATAACAGAACAGGAAAGCGAGCCTTCAGTTGGGAAACAGGACAAAGAGGCGGGTCAAGAGTGACTTTAAGATAACTGATATGGGAGACAATAACAGCGGAGTCGACTCCCTTGCTGAGATTGAGAGGTTCGCACAGAACAGGGGATTGTGACGAGATATACTGCGGGCGCTAAGTCTGACCACATTGAATTAGATGCAAAGCAACGATTCGTCAGACATAAGAGCTTTTACCATTTCTGTCCCAGTTCACCTTCGGCTCGACTTAATTATTTAGATTTGTTAAACATACCTCGGAGTCTTGTTCTAAATTTGGTGTTGTATCTGTAGTAGATGATGGTGTTCACTGATGCGTTAATGATGCCAAAGTCTTTTTCTATACCGTTAACATGAACGTATAAGTTGTTATATCGACCACCAACGGTGAACTGAGGTACGATAACTCCAACAACGCTTATTAATATCTTGGGGATGTTGCATATATTGTACACTGCAGATATGAGGATGACCTGATGCACCACGCGCGTGTCTTTTCGTGTCAGTTTGTTTGATGGGCTGGTCTGAGCGTCAGTAACATTAGCCTGACTATCTTTGTCTTTCTTTGACTTACCACTTTGGCCTTCTTTGGTGATGATGATCGATGACGTCGACAACGTGGCAGCTTTCCTGAACCTGGCAGCGGAACGAAGACTTCTGGTCATGACAAGAATACAAACCGTGATGATGATCTCTGTCAGGAAAGGCAAGAGAGTATCAATCAACACCCACACGACGTCTTTGATGACTTCTCTGTTCTTTGAGAACCACAACTTCAATCTTGTCGTGTTCGTCTTTGTATCTGCCACAGGCACCATCCCCATGTTGGCCAAAACTGGTGTGTAAACAACCACCGCAAAAATGACAAACCCAACAAAAATGAGGATTGTTTTCCTTCGAGAAAACGTGTTCCGAAAATGAAGAGGTTTTGCTACACACATACAGCGGGCAACTGCGAGAAAAGTCGTGGCCAGCTTATTTGTGATGTTTATTAGTATCATAATATTTATAAGAAATACAGAGATACCGTAAGGTTGAATATAAAACCAGATTGAAGAAGTTAACTCAATGACGTCAAAACACGATGAGATTCCAAGGCCAAATGATACGATGACGTACATCAAATCGAAGATGGACAAGGCCAGGAAGGAGACCGTGACCCCGTCGATGAGCCCCATAGCAGCGAAAATTCTGATGTTGATGACGTTTGAGGCTATGCCCAGAGATGACAACACTGTCCACGACACAGAACCGAACTCCGCCAAAATGCTGTACTGCTCAGCTGACAGCAGTCCCTGGTATGGTGGTATCTTCTTGGTCACGTTATACATTTAAATAGAAATAGATTATCTTAACAAGGAGAAGGAGAAGGAGGGGGTGCTGGTGTGTCTAACTGTAAGAATTCCAAATCTGACAAATAGGTTCCGTGTTCGAGACCTACCTAAGATGGTAGAACTGTTTATCTTTGAATCCACAATTTTCGTGGCTTTAATCTTTCATGGTCTTTGGGTAGTGAAATCCCGTGTCACTCTCGGATAACGGCGAAAAACAGGAGGTCCTGTGTACTCTCTGTGCACGTTTAAGAGCTCTTGGTTTTAGAAGTTGAAAAGAGTTGACCAAAATGGCTGCTGCTCTGACAAAATCGTTAAGTAAATAAAACTATATCTATCTATCTATCTATTGTCCTTTCGAGCCGAAGACGGCACATAGGGCAGAACCACAATCTCAAAACAGAAACCTTGCATGCCAAAGCGGCACACATTGCAGAGATCACTGCTCTAAAATATATGGCGCTGTTTCCATAACAATACTTTTTACAATGACAGCTTGTCAAGCCATCGATCAACCTTCTTAGTCGCCTCTTACGACATGCCTGGAAGGTCACAGTATCACTATTTTTTAATTCCCTCATAATGATGCCCCGGTAACAGACAGGAAATTAAAACTATAGCTATGCCGAATGTGAATATGTGGAAAGCAGCAGGTGGCGCTGTGTGTCATAAGCTTGCGACACAACTGACAACGCATATATCTCATTTATAACGCACTTCTAAGGGGGGGGGGGGGACGATGAAGCATGGGGGTCAAGTGAACGCAGAAGTTTTTTTTTTTTAATCAGTAGCGATGCATATTATTTACAACTTTTACTTTTTGTTCTACCTTTGAAGTTATCATAATTATATTGCTGTATGTGATACTATCGTAGCTGTATGCCTATTATTTCACATAATCATTAACTGATGTAAGATACAATGAGCATACTTGAAGAAAGATCACAACAACTGGGACTGAAAATAAATAGAGATAAGACCAAAATTATGAGATTTAATTCAGTTGGCAATAACCAAATAAAAAAAGGTAAATACCTCTAATAGACGTTCAATCTTACATATATTTGGGCAGTAATATAGGCAAAGAGGGAGGAACAGAAAATGATACAAAAATAAGAATATCAAAAGTAATAGGAGCAAATTTTCAACTCCAATGTTATATGGCTGTGAAACACGGAGAACAACAAAAATGTGAATCATGAAAATATAGACCTTCATTAATGGATGTTTGCGCAGAATAACAGGATGGAAGTGGCAGGACAAAAACACTAACACAGAATTATGGAAAAGTACCAGTTAAATACCAGTGGATAAAGAAATACAGCGAAGACGATGGCGCTGGGTAGGACACACACTGGGGAAGCTAACTGAGAATATTACACAACATACCCTTTTTTGGAATCCCCAGGGAAAAAATACAAAGAGGAAGACCAAAATATTCGTGGAGAAGACAGATGGAAGCAGAGATGAAGATGACGGGGAAGACATGGAATGATCTTAAAAGAATGGCAAGAAACAGAACGTCTTTAAGAGAGTTTGATGAAAACATATGCTCCACAGGGAGCTGAAAAGTAAAAGAAGAAAGTGTCTATTATTTCTGGTGGTGCTAGTATTTCTTTTGTGCAGTCTTGTTGTTCCAAGTGATAATAGTGTACTCTTTTGTTACTCCTGATTATGTCGTAGGCTTGATTCTCTTAGTAATGTTACTGTAGCTGTATTTGTTCTTAGTGATACTATCTGAATATTATTTTTTTTACCATATAGATACTATTATATTCTCGGTTCCTATTGATAATATCTTAACTGTCTACTCTCAGTGATGTTATTGATAGCATAGTCATTGTCGTATTGTAAAAGTAATCTCGTCTAAAACAAAATTTTAAAACTTAACGACTCCTTTCGAACATTCTCCGGACTAAATATAATGTTATTTCATGTTCACTGTGAACTCGGCTAGACACAAAAGTACGTCACTAATTCCATAATTTAATTAATCAATATATTTATTTAAATTCCCGTTATTTCGCGTAAACGAACATCTCGACTTGACACAAAAATGCCAATAATTCAAACTACGTTACTACTTTCATAATTTCATTAATCAATATCATCATTTCAATTGCCAGTTTTTTCACGCAACTTAGACCAAAGGATTATAAATTGCGTATCGAGCATTCAATTTTCTGTTTCAGCAACCGCTAAATTAAAAATAATTTTTTAACACGAAACATTTGATAATTCAGAAACGTTGCTGAATTGTTGCTACATTGCCCCCAGTGAAGCAATTTAAACAACGTTAATTGTTCATTGACAGAAAAAGTGAAGGATACAACTGGCATAACGAACGTTCCGTTTTTGTATATTTTAACATCATCATCATCATCATCATCATCATCATCATCATCATCATCGAGTGCCGACTCCGCAACGAAGGTTGGCTACCATGTATCACCATTCCTCTCTGCTTCCTACTTTGATGTTGGAGGTTGTCATAGATTGACTTGTCCATCTTTTGATGTTACTCGTCAATGTTAATATTGGTCTGCCTCTTTTACCTTGTATTTTCCATTCCAATATTACTTTTAGTAGGCTGTTGTGTCTTTTAACAGCTCTGTTCAAATCAAATTTGATCGGAAATTACTACATCATCATCATCAAGTACCGGCCTACTGGCGTAGGTGATCATGTCTCTCCACAACTTTCGATCTCGGCAGCTATTTATCATTTCTGTTGTTGACCTTCTGCCAAGCCATTCTCTTAAGCTGTCTGTTATTTTTTTCTCTTTGCTTCCCTCTATCTCATCGTCCCTCAATTTTTCCAGTTGTTACAATATATTCAAGTTGTTCTCTTCTCATTACATGGCCAAAAAATGATGATTGTTTCTTCATAATATTGGAAATTAGCTCTCTTTTTGCTTTGACCTCTCTCAGAATATCTTCATTACTCTTCTTAGCTGTCCATGGTACTTTCAACATTCTTCTGTAAAACCACATTTCTACAGACTCCAGTGATTTTCTTGTCTGTTGTCATATTGTCCATGATTCACATCCATATGTTAAGACTGGCTCTACATAACATTTAAGAACTCTCGCATAGTATCTGCCTCATTTTTTGGAAAGCTGCTTTGCCTGAGCCATTCTGCATCTCACCTCTTTTGTACATCTTCTGTCTGAGGTTAACAAAGTTCCCAAATATTTTAATTCATGTACCTGTTTTAATATTGTTCCACTTGTCTTTATTTTTCACTGAGGTGGTGTCTTTTTCTTTGTTGTTACCATTACCTCTGTCTTTTTGCTATTAAGGCTGAGTCCTTTATTTTTGCTTTATTTCACTATAATGTCCAACATTTCTTGTAACTCATTTTCACTCTTAGTGATTAAGACTGTATCATCAGCATACCTTAGATTATTTATATTGTAACCTCCAATTGTTATTCTAGGCATATCCCTTATGGATCTTAAAATAATCTCACTATAAATATTAAACAAATCTGGTGACAGCACACAACCCTGTCTAACACCTCGTTTAATTTGTTGAAAGATTTCCAATTGATTTCCAGTTGTTATAGCCGCTGTTTGTTGCCAGTACATGTTCTTTATTATTCTTAGATCTTTGCTGTCTATGTTTATGCTTTCTAAAATGTTGGTTATTTCTTGGTGCTTTACTTTGTCAAATACCTTGGTGTAATCTATGAAACATAGGTATAGATCTGTTTTCACCTCTATGGCTCTTTCTACTAAAGATCTTATGATATAAATGGCATTGCTTGTTCCTTTATCTCTAACAAAACCACACAGTTCATCGCTAATTTCTGGACTGATTTTGTTTCGCACTCTTCGCATGATGATTCTTAGTAATATCTTAGTCATATGACTCATAAGGCTTATTGTGCGATGATCATCGCATTCAATCGCACCCGATTTCTTTGGTAGGGCTATGAATATTGATTTGAGCATGTCATCTGTTATATATCATTCAATATTTTTGTTATTATTTCTACTCCAAAATAACCCGTGGCTTCAATCTCTTCTTTAAATGAATGGTAATTCATTTAATTTGTGAAAGGCTCTCAGTGTATCCGCGTGCTGCAGAGCTATTTACTGGAGTTGGCCAGTTTATAACGTGCAAACGGGTTCTGGAGCGTGCGACTGAGTAAGTGCGCGTGAGTCTGGACCATCCACAGCATCGACGTTCAGCGATAAAATAATCTATGACGACGGTAAGTGTATGTATTCAGATGCAGCCCAATGTATGTATTCAGATGCAGCCCAAACGACATCATCGAAGAAGGAAAACACGACAGGGCAAGCGTGGTGGCATTAAAAGATCGAAGTGTGAGAGGCTAGGCCTAAAGTATGTGCGCGTTACATATTGGAATTGTGGGTCCATAAATCAACGACGGCCCATCCTTGATAAACTACTGTGCGCCATCGATATAATGGTTTTACAAGAAACTCTTCTTGGTGACAGGACAGTAAGTACTCCTGGCTTTCATTGTTTCTACAATAGACGACACCTTGGGCAGGCCATCCTTGTGCGCAACAATATGGTGGCAGCTGAGGTTGATATGTCTGCGTGGGACAATGCAGAATTGCAGGTACATGCGGTTAGGGTGCAGACCCCAGTTCATTTCGTGATTGTTAATGTGTATGCCTGTAATGGGAAGGTGAACACACAACAATGGCAAAATCTCTTCGAGTTCGATGAAGAGAACGTCATTTTCTGCGGAGACTTTAATGCTAGAGGAAACCAGTGGGGTAACGTCATAACCAACAAGCAGGGAGAAGACCTAGAGAACACACTGGTGTCAGTCGATTTAGTGTGCTTGAATGATGGAAGGGCAAAAAGAATGGCCACTCGAACAGGGGACTCTGATAGTGTCATAGACCTGGCACTGGTGTCTTCCACCTTCGCACCGGTTTGCAGGTGGAGTGCACTGGGGTTCCACGGAAGTGATCACTATCCATGTGTCCTCCTAATTGAGAAAAGCAGAAATAGAAGCCAGAAAAGAAAGCTCAATACATTCAACTACGAAAAAACAGACCAGGACGTCATTAGCAAAATCAGACATAAGAAACAGAGCGCCCATCGTAGGAGGCAGGAGAGGTGGACGCAGACACCCTGGTGGAACGTAGATGTCGAGGAAGCTTGGCGGAGCAAGAGACAAACGGCCAAGCCATGACAGAAAGCCAGAAGGAATGGAAGAACACAATCTGAGCTCTTGAAGCGTCTCAAAATAGAGGTTGACCAAAAAATGATGCACTTTAAACTATGCGCTAAGAAGGTTAAGGATGCCAAATGGGATGACTTCTGTAAAAAAAGTGTGCTCAGAAAAATCGCTCGCCACATTCTGGCGCCTTCATCAGTGCATGAATGGCACACCACGACACAGAGGAATGCCAGACTTTCAGAGCACAGGCCAGATATGGCACAAATCTGATGAGAGCAAAGGGAAGGCCCTGCTTGCCCGCTACATTGAGCAGACGGACCAAAGAAATGAGGCTGTAAGAATGAGGATACGGGGATCGCTGTCAAAATTGTGTAAGGATGTAGGGCTGGAAGATCTCACAATCACAACCGATACCATTCGCATGACACTTAAAAGGTCACACAACACTGCTCCTGGTCAAGATGGTGTTCGGTACGATGACATAGGCGATTTAGCTGACGACGACTTGACAAAACTGGCCAATGAGTTTAATGCCAGTATTCGGAGTGGCCAGATTAAGGAGGAGTGGCTACACAGCTACTTACTACCGCTACTGAAGCTAAACAAGGATCATTCTCAGATCAATGCCTGCAGAATCATCACAATGCAGAACACTGCGGGCAAGCTGCTGGAGAAAATAGTTGCGCGTGTCCTCACCTGTCACCTGAACAGAAACGCGTATTCCCACCCACACTCGGAGATTATAGATATAACAAAGAGACATGGCTCAATGCGGCAGTATTTGCCTATGACGTCTTCGAAAGCTTCCACAGACGACAGGAGACATGTGCTGCTGCTATAGATCTGGAGGATGCATACAACAGGGTACCACTTGAATATCTCATGCATATGCTCCTCAAACTGCCGGTGCAACCCTTCCTCATTAGATGGATCGCCGCGGCACTGTTTCAGAGGAGGTTAACAATTGTATCGTTAATACGACCACACTGGTAGTACGAATGGGAGCTGGATGAGGTGACCAGGGACAAGTTGATGACATACCTCGGAGTTAAGTTTGATCGCAGCCTGTGTTTTCGGGACCACGTCGACCATGTGATAACAAAATTCCGCACACGATTAGCCGCCTTGAAGGTCATGGCAGCTGCCAACATCGAGCCGAGGCTACTTACTCTTCTGTTCCAGGGATTAGTCCTCGAACCAATCGAGTATGCCATGGCAATTCTTACTGTCAGTACGACTCAAATTGATAGGCTGGAGAAAATAAAAAATGAAGCCATGCGCATTATCTTAGGATGTACAAGGGACACTCCCTGCGTAGCAATGAGGTATCTTCTTGACTTTCCAACCATGGATGACAGAGTCAAGATCTGGAGAGCACGAGCATACCTGAAGATTAGTACAGATACAGAGCATCCATTGCACCACGTGCTGAACACAGTGAAAGGTGCCAGGCTAAAACGAGGCAAATCATGGGTCGGCCGAGCAGAAGATGTCATCAAACAGGTCTGTGGGCTTACCAATATCAGCGTTGGTGAGGAGTGGATACCGGTGCCTACGTCATTCAAGGGGACTTTCTCATGTATTGTCACACTCGACAGGAAAAGTAGGGAACAGAACTCGGTCGTGGTTAATGCCGAGGTCAACGGTCTCATCTGCGATAACACCGATGAGAAAGATGCAGTCATCTATACAGACGGATCTGTAATACGACGCCAAAGAAGTGCATGGGCATTTACAGCACGCTCGGCAGGCAGAATAGTCAAGGAAGACAGTGGTGCATACGTCGTGACCACGAGTAGCATGACAATGGAGGTGATGGCAGTGACCAAGGCATTCAAATGGTTAGAGTCACAAGACTATACCCACGCATGTATACTGAGTGATTCGATGAGCATGATTAAAAAAGTGGAGGCGGGCTCTATACGCATACTCTGGGTAGAGTAGTTGCAGAAATCTAAAAATACGTAAGGTCACCTTTGTCTATGTCCCTGGACATGCGGGAGCACGGGGAAATGAAAGAGCGGACAGGTTGGCTAGCTGCGCTGTCGTTGAGGACGGGCAACCAATGGATCGGGCGGACATCATCAATGCCCTCCGAGATTTGGGAAGAGCACAGGACTTCGACAAACACAGATCCACGTCACTTCTTCGGATGATGGAGATGCGAGTTAAGATGGGCACAGCCAGAAATGAGAAACTCGGTGGCCGTGTAAGAAGACTTATCAACCAACATAGAACTGGAGTCGTCAGTCGCTGGACACAGCCAGAAATGAGAAACTTGGTGGCCGTGTAAGAAGACTTATCAACCAACATAGAACTGGAGTCGTCAAACGCTGGACACAGCCAGAAATGAGAAACTTGGTGGCCGTGTAAGAAGACTTATCAACCAACATAGAACTGGAGTCGTCAATCGCTGGACACAGCCAGAAATGAGAAACTTGGTGGCCGTGTAAGAAGACTTATCAACCAACATAGAACTGGAGTCGTCAATCGCTGGACACAGCCAGAAATGAGAAACTTGGTGGCCGTGTAAGAAGACTTATCAACCAACATAGAACTGGAGTCGTCAGTCGCTGGACACAGCCAGAAATGAGAAACTTGGTGGCCGTGTAAGAAGACTTATCAACCAACATAGAACTGGAGTCGTCAATCGCTGGACACAGCCAGAAATGAGAAACTTGGTGGCCGTGTAAGAAGACTTATCAACCAACATAGAACTGGTGTCGTCAGTCGCTGGACACAGCCAGAAATGAGAAACTTGGTGGCCGTGTAAGAAGACTTATCAACCAACATAGAACTGGAGTCGTCAATCGCTGGACACAGCCAGAAGTGAGAAACTTGGTGGCCGTGTAAGAAGACTTATCAACCAACATAGAACTGGAGTCGTCAATCGCTGGACACAGCCAGAAATGAGAAACTTGGTGGCCGTGTAAGAAGACTTATCAACCAACATAGAACTGGAGTCGTCAGTCGCTGGACACAGCCAGAAATGAGAAACTTGGTGGCCGTGTAAGAAGACTTATCAACCAACATAGAACTGGAGTCGTCAGTCGCTGGACACAGCCAGAAATGAGAAACTTGGTGGCCGTGTAAGAAGACTTATCAACCAACATAGAACTGGAGTCGTCAATCGCTGGACACAGCCAGAAATGAGAAACTTGGTGGCCATGTAAGAAGACTTATCAACCAACATAGAACTGGAGTCGTCAGTCGCTGGACACAGCCAGAAATGAGAAACTTGGTGGCCGTGTAAGAAGACTTATCAACCAACATAGAACTGGAGTCGTCAGTCGCTGGACACAGCCAGAAATGAGAAACTTGGTGGCCGTGTAAGAAGACTTATCAACCAACATAGAACTGGAGTCGTCAATCGCTGGACACAGCCAGAAATGAGAAACTTGGTGGCCGTGTAAGAAGACTTATCAACCAACATAGAACTGGAGTTGTCAGTCGCTGGACACAGCCAGAAATGAGAAACTTGGTGGCCGTGTAAGAAGACTTATCAACCAACATAGAACTGGAGTCGTCAGTCGCTGGACACAGCCAGAAATGAGAAACTTGGTGGCCGTGTAAGAAGACGTATCAACCAACACAGAACTGGAGTCGTCAGTCGCTGGACACAGCCGGAAATGATAAACTTAGTGGCCGTGTAAGAACACTTATCAACCAACATAGAACTGGAGTCGTCAATCGCTGGACACAGCCAGAAATGAGACACTTAGTGGCCGTGTAAGAAGACTTATCAACCAACATAGAACTGGAGTCGTCAGTCGCTGGACACAGCCAGAAATGAGAAACTTGGTGGCCGTGTAAGAAGACTTATCAACCAACATAGAACTGGAGTCGTCAGTCGCTGGACACAGCCAGAAATGAGAAACTTGGTGGCCGTGTAAGAAGACTTATCAACCAACATAGAACTGGTGTCGTCAGTCGCTGGACACAGCCAGAAATGAGAAACTTGGTGGCCGTGTAAGAAGACTTATCAACCAACACAGAACTGGAGTCGTCAGTCGCTGGACACAGCCAGAAATGAGAAACTTGGTGGCCGTGTAAGAAGACTTATCAACCAACATAGAACTGGAGTCGTCAGTCGCTGGACACAGCCAGAAATGAGAAACTTGGTGGCCGTGTAAGAAGACTTATCAACCAACATAGAACTGGAGTCGTCAATCGCTGGACACAGCCAGAAATGAGAAACTTGGTGGCCGTGTAAGAAGACTTATCAACCAACATAGAACTGGAGTCGTCAGTCGCTGGACACAGCCGGAAATGATAAACTTAGTGGCCGTGTAAGAAGACTTATCAACCAACATAGAACTGGAGTCGTCAGTCGCTGGACACAGCCAGAAATGAGAAACTTAGTGGCCGTGTAAGAAGACTTATCAACCAACATAGAACTGGAGTCGTCAGTCGCTGGACACAGCCGGAAATGATAAACTTAGTGGCCGTGTAAGAACACTTATCAACCAACATAGAACTGGAGTCGTCAATCGCTGGACACAGCCAGAAATGAGAAACTTAATGGCCGTGTAAGAAGACTTATCAACCAACATAGAACTGGAGTCGTCAGTCGCTGGACACAGCCAGAAATGAGAAACTTGGTGGCCGTGTAAGAAGACTTATCAACCAACATAGAACTGGAGTCGTCAGTCGCTGGACACAGCCAGAAATGAGAAACTTAGTGGCCGTGTAAGAAGACTTATCAACCAACATAGAACTGGAGTCGTCAGTCGCTGGACACAGCCAGAAATGAGAAACTTAGTGGCCGTGTAAGAAGACTTATCAACCAACATAGAACTGGAGTCGTCAGTCGCTGGACACAGCCAGAAATGAGAAACTTAGTGGCCGTGTAAGAAGACTTATCAACCAACATAGAACTGGAGTCGTCAGTCGCTGGACACAGCCAGAAATGAGAAACTTGGTGGCCGTGTAAGAAGACGTATCAACCAACACAGAACTGGAGTCGTCAGTCGCTGGACACAGCCGGAAATGATAAACTTAGTGGCCGTGTAAGAAGACTTATCAACCAACATAGAACTGGAGTCGTCAATCGCTGGACACAGCCAGAAATGAGACACTTAGTGGCCGTGTAAGAAGACTTATCAACCAACATAGAACTGGAGTCGTCAGTCGCTGGACACAGCCAGAAATGAGAAACTTGGTGGCCGTGTAAGAAGACTTATCAACCAACATAGAACTGGAGTCGTCAGTCGCTGGACACAGCCAGAAATGAGAAACTTGGTGGCCGTGTAAGAAGACTTATCAACCAACATAGAACTGGTGTCGTCAGTCGCTGGACACAGCCAGAAATGAGAAACTTGGTGGCCGTGTAAGAAGACTTATCAACCAACATAGAACTGGAGTCGTCAGTCGCTGGACACAGCCAGAAATGAGAAACTTGGTGGCCGTGTAAGAAGACTTATCAACCAACATAGAACTGGAGTCGTCAGTCGCTGGACACAGCCGGAAATGAGAAACTTGGTGGCCGTGTAAGAAGACTTATCAACCAACATAGAACTGGAGTCGTCAGTCGCTGGACACAGCCGGAAATGATAAACTTAGTGGCCGTGTAAGAAGACTTATCAACCAACATAGAACTGGAGTCGTCAGTCGCTGGACACAGCCGGAAATGATAAACTTAGTGGCCGTGTAAGAACACTTATCAACCAACATAGAACTGGAGTCGTCAATCGCTGGACACAGCCAGAAATTAGACACTTAATGGCCGTGTAAGAAGACTTATCAACCAACATAGAACTGGAGTCGTCAGTCGCTGGACACAGCCAGAAATGAGAAACTTGGTGGCCGTGTAAGAAGACTTATCAACCAACATAGAACTGGAGTCGTCAGTCGCTGGACACAGCCAGAAATGAGAAACTTAGTGGCCGTGTAAGAAGACTTATCAACCAACATAGAACTGGAGTCGTCAGTCGCTGGACACAGCCAGAAATGAGAAACTTAGTGGCCGTGTAAGAAGACTTATCAACCAACATAGAACTGGAGTCGTCAGTCGCTGGACACAGCCAGAAATGAGAAACTTGGTGGCCGTGTAAGAAGACTTATCAACCAACATAGAACTGGAGTCGTCAGTCGCTGGACACAGCCAGAAATGAGAAACTTGGTGGCCGTGTAAGAAGACGTATCAACCAACACAGAACTGGAGTCGTCAGTCGCTGGACACAGCCGGAAATGATAAACTTAGTGGCCGTGTAAGAACACTTATCAACCAACATAGAACTGGAGTCGTCAATCGCTGGACACAGCCAGAAATGAGACACTTAGTGGCCGTGTAAGAAGACTTATCAACCAACATAGAACTGGAGTCGTCAGTCGCTGGACACAGCCAGAAATGAGAAACTTGGTGGCCGTGTAAGAAGACTTATCAACCAACATAGAACTGGAGTCGTCAGTCGCTGGACACAGCCAGAAATGAGAAACTTGGTGGCCGTGTAAGAAGACTTATCAACCAACATAGAACTGGTGTCGTCAGTCGCTGGACACAGCCAGAAATGAGAAACTTGGTGGCCGTGTAAGAAGACTTATCAACCAACATAGAACTGGAGTCGTCAGTCGCTGGACACAGCCAGAAATGAGAAACTTGGTGGCCGTGTAAGAAGACTTATCAACCAACATAGAACTGGAGTCGTCAGTCGCTGGACACAGCCAGAAATGAGAAACTTGGTGGCCGTGTAAGAAGACTTATCAACCAACATAGAACTGGAGTCGTCAATCGCTGGACACAGCCAGAAATGAGAAACTTGGTGGCCGTGTAAGAAGACTTATCAACCAACATAGAACTGGAGTCGTCAGTCGCTGGACACAGCCAGAAATGAGAAACTTAGTGGCCGTGTAAGAAGACTTATCAACCAACATAGAACTGGAGTCGTCAGTCGCTGGACACAGCCAGAAATGAGAAACTTAATGGCCGTGTAAGAAGATTTATCAACCAACATAGAACTGGAGTCGTCAGTCGCTGGACACAGCCAGAAATGAGAAACTTAGTGGCCGTGTGAGAAGACTTATCAACCAACATAGAACTGGAGTCGTCAGTCGCTGGACACAGCCAGAAATGAGAAACTTGGTGGCCGTGTAAGAAGACTTATCAACCAACATAGAACTGGAGTCGTCAATCGCTGGACACAGCCAGAAATGAGAAACTTGGTGGCCGTGTAAGAAGACTTATCAACCAACATAGAACTGGAGTCGTCAGTCGCTGGACACAGCCAGAAATGAGAAACTTGGTGGCCGTTTAAGAAGACTTATCAACCAACATAGAACTGGAGTCGTCAGTCGCTGGACACAGCCAGAAATGAGAAACTTGGTGGCCGTGTAAGAAGACTTATCAACCAACATAGAACTGGAGTCGTCAGTCGCTGGACACAGCCAGAAATGAGAAACTTGGTGGCCGTGTAAGAAGACTTATCAACCAACATAGAACTGGAGTCGTCAATCGCTGGACACAGCCAGAAATGAGAAACTTGGTGGCCGTGTAAGAAGACTTATCAACCAACATAGAACTGGAGTCGTCAGTCGCTGGACACAGCCAGAAATGAGAAACTTAGTGGCCGTGTAAGAAGACTTATCAACCAACATAGAACTGGAGTCGTCAGTCGCTGGACACAGCCAGAAATGAGAAACTTAGTGGCCGTGTAAGAAGATTTATCAACCAACATAGAACTGGAGTCGTCAGTCGCTGGACACAGCCAGAAATGAGAAACTTAGTGGCCGTGTGAGAAGACTTATCAACCAACATAGAACTGGAGTCGTCAGTCGCTGGACACAGCCAGAAATGAGAAACTCAGTGGCCGTGTAAGAAGACTTATCAACCAACATAGAACTGGAGTCGTCAGTCGCTGGCCACAGCCAGAAATGAGAAACTTAGTGGCCGTGTAAGAAGACTTATCAACCAACATAGAACTGGAGTCGTCAGTCGCTGGACACAGCCAGAAATGAGAAACTTAGTGGCCGTGTAAGAAGACTTATCAACCAACATAGAACTGGAGTCGTCAGTCGCTGGACACAACCAGAAATGAGAAACTTAGTGGCCGTGTAAGAAGACTTATCAACCAACATAGAACTGGAGTCGTCAGTCGCTGGACACAGCCAGAAATGAGAAACTTGGTGGCCGTGTAAGAAGACTTATCAACCAACATAGAACTGGTGTCGTCAGTCGCTGGACACAGCCAGAAATGAGAAACTTGGTGGCCGTGTAAGAAGACTTATCAACCAAAATAGAACTGGAGTCGTCAGTCGCTGGACACAGCCAGAAATGAGAAACTTGGTGGCCGTGTAAGAAGACTTATCAACCAACATAGAACTGGAGTCGTCAATCGCTGGACACAGCCAGAAATGAGAAACTTGGTGGCCGTGTAAGAAGACTTATCAACCAACATAGAACTGGAGTCGTCAGTCGCTGGACACAGCCGGAAATGATAAACTTAGTGGCCGTGTAAGAAGACTTATCAACCAACATAGAACTGGAGTCGTCAGTCGCTGGACACAGCCGGAAATGATAAACTTAGTGGCCGTGTAAGAAGACTTATCAACCAACATAGAACTGGAGTCGTCAGTCGCTGGACACAGCCGGAAATGATAAACTTAGTGGCCGAGTAAGAACACTTATCAACCAACATAGAACTGGAGTCGTCAATCGCTGGACACAGCCAGAAATGAGACACTTAATGGCCGTGTAAGAAGACTTATCAACCAACATAGAACTGGAGTCGTCAGTCGCTGGACACAGCCAGAAATTAGAAACTTGGTGGCCGTGTAAGAAGACTTATCAACCAACATAGAACTGGAGTCGTCAGTCGCTGGACACAGCCAGAAATGAGAAACTTAGTGGCCGTGTAAGAAGACTTATCAATCAACATAGAACTGGAGTCGTCAGTCGCTGGACACAGCCAGAAATGAGAAACTTAGTGGCCGTGTAAGAAGACTTATCAACCAACATAGAACTGGAGTCGTCAGTCGCTGGACACAGCCAGAAATGAGAAACTTGGTGGCCGTGTAAGAAGACTTATCAACCAACATAGAACTGGAGTCGTCAGTCGCTGGACACAGCCAGAAATGAGAAACTTGGTGGCCGTGTAAGAAGACGTATCAACCAACACAGAACTGGAGTCGTCAGTCGCTGGACACAGCCGGAAATGATAAACTTAGTGGCCGTGTAAGAACACTTATCAACCAACATAGAACTGGAGTCGTCAATCGCTGGACACAGCCAGAAATGAGACACTTAGTGGCCGTGTAAGAAGACTTATCAACCAACATAGAACTGGAGTCGTCAGTCGCTGGACACAGCCAGAAATGAGAAACTTGGTGGCCGTGTAAGAAGACTTATCAACCAACATAGAACTGGAGTCGTCAGTCGCTGGACACAGCCAGAAATGAGAAACTTGGTGGCCGTGTAAGAAGACTTATCAACCAACATAGAACTGGTGTCGTCAGTCGCTGGACACAGCCAGAAATGAGAAACTTGGTGGCCGTGTAAGAAGACTTATCAACCAACATAGAACTGGAGTCGTCAGTCGCTGGACACAGCCAGAAATGAGAAACTTGGTGGCCGTGTAAGAAGACTTATCAACCAACATAGAACTGGAGTCGTCAGTCGCTGGACACAGCCAGAAATGAGAAACTTGGTGGCCGTGTAAGAAGACTTATCAACCAACATAGAACTGGAGTCGTCAATCGCTGGACACAGCCAGAAATGAGAAACTTGGTGGCCGTGTAAGAAGACTTATCAACCAACATAGAACTGGAGTCGTCAGTCGCTGGACACAGCCAGAAATGAGAAACTTAGTGGCCGTGTAAGAAGACTTATCAACCAACATAGAACTGGAGTCGTCAGTCGCTGGACACAGCCAGAAATGAGAAACTTAGTGGCCGTGTAAGAAGATTTATCAACCAACATAGAACTGGAGTCGTCAGTCGCTGGACACAGCCAGAAATGAGAAACTTAGTGGCCGTGTGAGAAGACTTATCAACCAACATAGAACTGGAGTCGTCAGTCGCTGGACACAGCCAGAAATGAGAAACTTAGTGGCCGTGTAAGAAGACTTATCAACCAACATAGAACTGGAGTCGTCAGTCGCTGGACACAGCCAGAAATGAGAAACTTAGTGGCCGTGTAAGAAGACTTATCAACCAACATAGAACTGGAGTCGTCAGTCGCTGGACACAGCCAGAAATGAGAAACTTAGTGGCCGTGTAAGAAGACTTATCAACCAACATAGAACTGGAGTCGTCAGTCGCTGGACACAGCCAGAAATGAGAAACTTAGTGGCCGTGTAAGAAGACTTATCAACCAACATAGAACTGGAGTCGTCAGTCGCTGGACACAGCCAGAAATGAGAAACTTAGTGGCCGTGTAAGAAGACTTATCAACCAACATAGAACTGGAGTCGTCAGTCGCTGGACACAGCCAGAAATGAGAAACTTAGTGGCCGTGTAAGAAGACTTATCAACCAACATAGAACTGGAGTCGTCAGTCGCTGGACACAGCCAGAAATGAGAAACTTAGTGGCCGTGTAAGAAGACTTATCAACCAACATAGAACTGGAGTCGTCAGTCGCTGGACACAGCCAGAAATGAGAAACTTAGTGGCCGTGTAAGAAGACTTATCAACCAACATTGAACTGGAGTCGTCAGTCGCTGGACACAGCCAGAAATGAGAAACTTGGTGGCCGTGTAAGAAGACTTATCAACCAACATAGAACTGGAGTCGTCAGTCGCTGGACACAGCCAGAAATGAGAAACTTGGTGGCCGTGTAAGAAGACTTATCAACCAACATAGAACTGGAGTCGTCAGTCGCTGGACACAGCCAGAAATGAGAAACTTGGTGGCCGTGTAAGAAGACTTATCATCCAACATAGAACTGGTGTCGTCAATCGCTGGACACAGCCAGAAATGAGAAACTTGGTGGCCGTGTAAGAAGACTTATCAACCAACACAGAACTGGAGTCGTCAGTCGCTGGACACAGCCAGAAATGAGAAACTTGGTGGCCGTGTAAGAAGACTTATCAACCAACACAGAACTGGAGTCGTCAGTCGCTGGACACAGCCAGAAATGAGAAACTTGGTGGCCGTGTAAGAAGACTTATCAACCAACATAGAACTGGAGTCGTCAGTCGCTGGACACAGCCAGAAATGAGAAACTTGGTGGCCGTGTAAGAAGACTTATCAACCAACATAGAACTGGAGTCGTCAATCGCTGGACACAGCCAGAAATGAGAAACTTGGTGGCCGTGTAAGAAGACTTATCAACCAACATAGAACTGGAGTCGTCAGTCGCTGGACACTGCCGGAAATGATAAACTTAGTGGCCGTGTAAGAAGACTTATCAACCAACATAGAACTGGAGTCGTCAGTCGCTGGACACAGCCGGAAATGATAAACTTAGTGGCCGTGTAAGAAGACTTATCAACCAACATAGAACTGGAGTCGTCAGTCGCTGGACACAGCCGGAAATGATAAACTTAGTGGCCGTGTAAGAACACTTATCAACCAACATAGAACTGGAGTCGTCAATCGCTGGACACAGCCAGAAATGAGACACTTAATGGCCGTGTAAGAAGACTTATCAACCAACATAGAACTGGAGTCGTCAGTCGCTGGACACAGCCAGAAATGAGAAACTTGGTGGCCGTGTAAGAAGACTTATCAACCAACATAGAACTGGAGTCGTCAGTCGCTGGACACAGCCAGAAATGAGAAACTTAGTGGCCGTGTAAGAAGACTTATCAACCAACATAGAACTGGAGTCGTCAGTCGCTGGACACAGCCAGAAATGAGAAACTTAGTGGCCGTGTAAGAAGACTTATCAACCAACATAGAACTGGAGTCGTCAGTCGCTGGACACAGCCAGAAATGAGAAACTTGGTGGCCGTGTAAGAAGACTTATCAACCAACATAGAACTGGAGTCGTCAGTCGCTGGACACAGCCAGAAATGAGAAACTTGGTGGCCGTGTAAGAAGACGTATCAACCAACACAGAACTGGAGTCGTCAGTCGCTGGACACAGCCGGAAATGATAAACTTAGTGGCCGTGTAAGAACACTTATCAACCAACATAGAACTGGAGTCGTCAATCGCTGGACACAGCCAGAAATGAGACACTTAGTGGCCGTGTAAGAAGACTTATCAACCAACATAGAACTGGAGTCGTCAGTCGCTGGACACAGCCAGAAATGAGAAACTTGGTGGCCGTGTAAGAAGACTTATCAACCAACATAGAACTGGAGTCGTCAATCGCTGGACACAGCCAGAAATGAGAAACTTGGTGGCCGTGTAAGAACACTTATCAACCAACATAGAACTGGAGTCGTCAGTCGCTGGACACAGCCAGAAATGAGAAACTTAATGGCCGTGTAAGAAGACTTATCAACCAACATAGAACTGGAGTCGTCAGTCGCTGGACACAGCCAGAAATGAGAAACTTAGTGGCCGTGTAAGAAGATTTATCAACCAACATAGAACTGGAGTCGTCAGTCGCTGGACACAGCCAGAAATGAGAAACTTAGTGGCCGTGTGAGAAGACTTATCAACCAACATAGAACTGGAGTCGTCAGTCGCTGGACACAGCCAGAAATGAGAAACTTAGTGGCCGTGTAAGAAGACTTATCAACCAACATAGAACTGGAGTCGTCAGTCGCTGGACACAGCCAGAAATGAGAAACTTAGTGGCCGTGTAAGAAGACTTATCAACCAACATAGAACTGGAGTCGTCAGTCGCTGGACACAGCCAGAAATGAGAAACTTAGTGGCCGTGTAAGAAGACTTATCAACCAACATAGAACTGGAGTCGTCAGTCGCTGGACACAGCCAGAAATGAGAAACTTAGTGGCCGTGTAAGAAGACTTATCAACCAACATAGAACTGGAGTCGTCAGTCGCTGGACACAGCCAGAAATGAGAAACTTGGTGGCCGTGTAAGAAGACTTATCAACCAACATAGAACTGGAGTCGTCAATCGCTGGACACAGCCAGAAATGAGAAACTTGGTGGCCGTGTAAGAAGACTTATCAACCAACATAGAACTGGAGTCGTCAGTCGCTGGACACAGCCAGAAATGAGAAACTTAGTGGCCGTGTAAGAAGACTTATCAACCAACATAGAACTGGAGTCGTCAGTCGCTGGACACAGCCAGAAATGATAAACTTAGTGGCCGTGTAAGAAGATTTATCAACCAACATAGAACTGGAATCGTCAGTCGCTGGACACAGGCAGAAATGAGAAACTTAGTGGCCGTGTGAGAAGACTTATCAACCAACATAGAACTGGAGTCGTCAGTCGCTGGACACAGCCATAAATGAGAAACTTAGTGGCCGTGTAAGAAGACTTATCAACCAACATAGAACTGGAGTCGTCAGTCGCTGGACACAGCCAGAAATGAGAAACTTAGTGGCCGTGTAAGAAGACTTATCAACCAACATAGAACTGGAGTCGTCAGTCGCTGGACACAGCCAGAAATGAGAAACTTAGTGGCCGTGTAAGAAGACTTATCAACCAACATAGAACTGGAGTCGTCAGTCGCTGGACACAGCCAGAAATGAGAAACTTAGTGGCCGTGTAAGAAGACTTATCAACCAACATAGAACTGGAGTCGTCAGTCGCTGGACACAGCCAGAAATGAGAAACTTAGTGGCCGTGTAAGAAGACTTATATCAACCAACATAGAACTGGAGTCGTCAGTCGCTGGACACTGCCAGAAATGAGAAACTTGGTGGGAGTGTAAGAAGACTTATCAACCAACATAGAACTGGAGTCGTCAGTCGCTGGACACAGCCAGAAATGAGAAACTTAGTGGCCGTGTAAGAAGACTTATCAAACAACATAGAACTGGAGTCGTCAGTCGCTGGACACTGCCAGAAATGAGAAACTTGGTGGGCGTGTAAGAAGACTGATCAACCAACATAGAACTGGAGTCGTCAGTCGCTGGACACAGCCAGAAATGAGAAACTTAGTGGCCGTGTAAGAAGACTTATCAACCAACATAGAACTGGAGTCGTCAGTCGCTGGACACAGCCAGAAATGAGAAACTTAGTGGCCGTGTAAGAAGACTTATCAACCAACATAGAACTGGAGTCGTCAGTCGCTGGACACAGCCAGAAATGAGAAACTTGGTGGCCGTGTAAGAAGACTTATCAACCAACATAGAACTGGAGTCGTCAGTCGCTGGACACAGCCAGAAATGAGAAACTTGGTGGCCGTGTAAGAAGACTTATCAACCAACACAGAACTGGAGTCGTCAGTCGCTGGACACAGCCAGAAATGAGAAACTTGGTGGCCGTGTAAGAAGACTTATCAACCAACACAGAACTGGAGTCGTCAGTCGCTGGACACAGCCAGAAATGAGAAACTTGGTGGCCGTGTAAGAAGACTTATCAACCAACATAGAACTGGAGTCGTCAGTCGCTGGACACAGCCAGAAATGAGAAACTTGGTGGCCGTGTAAGAAGACTTATCAACCAACATAGAACTGGAGTCGTCAATCGCTGGACACAGCCAGAAATGAGAAACTTGGTGGCCGTGTAAGAAGACTTATCAACCAACATAGAACTGGAGTCGTCAGTCGCTGGACACAGCCGGAAATGATAAACTTAGTGGCCGTGTAAGAAGACTTATCAACCAACATAGAACTGGAGTCGTCAGTCGCTGGACACAGCCGGAAATGATAAACTTAGTGGCCGTGTAAGAAGACTTATCAACCAACATAGAACTGGAGTCGTCAGTCGCTGGACACAGCCAGAAATGATAAACTTAGTGGCCGTGTAAGAAGACTTATCAACCAACATAGAACTGGAGTCGTCAATCGCTGGACACAGCCAGAAATGAGACACTTAATGGCCGTGTAAGAAGACTTATCAACCAACATAGAACTGGAGTCGTCAATCGCTGGACACAGCCAGAAATGAGACACTTAATGGCCGTGTAAGAAGACTTATCAACCAACATAGAACTGGAGTCGTCAGTCGCTGGACACAGCCAGAAATGAGAAACTTGGTGGCCGTGTAAGAAGACTTATCAACCAACATAGAACTGGAGTCGTCAGTCGCTGGACACAGCCAGAAATGAGAAACTTAGTGGCCGTGTAAGAAGACTTATCAACCAACATAGAACTGGAGTCGTCAATCGCTGGACACAGCCAGAAATGAGAAACTTAGTGGCCGTGTAAGAAGACTTATCAACCAACATAGAACTGGTGTCGTCAGTCGCTGGACACAGCCAGAAATGAGAAACTTAGTGGCCGTGTAAGAAGACTTATCAACCAACATAGAACTGGAGTCGTCAGTCGCTGGACACAGCCAGAAATGAGAAACTTGGTGGCCGTGTAAGAAGACTTATCAACCAACATAGAACTGGTGTCGTCAGTCGCTGGACACAGCCAGAAATGAGAAACTTGGTGGCCGTGTAAGAAGACTTATCAACCAACATAGAACTGGAGTCGTCAGTCGCTGGACACAGCCAGAAATGAGAAACTTGGTGGCCGTGTAAGAAGACTTATCAACCAACATAGAACTGGAGTCGTCAGTCGCTGGACACAGCCAGAAATGAGAAACTTGGTGGCCGTGTAAGAAGACTTATCAACCAACATAGAACTGGAGTCGTCAATCGCTGGACACAGCCAGAAATGAGAAACTTGGTGGCCGTGTAAGAAGACTTATCAACCAACATAGAACTGGAGTCGTCAGTCGCTGGACACAGCCAGAAATGAGAAACTTAGTGGCCGTGTAAGAACACTTATCAACCAACATAGAACTGGAGTCGTCAGTCGCTGGACACAGCCAGAAATGAGAAACTTAGTGGCCGTGTAAGAAGATTTATCAACCAACATAGAACTGGAGTCGTCAGTCGCTGGACACAGCCAGAAATGAGAAACTTAGTGGCCGTGTGAGAAGACTTATCAACCAACATAGAACTGGAGTCGTCAGTCGCTGGACACAGCCAGAAATGAGAAACTTAGTGGCCGTGTAAGAAGACTTATCAACCAACATAGAACTGGAGTCGTCAGTCGCTGGACACAGCCAGAAATGAGAAACTTAGTGGCCGTGTAAGAAGACTTATCAACCAACATAGAACTGGAGTCGTCAGTCGCTGGACACAGCCAGAAATGAGAAACTTAGTGGCCGTGTAAGAAGACTTATCAACCAACATAGAACTGGAGTCGTCAGTCGCTGGACACAGCCAGAAATGAGAAACTTAGTGGCCGTGTAAGAAGACTTATCAACCAACATAGAACTGGAGTCGTCAGTCGCTGGACACAGCCAGAAATGAGAAACTTAGTGGCCGTGTAAGAAGACTTATATCAACCAACATAGAACTGGAGTCGTCAGTCGCTGGACACTGCCAGAAATGAGAAACTTGGTGGGAGTGTAAGAAGACTTATCAACCAACATAGAACTGGAGTCGTCAGTCGCAGGACACTGCCAGAAATGAGAAACTTGGTGGGCGTGTAAGAAGACTTATCAACCAACATAGAACTGGAGTCGTCAGTCGCTGGACACAGCCAGAAATGAGAAACTTAGTGGCCGTGTAAGAAGACTTATCAACCAACATAGAACTGGAGTCGTCAGTCGCTGGACACAGCCAGAAATGAGAAACTTAGTGGCCGTGTAAGAAGACTTATCAACCAACATAGAACTGGAGTCGTCAGTCGCTGGACACAGCCAGAAATGAGAAACTTGGTGGCCGTGTAAGAAGACTTATCAACCAACATAGAACTGGAGTCGTCAGTCGCTGGACACAGCCAGACATGAGAAACTTGGTGGCCGTGTAAGAAGACTTATCAACCAACATAGAACTGGAGTCGTCAGTCGCTGGACACAGCCAGAAATGAGAAACTTGGTGGCCGTGTAAGAAGACTTATCAACCAACATAGAACTGGTGTCGTCAGTCGCTGGACACAGCCAGAAATGAGAAACTTAGTGGCCGTGTAAGAAGACTTATCAACCAACATAGAACTGGAGTCGTCAGTCGCTGGACACAGCCAGAAATGAGAAACTTGGTGGCCGTGTAAGAAGACTTATCAACCAACATAGAACTGGAGTCGTCAGTCGCTGGACACAGCCAGAAATGAGAAACTTAGTGGCCGTGTAAGAAGACTTATCAACCAACATAGAAATGGAGTCGTCAGTCGCTGGACACAGCCAGAAATGAGAAACTTGGTGGCCGTGTAAGAAGACTTATCAACCAACATAGAACTGGAGTCGTCAGTCGCTGGACACAGCCAGAAATGAGAAACTTGGTGGCCGTGTAAGAAGACGTATCAACCAACACAGAACTGGAGTCGTCAGTCGCTGGACACAGCCAGAAATGAGAAACTTGGTGGCCGTGTAAGAAGACGTATCAACCAACACAGAACTGGAGTCGTCAGTCGCTGGACACAGCCAGAAATGAGAAACTTGGTGGCCGTGTAAGAAGACGTATCAACCAACACAGAACTGGAGTCGTCAGTCGCTGGACACAGCCAGAAATGAGAAACTTGGTGGCCGTGTAAGAAGGCGTATCAACCAACACAGAACTGGAGTCGTCAGTCGCTGGACACTGCCAGAAATGAGAAACTTAGTGGCCGTGTAAGAAGACTTATCAACCAACATAGAACTGGAGTCGTCAGTCGCTGGACACAGCAAGAAATGAGAAACTTGGTGGCCGTGTAAGAAGACGTATCAACCAACACAGAACTGGAGTCGTCAGTCGCTGGACACAGCCAGAAATGAGAAACTTGGTGGCCGTGTAAGAAGACGTATCAACCAACACAGAACTGGAGTCGTCAGTCGCTGGACACAGCCAGAAATGAGAAACTTGGTGGCCGTGTAAGAAGACGTATCAACCAACACAGAACTGGAGTCGTCAGTCGCTGGACACTGCCAGAAATGAGAAACTTAGTGGCCGTGTAAGAAGACGTATCAACCAACACAGAACTGGAGTCGTCAGTCGCTGGACACAGCCAGAAATGAGAAACTTGGTGGCCGTGTAAGAAGACGTATCAACCAACACAGAACTGGAGTCGTCAGTCGCTGGACACAGCCAGAAATGAGAAACTTGGTGGCCGTGTAAGAAGACGTATCAACCAACACAGAACTGGAGTCGTCAGTCGCTGGACACAGCCAGAAATGAGAAACTTAGTGGCCGTGTAAGAAGACTTATCAACCAACACAGAACTGGAGTCGTCAGTCGCTGGACACAGCCAGAAATGAGAAACTTAGTGGCCGTGTAAGAAGACTTATCAACCAACATAGAACTGGAGTCGTCAGTCGCTGGACACAGCCAGAAATGAGAAACTTAGTGGCCGTGTAAGAAGACTTATCAACCAACATAGAACTGGAGTCGTCAGTCGCTGGACACAGCCAGAAATGAGAAACTTAGTGGCCGTGTAAGAAGACTTATCAACCAACACAGAACTGGAGTCGTCAGTCGCTGGACACAGCCAGAAATGAGAAACTTAGTGGCCGTGTAAGAAGACTTATCAACCAACATAGAACTGGAGTCGTCAGTCGCTGGACACAGCCAGAAATGAGAAACTTAGTGGCCGTGTAAGAAGACTTACCAACCAACATAGAACTGGAGTCGTCAGTCGCTGGACACAGCCAGAAATGAGAAACTTAGTGGCCGTGTAAGAAGACTTATCAACCAACATAGAACTGGAGTCGTCAGTCGCTGGACACAGCCAGAAATGAGAAACTTAGTGGCCGTGTAAGAAGACTTATCAACCAACATAGAACTGGAGTCGTCAGTCGCTGGACACAGCCAGAAATGAGAAACTTAGTGGCCGTGTAAGAAGACTTATCAACCAACATAGAACTGGAGTCGTCAGTCGCTGGGCACAGCCAGAAATGAGAAACTTAGTGGCCGTGTAAGAAGACTTATCAACCAACATAGAACTGGAGTCGTCAGTCGCTGGACACAGCCAGAAATGAGAAACTTAGTGGCCGTGTAAGAAGACTTATCAACCAACACAGAACTGGAGTCGTCAGTCGCTGGACACAGCCAGAAATGAGAAACTTAGTGGCCGTGTAAGAAGACTTATCAACCAACATAGAACTGGAGTCGTCAGTCGCTGGACACAGCCAGAAATGAGAAACTTAGTGGCCGTGTAAGAAGACTTATCAACCAACACAGAACTGGAGTCGTCAGTCGCTGGACACTGCGGGACTTGCTGAGGAGGGGATCTGAGCACCTATGGACATGTTCGGAGTCCAATGATAATGACCCGCAAATAACTCAATAAATCTCTTCTTTAGTTATATTACCTGGTCCAGGAGCTTTGCCTGCTTTCATATTGCGCAAGGCATCTTCCACTTCTTCTCTGAGTATTTCTGGTCTTTCTCCATTATCTTTAATATTTACTTCCGTTCGTTCATCATTATAAAGATCTTTAATGTATTCTGTCAACCGTTCCCTTATGTTTTCTTGATCAATCAACAGTTCTCCTTCCTTTGATCTTAAACATCCAGTTTTTTTATTGCGTTTTTCTTCCTGTTAATTCCTCAATTTGTTTGTATATAGCTTTAGCATCTCCTTTTTGTTGCATTTCAATCTCTTTGCATCTCTCTTTTAGCCATGCTTCTTTTGCTTCATTACATTTTACTACAATTTCTTTATTTAATCTCTTATACTCATCTTTATTTCTTCTTCTTGTATCCATTACCTGCAAAATATCATCTGTCATCCATTTCTTTCTTGAATTTGTCCTCACTGGTGGTATGAACTCTTTTGATGTTTGTTGCATTGATTCTTTTAGCATTTCCCACTGTTCAACAATGCTTTGTATCTTCTCTATTGCATTGTACCGGTTCTGAATTGTGATTTTATATTTGTCTTGCAGCTTCTTGTCTGATTTTAGTAAATCTAAATTTAACTTGATGTTAACTGAGGCTCGTTTTGTTGTTTTTAATTTTACTCTAAGCTTTCCCACAACTGGTACATGATCACTATTGCAATCTGCCCCTGGTCTAGTTTTCACACATACCAGACTGTTTCTAAATCTATTGCTTATCATTATATAATCAATTTGATTACGTGCGTTGTCTCCTGAGCTTTTCCATGTCCACAGAAGCCTTGGATGTTGTTTAAACCAGGTGTTTCCTATCATCATGTTGTGTGTTCTTGCCCAGTCATTAAGTTCTCACCTCTTTCATTCCTCTCGCCTAAGCCATAATGACCAACTACTTCCTCAACTCTTTCCTTTCCTACTTTTGCGCTAAAATCCCCTAGAACTATGGTGTTTTCATGTGGTTTGCATTTATGAAGTGCCTCATTTAACTCGTCGTAAAATGTATCAGTTGTTTCCTCTAGACTGTCTGCTGTTGGTGCATAAACTTGTATAAGATTTATATCTATTGGCTTTCCATTCAGTTTCACTAAAAGGACTCTGTCAGATATTGGGTAAAGGCCTTTCACTGTTCTTGCTCTTTCTGCATCCACAATGATACCTACTCCTCTTTAGGAACAATAAAATTAAGATAAAATAAAAATAAAGAATAAAACAAACTCTAAAGATAGGTACTTGGAATGTGAGAACACTCGTGCGAAGGATAAACTAGAAAACATCATACAAGAAATGAAAAGAATGGGTTTACAATTACTGGGACTTTTGCGAAATGAGATATACCGGATCAGGGAAGATGTATTCTGATAAACATAAAATAATCTATTCTGGAGGTACTTAACACCAAAGAGGAAATTATTTAGTGCATTCAGAAAGTAATGCACCACATCGGTTTTCTCGGGAACCGTTAATTAAAAAAGTATGACATTTTTACACAGTGTATGCCATGTACACATCGTTGTCATCTAACATAATCTCCACCCACTTGTACAGTGTTACGCCAGCCCGCAAAAAGTGCATGTATTTCTATCCTGTACCAGTCTTTGTCTTGATCGTGTAGCCATTTCTTCGCTGCATGATTCCCTCCTTCATCATCTTCAAACCTTGTTCCAGGGAGGACATCTTTAAGTGGACCAAAGAGATGGAAATCAGAGGGTGTCAAATCAGGGCTGTATGGTGAATTGGGGAGTAGAGTCCAATCCAATCTGATGATTGCTTCCCGTTCTGCTGGATTCTTGTGCGGCCGAACTGCTAAAACATTGATTGGGTTTTTTCAATGTCTTAATGTAAGCTTGCGAATTGATTGTCTCCCCTCTTGATATAACATCCACAAGAATCACACCTCCATTGTTCCAAAAGACAGTGACCTTGGCCTCTCCAGCTGAAGGAGATGTCTTGAATTTCTTTCTTCGTGGTGAGTGCGGATGATGCCACTCCATTGACTGTCTTTTTGTCTCAGGTTCAAAATGATGTGCCCAGGTTTCGTCACCTGTAACAATCGTAGCCAAAAAGTTCTTTCAATCAACATTGAAACGCTCCAACAGTTCAGAAGAAATTGTTTTTCTTTGCAATCGGTGCTCATTTGTGAGATTTCGTGGAACCCACAAACCTTAGAGAATCGGAGAGTTTTTATTATTGCATTTGCACAACCAATGCAGACTGCCAACTTTAAGGCCAATTGTTGAGTAGTGATGCGCCTATCAGCAACAATAATGCCCTCAGCGCATTTCAACATCTCTGCATTGGTGGCTGTGGCAGGCTGCCCACAGTGTGGTCGATCATGAAGCTCCCTATTTCCGCTTTAAGATTCTTTTTTCTCTGAATCCAGCGACTTACTGTGCTCCTGTCGGTTTCAAAACTTCCATATACATCACATAGGCGCTTGTGAATATTGACAACAGTTTCCTTCTCTAAAATGAGAACTTCTATCACAATTCGCTGCTTATAACGCAAATTGCCAACATGCTCCATTTCAATGGTTTAGTGCAGTCGTATTATCTAGGTGATTGCAGTGCATTTTGGAGCACACGACACATTCCTTATTTAAAGTGTCAACAATTTCATATTTCAATGTTTATTAATAAATGAGAAAAACTGATGTGGTGCATTACCATTTGAACGCCCCCCCCCCAAATTATGTTCTCTCTGGGGAAGTTTTAATGTGACAAAATTTGACATAACACCGTAAAGATTGCGATAACACTTTGTCATGTTTCAAAAACTGCAATTTTAAATCTCAAGTTAGCATCAGTTCTGTTATACAGTCGGACTGTCTTATGCCTTTGCTTCCAGTATTGTTAATCCAGTTAACCATTTATGTTTGTTATTTGACATAAAAAGAGAACTACTAAACACAAACAAGACAAATGCCATTTTGGGGCCATGTTAAAAGACACAACAGCCTACTAAAAGTAATCTTGGAGGGGGAAAATACAAGGTAAAAGAGGCAGAGGCAGACCAAGACTAACATAGACAAGTAACATCAAAAGAAAGACAAATCAGCCTATGACAACTTGCACCATCAAAGCAAGAGACAGAGCAGAATGGCGCTCCAGGGTAGTCAACCTTCGTTGCGGAGATGGCACTCAATGAAGATAAGCTAAAGTAAAGGTAAAGTATGAGACGTGAATGTGCGTCTTCGCACATGAGTTTTTACTCATATGAGCTCGGCCGGCTATCCAGAAGTGCTCCGAGACTTCTGGATAGTGTCGCTTCAAGCATCAAAACTCACGATGCAAGACGGCATTCCTCACCTTCCTAGAGTACTAACCTGGTACCCATTTCTGCCAGCAGCTGGGCCAAACACGGGGGTATTTTTTTCCCAACCACAAGTACAACACAACTCACACTGCTTACAGTGGGAATTTAACGCAGGTTATCCCGCTAGCCTAGTCGGGTGATGATGATGGTCTTAGTCTGTACTGCTGGAGAATCTCTGTGACATTCTATAACTGTCTGACTCTTGGTTTACCCCAAGCTTTCAAGCTAAATTTAAATTAAAGGTGGCTGCCATGTCATAGACACTGCTTTCTCTCCATTCATAGAAGATGACAGAACTATTTTATTCTCCGTATTTCTTTGTGTTTAATGCCTTGTGATATTACAAATAATTCCAAAATGCAATCATACGTTTCAATAAATGGACAAACAAGTAGCAACAAAAAAAACAGGCTGTTTAATTAAATTATAAACATATAGTCAGTCACATTTGCTAAAGCAAATCTGAGAGCAATATAAACATCAAAACTGCAGAATAATAAAAACAGTTAACTGTATGATACATGGTCCCAAATCCATGGGTTCCAATTCCTAAGACATCGCCAAATCTAAATTTTGTTTGCATGAAGTATAATGTATATCTACAATGTCGTTTTTCGTATAAATATTGTATGGCCCTTTTCATTTTGTCAGACGGTCTAGAGGAGGCTATTGTGTATTTTTTTTTAGGTTTTGTTTTTATTCACAACAGCGAACACAAAGCAGCTTCTCTCATGGCTAATTCTACCAATGTATGACAAACACACTTGGCCACAGCATGAACAAGTCAGGCCCACTGATCCACAGAGTTTCCCATTCCTTTTTCATGAGTTTTTTCTCATCTAAGTTTTGCCTTAGCACAGTCTCAAATGATATTATACCATTCCTGATACATGCTCTCCATGATGTGCATGCAATCACTTGCCAGATGTTCCCAGTCATTTTCACAGATGGAGAAGTCATTTAGAGATGATTTACAGATATCTCTATATCGTAGTTTAGGTCTGCCATTTTGTCTTTTTCCGTGTGTTGTTCACCATATAGTATTTGCTTTGGTATGCGCTTTTCTTTCATTCGCTGGACATGCTCCAGCCATAAAAACAGTACAAATATTACTGTTCTGTTTTTTTGTAGTTCTTGCAGTGGCCCATATTGTTTTGTCTGTAGTGTTGTATTTATGAGCATGTTTTCTCTGTTACTATATTCAGTACAGTCTTGAAGTATGTATTCAGCAGTCTAGGGCGCCTGTCCACATGTACATATGACTGAGGTACAAACTTTGAATTTTGTATATGTGTGATTATGAAGCTACTTGTGTCCTCTTCTGAAGCATATAATGATAACTTATTCCCTTATATTCATATTATTGTAGGTGTCTTAATTTGGGATCTTATGATTGATTTGATTATCTATTTCATCTGATGGCATGTAACTGGTGCATCAGGTTGTTTGCTGTGCCTTCCAATGTGAACAGATCTGCTTTCTCATATCCTTGTATTTCACAGTGCGATGGGATCCACTGGAAGACAACCTTCTACTGCTTGAATTCAGTCAATAAGGTCTGCAGATGTGGTAATTTCCTGGATTCTAGTGCTTCGAGTGCTGATCTTGCATCTGTTAAAAGCATTACAGGCTGTGGGTTAAGATAACTGTTCAGCAGTTTTTCTATTGACAACCTTATTGCTTGTATTTCTGTATCATAATTGTGATAATATTTCCCTTTTACTATTTTTTTCATATCCCTAGTGACATTTGGGTACTCTAGGATTGCTCCTGTTCCATCATTCTCTACTTCACATCATTCTCTACTTCATTGTGTACTGATCATCTGTGTAATTATGGACCCAGAGGTCTTGTGGGCATTCTTCATTAAAATATTTTCCGAGGGATTATAGATGCAGAAATGATTAAAAATTACTATTATTATCACAGGAAATTTTACCAAAAATAAAAAAAAAAATATCTTTTTACAAATTTTAATGAGCTATTTTAAATGACTACTTGACTGTTATAAATTGGGGTTAACATTATGTTAGATATATAATCAATGCCTACTCATTCAATAGTAAAAGAAAGCAACAAAAAAGGTCTCAGTCTGAATAGTAAGAAAACAGAAGTAATGGTCATATCAATGAAACAATCATCACCATCATGCAGCATAAAAATAAACAGGACAAATCTGAAACAAGTGCAATGCGTCAAATACTTGGGCACAATAATAACATCAGATGGAAGATGCACCACGGAAATAAAAAGCAGAATAACTCAGGCCAAAATAGCATTTCAGAAAGTGACAAATATCTTATGCAACAAATCTATGTCAATAGAAGTGAGAAAGAGAGGTCATCGGTGTTATATAGAACCAATTCTGACCTATGGAAGCAAATAATGGACAGTAGACAAACAAATGAAACGACGATTAGAGGCCACAGAGATGGGATTTCTCAAGTTCCCTGGACAGCTAAAAAGACTAATGAAGAAATTCTCAAAGAGGCCAACACAAAAAGGGAACTCCTAAAAAAACATCAGAAAGAAACAATCAACATTTTTTGGACACATTATGAGAAGAGGAAAGTTGGAATACTTGGTTACAACTGGCAAAATAAAAGGAAAGAGAGATAGCGGATGACAAAGAGAGAAAATACTGGATAGCTTGGTGTCATGGTATGGAAAACAGTCAACAACAGAACTGATACAATGCACTGTAGATAGAAGATTGTGGAAGGACATGATCGCCTACGCCAACTGGTATGGCACTTGATGATGACGATGACCCGTTCAACTAAAATTATATTTGCATAAAATATCACATTCTGCGAGCAGCATATAGTCATAACATCAACAAAAAATAAATATTTATACATAAAAGCAGACATAAATATAGATAAAGCTTATGGTTAGCAAGTCTGTGCCAACCAGTTCCAATGGTTGCCTTGGCCAACTCTAGATTACGATACCGTCGTAAAAATTACCGCATCAAAATACAAATTCTTCAAAATTTGGACAGCTTGCAGTGGTGAAGCATTTCCCCCCTCCACGTAACCTCCTTATTCCTACTTCTGGTGACCCCTGTGTGTTGGATTTGTTCCTTTAGGTGCTGGATTTTTTTTAATCATTGTGTGAGATACAATCTTGTAAATGAGAAAACAATTTACCAATCTTCAACAAATTGGTAGTTTTTCTTGTGACCAGGGAAATTTCCTCGGTCATTGGTTGGCATCAAATAACCCTTTGTACCCTCAGGAAAAGCAGGGTATTATGCTTTGAGGTAGTCGAACATACAGACAGCCTTTCAGTGGCTGTATGATTAGACAAAGTAACACACCCTGTTCATGTGGTATAATTTCATGTCATAAATCAACATGAGCCAGGAAATCCAAGTCCCTGTATTTCTCCTAGTGTAAACACACAGCTGTGTGTCAAAAATTTTAAGAAAATGCTTTTTTTAGAGCTGGAGTTACAAACCAAGGTAACTGGGACTGGTTAGAAGAACAACAGTACTCCAAAAAGATATTAGATATTGTACTGAAATCTAAAAGTGCCATTTTCGTGGGTAGATCAAAACCACGCTACAAGGATGTCTACTACAAGGATGTCTACTACAAGGCATCACTAAAATCTATCTATCTATTGTCCTTTCGAGCCGAAGACAGCACATAGTGCAGAACCACAATCTCAGATACAGAAATCTTGCGTGCCAAAATGGCACGCAAGATTTTATTGCAGAGATCATTACTTCTAAAATATATGGCTGTTTCCATAATAATACTTTTTACAATGACAGCTTGTCAAGCCATCAATCAACCTCCTTAGTCATCTGTTACGACATGCCTGGAAGGTCACAGTGTCACTATTCTTTACTTCCCTCATAATGAGGTCCAGGTAACACACGCAGGTGATCCCTGAAATATTTCACTATTAATGAACACACATGGGGAAACATCGCAGAATAATGAAGCACATGGAGAACAAATCTAAGAAAGGACACAAGATCATTTTAAATTGAATCTAATCAAAGTTAGAAAACAACAGAAAATAAATAAATAAATAGATACTTATTCTGCATTTGGAAATGTCATTCAAACACAGGCTGAATTAACAGTGAGAGAAGTTATGCGACAAAACAACACATGGTAGAAACCAAATGGTTTACATTAAAATAAAGCTGCTCAGTTGTAAACAATGAAAAGTATATATGCAATTTCCTGTCATGAAGGATATAGAAGTCTAATGACAAACAATAATTCTCAAACAGCAGAGATAGAATCAAGATGCAACAAAGCTTGTCAAATCATCGGACAGTTATTACCAATATTGTCCAACAAGGAAATAACTGGAGGCAAAACAAGCACTATACGATACAATCTTCATCCCAATGTTGTGCTACCAATGCCAGACCTGGACCCTAGATGCAAGAACAATAAGAAAAATAACCTCTACTGAGATGAAATGTGTTAGGCAAACGACAGGAAACAGTCTGAGAGATAAGATCAGGAATGAAGAACTGAGAAAAAAGCTAGGAATAGCCCCCACCATAGAATATATAAAGAAACAACAGATAAAATGGTTTGGCCACGTGACAAGGCAGAAAGATCAAAACACAACACAACGAGCCTTCAACAAACATTGTTAGAACACCAGACCCAAGGGTCGACCATGAAAAAGATGGATCAATGGAAAATTAGAAGCACTAGGAAACATAACAGCAGCAGAGGCAAACAGAAGAGCAAAAGACCACAAATTATATCTCCCCTCGATGCTGAAAGGCAGATGAGGAAGGAAAGAAGAAGAGGAGGAGGATATAGTAAAAAAAAACAAAAAAAACAGTAAAGTACCCCTGTCACGCCAAGTGGCATATAGGGAATATGGTGTTAGTGACCATAAATTTTACAGACCTTCAGCACATGATTTTTGGGGTAATGTGGTCGGTATTATGCCTGTGCTGCTTCACTTTCCCAGAAAAAAATCAGGTACTCATATAAGGCTGGGTGAACCCAGAAGCCGTCGATTGGAATCGAACCCTACCCATTGTCCTTTGTAGTCCAGTTCCCTAATCACTGAGCTATCGAGTCTCCCTGGGGGATATAGAGTCCTACATAAATATCTATAACTACTCTTCTGTGTGTCTACTTCACCATCCATCTATAGTCCATGACTTTCCAACAAGAATATGATCTATTTAACTCTACTCCGCTGGTTATTGCTGTTTTCCTTCTTGTGGCTGATTGCTTATTTAAAAAATTTTTTTTTTAATTTTTTATTTTTTTAATCAGCTGATAATTTTAATGTTTGGCAGAAAGGTGATAGATACAGCTGGATTGTTACAACAAATATTCATTAACTTTTTTTTTTTAATTTATGAAAAACTTATCCATCGCAACATGAGATTAAATATAGCGTCAGCTCCTTCTGTATGAACTGTGTCGTAGTTTATATCAACTAAATATGATAATAAAGCATCAGGAGGGGCCTGTTCTACTGTCTCACTACCTCCAGGGCCCCCAAAGGGCCCTAACACCCTCCCTTTGTTTGTTTCAAAGCCAAGTCTGTCAATAAGAAAACCACTTCCCACAACCACTTTAACAATCAACTCATCTGGTTCTAGCTCCACAACATGATTTACCTGTCCTTCAGGACAATGTCCTTCGTGATAAACCAAACTAGCATCAACATTTTTTGAGGTGCTACGATAGAACAGTTTCATTCCACCAATCAGAACTTTATTTTCCCATATCCTCAACCAAATTTCAATGCGCTTGATCTGAATGTTTCTATCTGTGTACAATATCTTGGGAGGGTAAGGAGAAGGTTGAATTTCACCTCCAGCAGCAAATCTACTACCTCCCTCACAAAATGAAACCACTCCATAAATCCTTTCCTTGAACCAAGAGTCAGGCATTTCTTGAGCTTCTGGATGAGCACTCTTTATAAAAAAAGAATCACTTTTAGTTCCTTGGAGGTATTTCATAGCCATCATTCGCAGCTTCAAATATTTGATAATAATCTTATTATCTTCAAGTGATTTGAAATTCTCTAAGCATTTTCTTATTACATCCTCCGATATTTGTGGAAGTCTCACAGTTCGGATCAATATTTCAGTAATTTCAGAATGATTAACCGATGCCCTCGACAAATATCTTAATATGGAGTTAAGTATCAATGTTTCTCTTTCCTCTGAACTCAAAGCTTTATTTCTGAACCTATCATCAAAAAGAATCAAATTCTCATCTGAAAATAAATTTTCCACAAGTTTTGCATCCATTTGGGAGAACTTTTGTGTTTGAGAAATTTCATCCAGGTGATGGGTCAGAAATTCTTTGGCCCTTTCTACCAGCTCTGGTAAGGAACACTGTAATCCAAACACAAGTACATCACAAATATTTTCGCTGTCTAAGTTTGCAGCCATAAACTTAATACATAATCCTTTGACATAGCCTACACTGAGGTAATCAGATGTAATGAGAATATCCTGAACATTGTCATTAGTAATGTCAACTTTCCCTGTGTAAGCATAGTTGAGAAGGACAGTGAACTCCTCAGGCTTGATGTCATGCAAAGTTATCTCCCCTGAGTCATTTTTATCCAGCTGAAATTAAATTAAATCTACAATCAAATGTCTATGCAGATGGCAATAAATAACAATACAATAAAAACAGGACTTCCAGTCAATATGGTGGATAGACAACAGGAAACATTGAGGCTCTGTTTGAAAACTGTTCCTTGTTGCAGTTTTCTCATATTCCAAGTCCAGCTTGCTGTGCTCACCGTGAGCTGTGTATTTAATCCGGATGGTGTTTCAATATTCCGATTGTTTATGATGAATGATGATATATGACGGACAGTTTGGCTGCATTCACCATCGGTGAGGTTATGCCTTATATCTTTTGGTGTGTGCTGCAGCTGCCTTTCTTTGTTTGGATTCTTCGATGCTCAACCGCCTGTGATTGTGAAATCATCCGAATTAACATCTCATGATAATTGATGTTAATTCGGATGATTTCACAATCACAGGCGGTTGAGCAAATATGGATTTTAATTCGTTTGCATTGATTTCGGGGCCTTTGTCTAACTACAACTACAACTACTACTACAACTACAACTACTACTACAATAATAACAACAAAAATGGTGGTTAAAGATTAAGCACTCAACATATATCTTCTTTTCTTTCTATTTGCTTTTCAGCATCGAGGGGAGATATAAGTCTTTTGTTCTTCTGTTGGCCTCACCTGCTGTGATGTTTCCAATATATATAGAACAGTGAGGTATCATTTGATATACCTGATGGTGAAGCAAGGTATAGCAGTGATAAGTTGTATGAAGACAAGTGTGGAGTGGGGAAACAAAGGGAGATAAAGAAGGGTGAGTAACAGAGGACAAAGAGGGCCCCGTGGAAGTTGAGAGGGTGAACAGATCGTGGATCACGAGGATTGAGGGACAATCGAAAACGAGGCGGGGAGAGTTAAGTTAGACAAAGGATAGGTTAATAGAGATTCATTCGAGATAAGGCGATTGTTCAATCCAGATGACTGTGTGTTTTTGTTACAGCCAATACTGGGAACAAGGAGAGTGGAGTCGGACATTCGATGGCAGGTTAGTTGGTGTGTGGCCGTTGAGATAGTCAGATGTATTTCAGGAGAAGGATAGAATAGATAGTGGAATGTAGCACTAGAATAGAGGGCCATGGTAGCGCCTTGTAGGAATTAGAAAGTATAAGTTAGCACACACAGTTGCTGTAGCTAGCAGTTGTTAGAATATGGGTGTCCTCACTTTCATTAGGAGTTATGGAAGTCAAAGATAGACATTATGGCTGTAATTAGTATTCACAACCAGGGGAAGCGGCTTTGTGTAGAGTGGGAGTGTCCTCACTTTCATTAGGCTTCATATAAGTCAAAAATAGACATTACTGCTGTAATTAGTATTCAAAGCATTTGAAAGAGACTTTGTTAGAGTATGAGCGTTCTCATCATCATAGGCTGTGTGTAAGCCAAGAGAGACAATATTACTGTAGTGGTAGCTACAAAGCATTTGAAAGAGACTTTGTTAGAATATGAGTGTTCTCACCATCATGTGTGTAGTGTGAGACATGTAGAGATATTAGTGATGGAGTAATAGACTGTGTCTATTATGATCGTAACCTTGCTGTGGGAGATGGTCGGTGTGAATAAACTTCGTATGAACTTTTCACTGGTGTTAGTACATGCTTTGTCAATTGTTAGCTGTGTTGTCTGTCCCTAGCGATGAACGGACGCTGGGGTGCCATGATCAACGGAAGTAACAACGCGGAGTCTACCAGGAATCGATCACAGGCCAAGGGTGGAATCAGAGAGCACAGAACCCAGTGCAGCCACTGTCCGGGGCAGTAACCTGATATAACCGGCAGGTAGGCTGATATCCAGGGCATCGTGTTTAGGCGACGGAAAGGTTCATATCTGAACAAACTTTCTGCCTCACATATTCCAGCTTCAAGTAGAGTGAAGGCAGATCTGAACGAGCTTTCTGCCCGACATATTCCAGCTTCAAGTATAGTGAAGGCAGATCTGAACGAGCTTTCTGCCCGACATATTCCAGCTACAAGTATAGTGAAGGCAGATCTGAACGAGCTTTCTGCATGACATATTCCAGCTACAAGTATAGTGAAGGCAGATCTGAACGAGCTTTCTGCCCGACACACTCCCAGCTTCAAGTATAGTGAAGGCAGATCTGAACGAGCTTTCTGCCCGACATATTCCAGCTACAAGTATAGTGAAGGCAGATCTGAACGAGCTTTCTGCACGACATATTCCAGCTACAAGTATAGTGAAGGCAGATCTGAACGAGCTTTCTGCCCGACACACTCCCAGCTTCAAGTATAGTGAAGGCAGATCTGAACGAGCTTTCTGCCCAACATATTCCAGCTTCAAGTATAGGGAAGGCAAATCTGAACGAGCTTTCTGCCTGACACACTCCCAGCTTCAAGTATAGGGAAGGCTCAGATCGGAGTGAGCTTTCTGCTCTACAGATCAGCAGTGAAGGTGTTCAAAGATGTTAATGGGGAGAAATAGCCCGTTACAATGGAGGCCTTAGCTGAAATGTTGTAGTTTGTCTTGTAAAAACACTTTCTATTGGTCTAGTAGCTCAATATCATTTTATGTTTCCAATACACCATCAACCCATCTTTTTGTGTTCGGTCCTTGGGTTTCTATCTATTGTCCTTTTGAGCAGAAGACGGCACATAGGGCAGAACCACAATCTCAAAAACAGAAACCCTGTGTGCCAAAATGGCACATATTGCAGAGATCACTGCTTTTAAAATCTATGGCTCTGTTTCCATAACAATACTTTTTACAATGACAACTTGTCAAGCCATCAATCAACCTCCTTAGTCGCCTCTTACGACATGCCTGGAACCTTGGGTTTGGTGTTCTCGAAATGTTTATTTATGGCTCATGTATGTACGTATATGTGTGTGTGTGAGTGTATATATATATATATATATACAGATAGTATTTTGCACCAAAAACAAAAATTGGAGCCAGACTACTTTTCTGTCTGTCTTTCTAAAGTCCCTTTGAACTGAACATTGCACATTGGGTAGAAATTCAAAACTAGTTGACAATCTTAGTTGTTAGACATCTGATTTTGCATTGGACCCGAACTGTATCTCAACATATGGCCCTATCTACAATGCAATAACATTGAATAAATGAATCCTGAATAAATTTTACTGCATTTCTTCAATGCAGTATTCATATGTAGTTAAGAGTTGACTTCCTTAGAGAATCAGTCTCTAACAAATGTTCCCAACCTGTTTGTATCAAGTTTCCTGTCTCTTAGATGATTAGCTGCCAGGACAACCTGTTCCTGGTACAAAATTTAGACCAACTAGGACCATAAACTGGACTTAAGGTTTGAACACATGCAGTATTACATAGATGGATGCTTGATGCTCAATGTGGCAGATGGATCATAATGGTGAGCTTCTTAAGTCTAGGTAATACACCAGGTTTTAGGAAGATAAGCAAAGAAGACAAAGTGCTACAGATAACATAAAGATATTGCTATATGTCTGCATGCCTGTGCACACAAAGCAAAGAGTACAGAAAAAAAGATTAATTTTGTAAAATAAAGCAGTGAAACGTGGATAAAACGTGAGAAAAACGTTACTTTTGCATGCACTTGGAGTTTTACGTTCATTATAATATTTGATTTATATTAAATATATACAAATATGATTGTTAAATGTGATATCTACCTTAAAGAGTGGTGGGAAGTAGTCTGACAGTGATGCTAAAACAAGACGATGAGCTGGGAACCTTTCATTTCCAACAATGATGGTGACATCTGTGTACAGACCAGCATTCCTACTTCGGTTTACAAAATTGAGAAGGTTTCGTGGTCTCTGCAATAAAACCATAAAATGAAGCTTATCAGTGACTTGTAAACACTTAAAGCAATCTTAGCCTGTTACCCAATGGCTGCCTCTCATTCTCGTCTTTACTTTAAGCAACATAAACTTTTTTGTTCTAAGATTTTCCGCAAACTCAGATATTTTCACATTGCAGTCCAACACATCTGACTTCAGCACAGTAGTCTTTAATTGGTTTGCCTTCGCTTTTCAGCCCCCACTCATTTGTTTCTATCTATCTATCTTTCATTCACCTGAAGTATTGTTTATATCTGCAATGTCGTTTCCTGTATAAATTTGACTGTTTTTTGTAATTCTTGCAGTGGCCCATATAGTTTTGTCTGTAGTGTTGTATCTATGGGCCAATGGATTTTCCTCAGTCTACTATATTCAGTGCAGTCTTGAAGTATGTGTTTAGCAGTCTGGGGGCCCCTGTCCACATGTACATGTAGTTGAGGTGCCGATCTTGAATTTTGAATGCATGTGACTGTGGAGTTGATTGTGTCCTGATCTGAGGCGTATAATGATAACTTGTTCCCATCTATTCAGTTTATGAAAGCCATCCTGATTTGGGGCTTGCATTCTTCTGATTGATTTGATTATCTGTTTCTTGTGATGGTATGTAACTGGTGCATCTGGTTGTGTGCCTGTTCTGATGGTATGTAACTGGTGCATCTGGTTGTGTGCCTGTTCTGATGGTATGTAACTGGTGCATCTGTTTGTGTGCCTGTTCTGATGGTATGTAACTGGTGCATCTGGTTGTGTGCCTGTTCTGATGGTATGTAACTGGTGCATCTGGTTGTGTGCCTGTTCTGATGGTATGTAACTGGTGCATCTGTTTGTGTGCCTGTTCTGATGGTATGTAACTGGTGCATCTGGTTTTGTGCCTATTATGATGGTATGTAACTGGTGCATCTGGTTTTGTGCCTATTCTGATGGTATGTAACTGGTGCATCTGGTTGTGTGCCTGTTGCTCCTTTTCTAATGTGTTAGGAGGCATCTTAATGTGATAACTCACATATCAGTATCATCAACAAGTACAGCGGCTGCTGGAGTAGGTGATAATGTCACTACACAACTTTTTTTTCTCTGTCTGTTTATAAATTGTTCTCATCCTCCTGCCAAATCACTCTCTTAAACCATCTTGTATCTTTTCTTTCTGTTTCCCCTCTATCTTTTCTTGCATCATTTTTCTTCTCTCTTTTTGTCATAATTTATTCCAGCAGTTACTTTCTCATTAGTAAAAGTAAAGTGCCCCGTCACGCCAATTGGTGTATAGGGAAAAATAAGGTGTTAGTGACCCTATATTTTACATACCTTCAGCACATGATTTTTGGGGTAATGTGGTCAGTATTACGCCCGTGCTGCTTTACTTTCCCAGAAAAAAATCCGGTATCCATTTAAGGCTGGTTGAACCCGGAAGCCGTCGGTTGGGATCGACCCCTACTACTTGACCAAAAAATGGTTGGTTTCTCATGATTTTGGAAATAAGCTTTCTTTTTTTTAAATTATTTATTTTTAAAAATGTTCTCATTACTTGTTTTTTTTTTCAGCTGCCCATGTTATTTCCAAAATTCTCCTGTAAAACCATACTTTGGTGGAATTAATGTTTTTCTTATCTGTTTTCCTATTGGCTTACATCTACAAAATTACATAATTAAAATGTGAAAGACAAAATACTTTTAGCAGACTGCAGGATGTGTCAAATTTGATTTTAAAAAAAGCTCTGTTTCATGCAAAGATTTAATACCTGAACATCTGTAAGAGTCTCAAGCTCTTCATCAATGGATATGTTGGAACCAAAACATTCAGCCATCTTTACAATGATTACCTGAAATTAAAAAGAAATAAATATAATAAATCTTTTATGACTTTAGTTCCCCTAAAACTAGTATTATCCAAAACATTTTGATAAAAACATCACTGGGAATGCTTGTGATATCCTTATACCATATATGTCAACATATGTTTCAGTTATAAGGTTTCCTATCTATCTATTTATTGACCTTTTGAGCGGCCCATAGGGCATAGACCAAGATACTCTTTCTCTTTTTCTAAATTTTTTTTCTAACAGTCTCAATCATTGCAATGAGCTTTATCAAATCTTCGCCATTTGTCTATATTCTGTGCAAGCATCTCGATCTCATTGAGGGAGCCGATTCCTGCTGCCTATGTCTCTCTGATCAATGTTCTTCTCAGTGTCTCTCTGGGTCCGCCTCTTTTCCTCCTACCTGTTGCTTCCTACATAAGGACTTGCTTTGCTATTCAGTTATTATTTCTTCTCATCACATGTTCAACATATGTCCAACATCTTTCTTGATTACTGATAATATTCGTGGTTGATTGGTGATTTCTATAAGGATTTAGGTACATTTTATTTGTTTTAAATAAATAAATGACTTAAAAGAAAATTTGGGGGACTGGTTGGTCTCGAGGTAAGACACTGACCTCGAGACAGAGAGGTTGTGGGTTCAAATCCCGACTGCACCCAGTTAGGATTTTTATTTATGATTTCTCTCTGCGGCAACTACCCCTGGTCTCAGCAACGAGGCCCGTCTTGAAACTTCAATTACTGATCGACAGAAAAAATATGAGTACCTCCGAAGACAGTTATCTGCCTGTGCTGTGAGGGGCCCCTGTGCACATGGCTGCCCGGGAAAAATGGATTCACATGCAAAATTCAGTTCCTAGTCTCTAGGGACTTTGCCAGAGGTGAAAGCTGGCGAACGCATGTTACATCTACATGCTGCTCAAACAACGTAGGTTACGCTGACTTGGCCACATACACTGTATGAAAGATGGCCGCATACCAAAAGATATATACACTACGGACATCTGGCAGATGGCAAAAGGACTAGGGGGCACTTCATCAGAAGCCAAAGCTGGTGAACGAAAAAAAAGAAAGAAAGAAAGAAAATTTCTTCAAAATAGTTAAAAGTAAAACAATGTTCAGCACCAGACAAGTAGAAATCCACATAAAATGAAGTAATGGCAAATCAAAGCTATATCCTCTTTAACTGGTACACTATTCTACAACAACAAACCTGCACTCATTAAATCCCAGTGAGATGAACAATAATACTGATAATTAGGAAATAATAAAGTAGTTAGAATACCAAATGAAACCATAAGAAAAATGGTAGGAATAAAACCCTGCCAAGAATATATAGAACAACAACTTAAATGGTTGGGCCACCTGGTCAGAATGAATCCTCACCAATCACCATTAAGGGCGTTCTTGTCGAGAATGCATGGAAAAAGACCAAGAAGAAGACCTAGAAGAAGATGGATAGATGCAGTCATAGAGACATGTAACAACAAAGGAAAATCACTAATTCAGACAGTTTGAGCAGCTCAATAACAACAAATGATATAAACCACGACACCTTATCAGTATCAGTGAAAAAGAGAAAGAAAGAATGAAGTAGTTTTAAAATGAGTGAATACTGAAACGTTAAAACTCCAGTGAAGGAAATAGTATTATAAAATGGAAAATACTGAAGTTACTAAAGTCTTAACAGTAGAATATTATTCTGGGATGGCAAGTAAATAAACGGTAGAGGTACTTCACAGCACTATTACTGTTGGGGAGTAAGGTAAAGTGTGAGAGTCCCCACATCCTTTGGGAGGATGCTTTGTCCCTGGATACCTTTTCTTCTCTGAGCACAGGCCATGTGCCCATTATTTCTGTTTAGAGTTGACTGGAAAACATGTCTCAATATTTGGTGCTCCAGGAAAAGTGAGACCGCGAGGAAACACCGCTATAGAAGCATTTATGACTTACTTCACTTATGCCTTACAGCTACTTGGGAAGCAAAGGGCTGCAACCACTCTGCCAAGAGACTTAGTTCTCCAACTGACCCCATACAGCTATCTTCGTAAGAGAGTCCGGTCCTAGTCTGAACAAGGCTAAATCATTTCATTTGTTGTTTATACAAAAGGGCTTGTATACATGATATATCAAAGCCATATAATAAAGAAAACTGCCACAGACTGGAGTCAAACCAGTTATTCAGCAGGTGGGTAGATAATGAAGAGAATGTTTTATTGCTGCTGGCAGTTACATTTTCTTGGTTTCAAATATTGGAACATCAGAGAAAAACAAACCAGAAGATGAAAAACATAGGATGCAATGCCAGCTGTTACACGATCAAGGAAGAAAGAATTGATATTATACCCAGGCAGTGCTCATTAACACACTGCTCTCCTGCCTTTTAGCACTGGAAGATCACAGTACATGAACTCCATAATACCAGTAAAGATCTCTGATATACTACATTGTATACCGTTTGCAATAATTAAACAATTCACTCTAGCTGTGCTGATTATAATTTAGCTTAAAAAACCTCACAAAAGTCTCGGCACAGTGTAGTGTGGTGCAATATCAGTACATGAAATACACACGTGTATATTATTTGCTGCTGCAAAGTGTGGCCAGTGCTCAAATGTGTACATTTTAAATGAATATTTGTTAAAATATTTTCTCAAACACTAGACTAATAGCCAAACTTTCTAAAATTCTATATCAATGTGGTGTTAAATGGAAAAAAAAATCATTAAAAGAGTAGCTAAAATGCATTATATAATTATCATTAAAATTTCATTTTTAGTCGCGATAATTATCATGAACCAGCAAAAAATAATGATTGATTATAAATGATGTGTCACTGTAACTGTTGGTCAGTGTGGGAGTAATAAAGTATAAAGAACCTTTGGATGGTAGGTATATGATAATTAACAATTAACATAAATATAACATTATTTAATTAACCATATATTGCATATATATTAATATTAATATATTATATATATTTATATATATTATTTATTAGGAAGAAACAATCATCATTTTTTGGCCATGTAATGAGAAGTGAACAACTGGAACATATCGTAACAACTGGGAAAATTGAGGGACGAAGAGATAGAAGGAAGTAAAGAGAAAAAATACCAGACAGTGAGACAGCTTAACTAAGAGAATGGCTTGGCAGAAGGTCAACAACAGAAATGATAAATAGCTACCGAGATCGAATGTTGTGGAGAGACATGATCACCTACGCCAGCAGGCCCGGTACCTGATGATGATAATATATATGATTAGTGTACGAAAAAAATACCTTGAAATAGCAATTCTCATTCTCAGCACTTCAAGACGGCACCGGCACAGGCAAGAGTCGGAACTTTTTGAGTCACTAGTCACTGAGTTGAGATTGACTGCTGAGTTCTCACAGGTTTGTTCACGTTACCAGCACTTTGACTTAGTTGATCAGTTACAGAAGGTAGGATCAGAATTTTGATCAAATATAGTAGGTATTGGGATAATAAAATGATTTATCGAAAAAAGTTACATTTTCCACATTTTAATTTCCAGCACTGTGTGGACATGACATGGACTTGAGTCAGACTCAAGAAGTCATAAGACACAAACAATAACAATCATGGTCTCTCTACTTCAAACTTACCGGTACCGGCAGGTACTGTCCGCTAATGCAGGAGATCCTTAGAATTCAGGATTGTTCGAAGTCCAAATTACTGTCTTTTCCATTAGATCGAAAGTGAAATAAATTCGTCCCGGCCCCGACAATACAACCCTAACTAGCGAGAACGTTATCGAACCAGCCACTGTCGTTGCTCACAAACTGACAATCTCTCGTCTCCAGAGTAAAAAGTCTTAGCTGGCACAACAATTCCTCCCAGTTGGGGATTGAGAAGCCATAAAATAACTCAAGCTTGTGTATACTTCTCGGCCCGAAATAAAATATGTTGACGATTTTACAACTATTGTCAGCTCAAAACAGAATGAATAACAGCAATGAAATTGTAAATCAACGCACTTGCAGTTAACAATCTGACAGGTAGTGAGAATGTAGCCAAGGAGACTAGCAGGTCCACACATTGAGCAGTGTGGTTGGGTATCAATATTATATAGGCCATGGAAGGTTGGCAACAATAATAAAATCAATAAATCTTTATTTATTCTGCCCATCTGTTGTTGCTTTGAAGTGTCGCTGGAGAAAGGAGGAATGTATCATATTATTCAATTATTGTTTAATTTTTGTAGATGTTCAATGATGTTGTATTGCTTGTTAAGTCGTTTTTTTAGTCATGAAAATTATTTTTTTAAAAAAGGGTTAAGTGATATGTTAACAGCTTTACGTAGGTGAGAAACAAAACAAAGATGGAACGACGTGGACCAACAACACAATAATATACTATATTTAAAAATAAAATGTATTTTTGTGCTATTGTTCCAGTTGAAGGCCTTTTTGGTTGAAACGTCGCTCCACTTTGGTTTTGTCTCTCACCTACGTGAAGCTGTTACTATACAACTTTTCCCCTTTAAAAAAAAAAAATTGTCATTATTATCATCAGCTATACAGCAGCTTTCATGTGCAGAAGGTCTGTAAATGTTATGGTCACTAATACCATATTCCCTATACGCCACTTGGCGTGACGGGGGTACTTGACTATACAGCAGCTTCGCATTTATATGCATCTTGATAGATCTCGATGCCTTTACACCGTACTTTTAGTGTAAGTTTATTAGTTTTATAAGTCATAGCCTACAATGGTGTTCTTGGACGTGTCTCATCATCATCAAGTATCGGGCCTACTGGCGTAGGTGATCATGTCTCTCCACAACTTTCGATCTCGACAGTTATTTATCATTTCTGTTGTTGACCTTCTGCCAAGCCATTCTCTTAAACCTGTCTGGTATTTTTGCTCTTTGTTTCCCTCTAACTTTTCGCTCCTAAATTTTTCCATTTGTTACAATATATTCCAGTTGTTCTCTTCTCATTACATGGCCAAAAAATGATGATTGTCTCTTCCTAATATTGGAAATTAGCTCTCTTTTTGCTTTGACCTCTCTCAGAACATCTTCATTACTCTTCTTAGCTGTCCGTGGTATTCTCAACATTCTTCTGTAAAATCACATTTCTACAGACTCCAGTGATTTTCTTGTCAGTTGTCGTATTGTCCATGATTCACATCCATATGTTAAGACTGGCTCTACATAACATTTAAGAACTGGATTTAAGATTTAAGAATTTTTGGAAAGCTGCTTTTGCCTGAGCCATTCTGCATCTCATTTCTTTTGTACATCTTCCGTCTGAGGTTAACAAAGTTCCCAAATATTTAAATTCATTTACCTGTTTTAATATTGTTCCACTTGTCTTTATTTTGCACTGAGGTGATATCTTTTTTTTTTGTTACCATAACTTATGTCGTTTTGCTATTAAGGCTGAGTCCTTTATTTTTGCTTTCTTTCACTATAATGTCCAACATTTCTTGTAACTCATGTTCACTCTCAGCGATTAAGACTGTATCATCAGCATACCTTAGATTATTTATATTATGACCTCCAATTGTTATTCCAGGCATGCCCCTTGAGTTATTGAGCTATTTGCGGGTCATCATCATTGCACTCCGAACATGTCCATAGGTGCTCAGATCCCCTCCTCAGCAATTCCCTCAGTGTCCAGCGACTGACGACTCCAGTTCTATGTTGGCTGATAAGTCTTCTTACACGGCCACCAAGTTTCTCATTTCTGGCCGTGCCCATCTTAACTCCCATTTCCATCATCCGAAGAAGTGACGTTGATCTGTGTTTGTCGAAGTCCTGTGCTCTTCCAACATCTCGAAGGGCATTGATGATGTCCGCCCGATCCATCGGTTGCCCGTCCTCAACGACAGCACAGCTAGCCAACCTGCCCGCTCTTTCATTTCCCCGTACTCCCGCATGTCCAGGACATAGACAAAGGTGACCTTACGTATTTTTGGATTTCTGCAACGACTCTACCCATTGCATGCGTATAGAGCCCGCCTCCACTTTTTTTTAGCATGCTCATCGAATCATTCAGTATACATGCGTGGGTGTAGTCTTGTGACTCTAACAATTTGAATGCCTTGGTCACTGCCATCGCCTCCATTGTCATGCTACTCGTGGTCATGACGTATGCACCACTGTCTTCTTTGACTATTCTGCCTGCCGAGTGTGCTTTAAATGCCCATGCACTTCTTTGGTATCATCTTATAGATCCGTCTGTATAGATGACTGCATCTTTCTCATCGGTGTTATCGCAGATGAGACCGTTGACCTCAGCATTAACCACGACAGGGTTCTGTTCCCTACTTTTCATGTCGAGTGTGACAATACACGAGAAAGTCCCCTTGAACGACATAGGCACCGGTATCCACTTCTCACCAAACACTGATATTGGTAAGCCCACAGACCTGTTTGATGACATCTTCTGCTCGGCCCACCCATGACTGGTCTACTATTTACTTCCTAAATTAAACTGGCTCATATTTTGGTCAATATTTTGTCCCCCTAGTTTCTTTATAACATTTTAAAGCAACGGCAGTGTATATCGGAGCCACTTTGAAACTTGATTCTACGTTTGGCGTAGGCGCAGTGAAACAATGACATCTGTTAATTATTGCATTCAATGGTCTTGTTCTGTGCCCAATTCATCTCTCACATTATGCCCGCTTGTGTGTTTTCGGTGCTTCCCCCTCCCCCTACTTATTTTGTGCGTGTTTGGTTATATACAACAATCATCATCATCATTATCTTTGCCATACCGGTTGGCGTAGGCGATCATGCCTTTCCACAATCTTCTATCTACAGTGCATCGTATCAGTTCTGTTGTTGACTGTTTTCCATGCCATGACACCAAGCTATCTAGTATTTTCTCTCTTTGTCGTCCGCGATCTCTCTTTTCTTTTATTTTGCCAGTTGCAGCCAAGTATTCGAACTTTCCTCTCCTCATGATGTGCCCGAAAAACAATGACATCTGTTAATTATTGCATTCGATTATATTGTTTTGTGCCCAATTCATCTCTCGCTTTATGCTCGTTTGTGTGTTTTCGCTGCTTCTCCTCTCCCGTCACTTATTTTGTGCGTGTTTGGTTATATACAATAATACAGGTATTATTTATTTATTAACTATATAGCAACCGAATGATGCACCTCATAAATAAAAAAAATAGAATAGCTCAGGCCAAAATAACATTTCAGAAAATAAAAAACGTATTATGTAAGACATCGATGTCAAATAAAAGTGAGAAAAAGAGCACATTGGTGCAATATACAGCAAATTCTGACATATGGAAGCGAATCATGGACAGTAGACAAACAAATTAACAGACAATTAGAGGCCACATAGATGCGATTTCTCAGAAGAATGTTGAAAGTTCCAATGACAGCTAAAAAGACCAATGAGGAAATTCTCAAAGAGGCCAACACAAAAAGGAAACTCATAAGAAACATCAGAAAGGAACAATCAACATTTTTCGAGCACATCATGAGAAGAGAAAAGTTGGAATGCTTGGTTACGTCTGACAAAATACAGGGAGAGAGAGATCGCGGACGACAAAGAGAGAAAATACTGGATGGCTTGGATGGTAGGTGGCATGGTAAACAGTCAACAACAGAACTGATACGATGCACTGTAGATAAAAGATCATGGAAGGACATGTTCGCCTACATCAACTGGTATGACACATGATGATGATGGTAAAAGATAATAAAGGTATGTAATAGCATCACATCTTACCGCATGGATTCCGGGAAATCCAGGGTGAGGGGAGAAAAGAATAGAGCCACTGTTACGTGGCATGCTTGTAGGAGGCGGCTATGGTGGTTTGGAATTGTCGCATGTGCAGTCGAGTAAGACATGCACGGACGGCCTTGCCAATTTACCGATGCATTTTAGGAAATTCTGTGACAAGGTGATGGAACGGATTGGGGAATTCCCGACTACACTGAAAATGGTTCCATGAATAGGTAAAGTACGAGACTTCAATCAGCGTCTTGCGATTTTTTCCACCAATATGTGCTCGGCCGCCTATCCAGAAGTGTTCGGACACTTCTGGACAATGTCGCTTTAAGCATTCCTCACCTTCCCAGAGTGCTAACCTGGTACTCATTTCTGCCAGCGGATGGGTCGACCGCGGGGATATATTTTTTATCCAACCACGAGTAGAACTCCCACTGCTTCCAGCGGGATTAGAACACGCTGTCCGAACGTCAGTAGCCCAGTCGGGTCGTTTTCCCAGAATAAAATAGAAAAGAACTACGGCTGTAAGGGAACGGTGTGAGGGCTTCCGCTTTTAGTGAGCACATCTTTTGGAGGCCTCTCTCTATTGCTCTTTCACTGGATGTTTTTCCTTTCTTGACTAAAGTTTAAAAAAAAAAAAAAAAAAAAGTAAAGAACCCCGTGACGCCAAGTGGCATATAGGGACAATGGTGTTAGTGACCATCATTTTTACAGATCTTCGGCACATGATTTTCGGGGTAATGTGGTCGGTATTACGCCCGTGTCGCTTTACTTTCCCAGAAAAATGCGGCGCCCATTTAAAACTGGGTGAATCCGGAAGCCGTCGATCTGGATCGAACCCAACCTCTTGTCCTTTGTAGTCCAGCTGACTAACCACTGAGCTATCGAAGCTCATTTCTTGACTAAAGGTCCATGCTATTTTTTTTCCAACTGGATCGACTACAGTACATGTTTTATATCCTGGTCTTAGGCATGTAAAGTGAGCCCTTAATAAGGTATCTAGTCTAGTCTTTCGTGACTTTTCCCTACCCCCCCTCTCACATCTCATCACATCCACATTTGACTTACAGTCATCTACTCTCTAGAAGCTTTTGGATCGTGTCTTAGTTGAGTCTCGTATTAATTGAAAGTATTTTTCATTTTACTAATTTTTATGTACTAGTTTATATTTTCAATTTTTATTCTCTTATAATGTAGTCATCATCATCATCATCATCATCATCATCATCAAGTACCGGGCCTGCTAGCGTAGGTGATCATGTCTCTCCACAACTTTCGATCTAGACAGCTATTTATCATTTCTGTTGTTGACCTTCTGCCAAGCCATTCTCTTAAGCTGACTGGTATTTTTTCTCTTTGCTTCCCTCTATCACTTCGTCCCTTAATTTCTCAAGTTGTTACAATATATTCCAGTTGTTCTCTTCTCATTACATGACCCAAAAAAATGATGATTGTTTCTTCCTAATATTGGAAATTAGCTCTCTTTTTGCCTTGACCTCTTTCAGAATATTTTCATTACTCTTCTTAGCTGCCCATGGTATTCTCAACATTCTTCTGTAAAACCACATTTCTACAGACTCCAGTGATTTCCTTGTCTGTTGTCCTATTGTCCATGATTCACATCCATATGTTAAGACTGTCTCTACATAACATTTAAGAACTCTTTTTCTTGTTTCTATTGTCAAAAATGGATTGCATAGTATCTTCCTCATTTTTTGGAACGCTGCTTTTAACACATGATGTCCCCTACCGAACAAGGGTTTTCCATTGGAATCCCCCTTAACCTTCTTGTCGTGATTTCTATTGTTGTGGCGATTCATGATTGTACAAATTTACGACGGTGGTTTTCTGTTGCATTCCGTCGGTTTGTTTACGGTTATAATGTAGTACATCTGCCTTTTGTTTTATCATTTCATTTCTTATCCCTCTTTTTATTTCTCCGTGATTTGGAGGCAGAGTCGCATCTCAACAGCAGAGTTGGAAGTTGTCAGAGACGAACAGCTGATGACTTGTGATGGGATCGGTGAACCAGAACCATCCAGACCCTACTCCACCTCTCTGTGGTGCCTCCAGTAACAGACTAACCTGTTTAGTCTGGCCAAGTGAGTAGGGATCGAAGAGGGAAGACAACCTGGTACTAAAAAAATAACATGCTGAAGTCGGATGTTTTGGGCCGAAAGGCGCAAATACCACAGTTTTAATACAAATCACCACAGTATGCATACACGCCCACTTAACGTCCTCTTAAGGGCAGATGGTGTGGAGGTGTATTCCTTTAGTCATCAAGCGAACGCAAGCAAGCATTTCTCCTTGATTTATTTGTCCCATTCATTCTAGATGTAGCAGAGTTTATCTTTATTTCGTTGTCCGTTTGTGTTCTCATTCCCCGAAGAAGGCCTCATGTAGGCCTAGGCCGAAATGTCAGTATTTTGTTGCTCATATTTGTTGTTGTTGAAAGCTGTCATCATACCTTGTAGGAGTGTACATTACACCCCACCACTTGCTGCTATCTTATAAAACTTTGATCATAAAGTTGAGCAAATTGTATACTCGATTCCTTGAGGGAGATAGAGGAGATGGTTGGTGAGGACAAGGTGACCTGCTGAACCTGTGTGCCTGGTTGTAAAAAAGGTGTGTCTACAGGTCAACACCTGACTGGAACACATTTTGAGAGCGTGACAGTGCACTCTCTAATCAATTGAAATCCTTAAAATCGTCGCATGTGTCACTGAATAAGGCTGCATGGTAGTCGACCTTGTGTCAACAGAATTTGCCAATGCGCTTTGGCAGGCAGCTATGACAGGAGTAGATATGGAAGTTTCCGCCAGGTGAGAGATTGATTTCACGAACAGAACAGAACGTTTTGCGATAAGCTGGGACAGGAGGTGCAGTGGATATGTAGGTCCCAAATGCAGATCGCATGGATGGATTGATAGATTAGATTAGATATAGATAGGCAGACGGACAGACAAGACAGGACAAGACCAGACCAGACCGGCAGATTAGAGAATCATGAAGGAAGAAGGTCTGTAAGTCAAAAGATCATAACAAGTTCAGATTGCTATGTGTCCCTCCTTCACTGTGATTTGAATATTTGTATTTGAGGTTTCCATATTTTCTTTCACGAATAATCGAATAGCAAAGCAAGCCCTCATGTGGGAAACAACAGGTAAGAGAAAAAGAGGAAGACCCAGAGAGACACTGAGAAGAACATTGATGAGAGAGGCAAGAGCAGCAGGAATTGGCTCCCTCAATGAGATAGAGCTGCTTGCACAGAACAGAGACATATAGCGAGATTTGATAAAATATCTTTAAAAGAATTGAAAACTGCTAGAACAGAAATTCATATGAAGGAGTATCTTGGTCTACGCCCTATGGGCCGGCTACGGCTTGAAATCCCAAATAGATAGATAGATAGATATTTTCTTTAACAATGGATTTCAATAAACACAGGCTTGATAGCTGTATTTTTGTTGTTATTTAATACTTTGTACCATATCTCAATTGGTTGTTACTTTCATCATTTTTACAAGTCTGTTTAATGTTTATTATGGCAAGAAATAAGTAAAGAATTCTTTACTCTTGCCTGTTGTTTGTATTTCATTTATGTTTCTTCATTCCCTTTAATGTGTTGACATATTCTGATCAAAGTTGCAGTCAAGTTGCATGTGTACAGAACTTTTCTATAAACATTGTCTTAAGAAAGGTGACTGTGAAATCATGTGTTAATTCCTTACCTACAGTAACTGTCTAAGGAGATCTGCAACAAATGTTCTAATGTCTAGAGTTTAGCATGAGTCTGTTTTACTCATCCACTAATTGTAAATAAATTGGTAATTTCATATGTCCCTGACTTCCGGTCAATATGGTGGATAAGTGGCAGGAACCGTTGAGGTTCTGTTTGAAAAGTGTTCCTTGTTGCAGTTTCCTCTTATTCCAAGTCTGGCTTGCTGTTGAAGCTACGAGTTTAGTGCTCTGTGCACACCGTGAGCTGTGTTTTTCATCCGGATCTTGTTTCGATATTCTGATTGTTTATAACGAATGATAATATCGTATGACAAAGGACAGTTTGGCTGTGTTCACTTTCAGTGCGGTTACGTCTTATGTCTTTTGGCGTGTGCTGTTGCTGCTATGATGGGGACTGCAGCTGTCTTTCTTTGTTTGGATCCTTCAATGAGATGAGATGTTAATTTGGATGATTCCACTGGCACGGGCAGTTGAGCAATTATGGATTTTAATTTGTTTGCAGCGATACTGAGGCCTTCGACTAACTATAACTACTTCATATGTCTTGTCTATGATTCATAGAATACAACATAAATTATATGTAATTTGAACAGTGAATGTTTTTCTATAAACTTGCATTTAATTGCTTCAGATATGTTAGTTGCTTCAGCTGAAATACTATATGATGAACTAATACATGGAAAAAGACAAATCGGCAGACCTAAACTATGATATAGAGATATCTGTAAATCATATCTGAACGACTTCTCCATATGTGAATATGACTGGGAACATCGGGCAAGTGATCACACATCATGGAGAGCATGTATAAGGAATGGTATAACATCATTTGAGACTGTGCTAAGGCAAAACTTAGAAGAGAAAAAACTCATGAAAAAGGATGGAAAACCCTGTGACTTGTTCATTCTGTGGCTGAGTGTGTTTGTCAAACATTGGTAGAATTAGCCACGAGAGAAGCTGTTCGACAAAAACAAAACCTAAAAAAATCCCCCAAAAAACAACACAATGGCCTCAACTAGACCGCCTGACAAGATGAAAAGGTCCATGTATATATAGTGGCTTCAGATCTGCATGCAAGAACAGCAAGTAGAGTTAATTAACATGGTAGTTTAGTGACAGGGCACTCTACCAAGATATGGGTTTCAATCCTGGACTAGACTGCCTATTTATTTTGTGTCATCATCATCATCATTATCGAGTGTCGTCTCCACAACGAAGGTTGGCTACCATGGAGCGCCATTCTGCTCTGTCTCTTACTTTGATGGTGCAGGTTTTCATAGGCTGATTAGTCCATATTTTGATGTTACTCGTCCATGTTAGTCTTGGTCTGCCTCTTTTACCTTGTATTTTCCCCTCCAGAATTACTTTTGGTAGGCTGTTGTGTCTTTTAACAAGGCCCAAAAATCGCATTTGTCTTGTTTGAATTGTGTTTAGTAGTTCTCTTTTCATTTTTAGTTGTTTTAAGACTTTGTCGTTTGTTTTCTTTTCCTTCCATCCAATTCATTCTGTGTATTTTGCATATATGTCTGTATATTTTCTATGTGCAGTTTGAATACCTGTATTACTATAGGTTTATCTCACTTCTGGATTTCTTAAAACAAATATTTATTTTTTTTATCTTTATTTCTTGTTCTTCCATAGACAAATAGTAAATTCTACTTGGTAGAGGGGCTCTTCTATAATCATCACATGAAATAAATCACTTCTTCTTCATCCCATAACTATAGAGGTCATATAACTTATAGACTTTGTAAACCTTTTCCATTTTAGTCTTATCTTCAGTTATTTTATGGGACTCTGCAATGGCAAGACCTGTCCATTCTTTGATGTTATCTTCCCCTCTTTCACAGTTCCTATAATAGTCTTTGTTATGCCAGACAATCAAGATACATGGCCAAATCATTTCATTTTTCATTTCTTCACAATAGTCAAAAGCTCATCATGTACTCCAATTTCTTCTTGTATCCTTTTGCAAACCTTTTTATTTGTGATACAGTCTGAGTAAGAGATGTTCAAAACCTCACATTTCATCTCCATTGCTTGTACTTTCTTCTGCAGCTCTGCTGTTGTAAGGGTCCATGTTTCACAAGCGCATAGAAACAAAAACTGATATACCTAGGTGGCATATCAGTCTGATTTTAGACTCAAACGTCATCTTCAAAAAATCACATCTAGAATCAATAACAGAAATAAATGACTTCTAAGAGAGATAAATGACTTTTATAATCATTGAAAGAAATAAATGACTTTTAGAATCAATAACAGAAATAAATGACTTCTAGAATCAATAACAGAAATAAATGACTTCTAAGAGAGATAAATGACTTTTATAATCATTGAAAGAAATAAATGACTTCTAGAATCAATAACAGAAATAAATGACTTCTAAGAGAGATAAATGACTTTTATAATTATTGAAAGAAATAAATGACTTCTAGAATCAATAACAGAAATAAATGACTTCTAAGAGAGATAAATGACTTTTATAATCATTGAAACAAATGACTTCTAGAATCAATAACAGAAATAAATGACTTCTAAGAGAGATAAATGACTTTTATAATTATTGAAAGAAATAAATGACTTCTAGAATCAATAACAGAAATAAATGACTTCTAAGAGAGATAAATGACTTTTATAATCATTGAAAGAAATAAATGACTTCTAGAATCAATAACAAAAATAAATGACTTCTAAGAGAGATAAAACTTAGGCTATTCAAATCAAATGTACTATCAACCCTTACGTATGCGTGTGAAAGCTGGAAAACAACAAGAGATATAGAAACAAAGTTGAACGCATTCGAAAATAAATGTCTAAGGAAAATACTTGGTATAGAATGGAACGAATTCAAAACAAACGAGGAAATTAGAGAATCGCAAATCAACCACTAATATCTTCAGTAATAAAGAAAAGACGATGGTCATACGTTGGACATGTGATGAGAAGAGATAATAATCGAATAGCAAAGCAAGCCCTCATATGGGAAACAACAGGTAAAGAAAAGAGGAAGACCCAGGAGACACTGAGAAGAACATTGATGAGAGAGGCAAGAGCAGCAGGAATCGGCTCCCTCAATGAGATAGAACTGCTTGCACAGAACAGAGACAGATGGCGAGATTTGATAAATATCTTTAAAAGAAAACTGCTAGAACAAAAATTCATATAGGAGAAGGTGTATCTTGGTCTACGCCCTATGGGCCGGTTACGGCTCGAAAGGTCAATAGATAGATAGAAGAGAGATAAATGACTTTTATAATCTTTGAAACAAATGACTTCTAAAATTAATAAAAGAAATAACTTTTAAGAGAAATAAATGACTTTTATGATAATTCTTCTTTCCTTCCTCATTTACCTTTCAGCATCAAGGGGAGATATAATTTTGTGGTCTTTTGCTCTTCTGTTCGCCTCTGCTGCTGTTATGTTTCCTAGTGTTTCTAATATTCCATCAACCATCTATTTTTTTCGTGGTTGGTCCTTGGGTCTGGTGTTCTCAATGTCAGCTTTTTTCTCAATTCTTCATTTCTGATCTATCTCTCAGACTGTTTCCTGTCATTCGTCTAACACATTTCATCTCAGCAGAGGTTATTTTTCTTATTATTCTTGGATCTATAGTCCAGGTCTGGCATTGGTAGCACAACTATGGAATGAAGATTGTATTGTAGAGTGTCCTTTTTGCCACTAGAGTTATTTCCTTGTTGGACAATTGTGATGATAGCTGTCCAATGATTTGACAAGCTTTGTTGCATCTTGATTCTATTTCTGCTGTTTGTGAATTGTTGTTTGTCACTAGACTTCCTAGGTATTTAAATTCCTCTACATGTTTTAGTTGTCTGCCGTCTATAGTTATGTTGACGTTCTGTTTCTCTTTTGCGATATTCATGACATCTGTTTTGTTGATGTTGATTTTCATGTTGTATTTTGTGCCTGAGATGTTGAGTTTATTTAAGTGTTCTTGTAGGTCTTCTATTTTTCCATTTATTACTGCCTGATAATCTGCAAGTAAAAGCTCATTGATCTCCTCTGTCTCTGATAGGTTGGCTAACTTGCATATATATATCCATTTATGTAATAAACAGTAGGGGGGATAGTACGCACTCCTGTCTTACACCTGATCTAACTTCAAAGTGGTATCCGTAACCTGCTGCAGTTCCGACTGTGCAGCTACTATTGATGTAGAGACTTTTAATTAGGTTGGGTCGAAGTTGGCTTGCTCCGTATGTTGTTAATATCTCCCGCAGTTGTTCTCTGTTTACTCAGTCAAATGCTTTTTCCTGGTCAATTAAAGCTATGTACAAATTTTGATTGTGTTCTGTCGTTTTTTCTGCGAGCTGTTTTAAGGTGAATAGAGCATCAGTACATCCTCTGTTTTTTCGGAACCCCATTTGAGAATCGCTTAACTATAGTTCTATTTTGGGTCTCAGCCTTTTTTCCACAATTTTGGCGTATAACTTTCCTACATGGCTGCGAAAGCGATATAATCATTAAAAGAAATAATTGACCTCTAGAATCAATTTTTAAAAAAAATTAATGACTTTTATAATAAAAAAAAGAAACAAAAATACTTCTGTAATAAATATAACAAATAAAAGACCTATAATCAAATAAAAATAAAAATTACTCCCATAATGAATAACTTCTATAATCACTAAAAGAAACAAATTACTTCTACAATCAATAAAAAAAAACACAAATCACTTATATAATCATTAAAATGAATGAATCATTACTGTAATTGTTCAAAGAAATAAACCACTGCAATAATTAACTAATAGAAAAAAAAAAGAGTGATTTCCAATGTAACAGTATCCTTTGTTTTAACAACTATAGCAAAGTCTTTCTACCAACCTGAAGAATGAACTGGTGTCGTTAGAAAAATGAGAAATAATAAATAAAAGTAAATATTTCACAACAAATATATTGTCAATGGATTGACATGTATGCTGAATACAATACAACACAATGCGAATGTGTAAACAAACAATGTAACCAACTGCACATGTAACGTATAGCAAGGCAATACACTCACAAACTATCATCAAAGTGTGAGTTCCGTCCAGAAGCATATTTTCTTTGAGCATTTTAATACTTCACTTTGTTTAATACCTTTCAACTATTATGACATTCTGTTTTACTTTTTAAATTTTATTTTACATATTTATTTCTTGCTTTCCATGAAAAAGTCAGATTTTCAGGCCCCATAATGTTACAGCCACTTGTGTTGTTATCTTTGTCAAGCTGCAACCATACCATTTTTCTGTTTTTTATTCTCCCTCATACATACCTTCTGTATAGTATGGAATCCTTATAATTTTTAAGGAATTTAAAAAAAGAAAAGAAAAGAATTTGTGTGCTGCACCTTCCACTTTTATGGGAAAGAGAGCATTTGTGTGACTTTCCACATCTTTTTTCTTTTTACAATTTATCTAAACATAGCATTTTATGAAAATAAATTGTATGCAGAATTGTGAAAATGGCTCTGCTTATACAAGAGCTATCCGATCAAACTGTACCAACCTACATTTGAAACCGCTATAAATACCACCATAGTCCCTGCAGAGCCACATATGCTATGTGTTTTTGCTAAGAAAAAGGTGGTCAAATCTGAAGTCATACATTTCCTGTACACATACAAAAAAGGAAATGTTGATTATAAATTAGTGGAATTTTTATTTTTAGATAGTTTTGGTTAAGAATTTAAACATTCTCACCTTAAATCACTTTAAAATGTCACTTTTTAAATGCATGTAACCATTAATCTAAAATGTTACCCTGAAATAATTTTAAATTTGTTGATAGGTCTTAGTATTAAATCTAAAAGAATCAATGCCCATTACTAGGTAACGTAATTAAGCTTTAACTAACATTAGGGAATTTGTTTTAGTTAATTTAAGAATACTAACATTAGAGGAAATAAAGGCAATGCCCAGGGAATCCACGATGATGTAAAAGTTTTTAAAAAAATCACTCGGGATCATACGCTGCTCTAGTGGAGATCCCGGTGACGTTTTTTCAATTCTCCTGTTGCTGCTCTCGTAGTGCAGGAAGAAAAGAACAAAAACACTGAGTGGGAAAAAAACAAAAAACAAATCTGAAGTCAACAGCTCTCAACCACACTACATCACATTGTTGAGCTTTAGAAACAGATCTGAATTTACAATAAGATTATTGCTTGTGTGTAAGTATTTTTAATCACCTGTTATTTTAGATGTTTTTGTTTTCCCCAAAAAATGCTACAATAATTTAGTATTCTATTACATTTTAAAATGAGCTGTTGGGTATTTGGTATTCTGTAGATCAGCAACATTTGCAAGTGCTGAAAAGGCTAATTAATTTTTTTCCTGCATTATCAGGAAGTTACTGACAACAGCTGAAGGGACTCGCATTTTCCAGGAGATATCACATGATTAGTGTTACTATATAATTAGGTGGAAGGTCAGGAAACGCCCCACTTATTGGCTGTCATTGACTTAATAAAGGGCAGCATGGCAACCTCTGGTCATCTGTTCATGAGCGACACCCTTTAGCCGACACAATGTAATTTTCACTATAATTTTCTCTAGACAGCTGCAGTCTAATATAACTTAGAAGACCTAGGTTGAGGTTGAACAGATCATGCCTCAACAAGGAGTGGCAAAAATCCTAAGACATAAAAAAAAAACTTGATTGAACAGAAAAGTTTTTGGAATGCATGGAGTACTTTTCAGAGTATCCGTATGTAAGTTCAGTGTCTCTGCTATTAAAAAAAAATATTGCCATAAATTAATTTACTGGTAAATCCTAAAAAAAAAAAAATTAATGTTAAAATTCAGGTTCCATTTAAACATAACTGTGTCGAATTTGAGTGAAATCTGTTGATCTTGTCACATTCAAATAAACAGTTTAGGAAACAATCCCTTAACCTCCATTAATGTTTGAAAGCATGGATCATGGCTTGTTTGACAGCCAAATTGTTTGCCTCTGTATATTTCATAATTAATTTATTGGATAACCTTTACAACAGAAAGTGCATTTTAAATTTAGCATTTATTTAAACATACCACAACTGAACAATCTGAAAGATATCAGATAATCTAGTGTCCAATCCAACTGGAACTTCTAAGAAACTATTTTATTTTAACATTAAAAAAAATTGACGTAATTCCCCCCCAATTTATATCTTTAAAGGAATTGAAAACTGCTAGAACAAAAATTCAGATAAGAGAAGGAGTATCTTGGTCTACGCCCTATGGGCCGGCTACGGCTCAAAAGGTCAATAGATAGATAGATAGAATTTATATGCCTTTTTAAAAATCAGGTGTTCAAATTTATACCACTAAAAATATGGAAGGTATGCTCATAGCTTTCTAGTTTGAACTACTTTGTTTCTCTTGTTGGTCTCATTCTTTTCTGGTGTCACTAGTTTCCTTCTGATAGCCATAACATTATGAAATAGAAAATTGTACTCTTTTCTTACGTTTAAAAAATAAATGCTGTGAATGATTAATGTTTTATTAATAACATTAGTTGATGATGATATTATCACCTGTTGATCCACCCCGTCATGCAGAATTTCACCATGAAAGCTAAAACAGCGTGAACGGGTATGAACAGTAGATTTGATCAGAATCATTGCGAAGAATTAAGTTTAACTTGTATATGCCAATTATACTGTAAACCTTCAGGTTCATGCAGTAGGAAGTCAACACCTGGGGGGGTCATGACCCAGGTGAGTCCATTTCCCCCAGAGTGTCAAGAAGCTAAAGAGCTGAAACACTTTCTAGACGGGGTCCACTTCTGATGATCAGATTACCTCCTGCTGCAAACCTCTGTATAAAGAGTTTCCTAATACTTACATTGCTGCATTAATGATATATTAATGATAAATTCTCATTATATAATGAATGTTCATTTTGTATTTTACCTCTGATGTGACCCTAGGTTATTGCTACGTAGTGAAATGATTGCATTGTCCATAATCTAAAGAGACATGTTACTGATGGGAGCATTATTAGAAGTTTTTCCAAGCCAGAAAGGACAAAAGGACATAACTCTGTGCAAGGATAGGCTGAAACCTATTGCCTCTAAACCAGCAGGAATAGTCAAATGATGTACATGTACACATTGTATGTAATGTAATATCTGTTGTACAAAATGTTATACTTCACCATTATGAAACAATGATTTCTACAACAAAAGTAATCATAACATTTTGAATATAGACTTTAGAACAGAATGGCATCACTGCAGGTGGGGTATTCCCATATCTGCTTAGCCTCCACTTCCAGCAAACAACAAAGTGGTTATCCTGATTGCTCATAATGTTCTTGTAAATGTGTTGCATTTTGAAAAGAGGTGCACAAACTCATGATGCACACTTCTGGGTTGCTGTAACAGCAATCGCAGGTAGCATGAACCATCATGCATCTATGCCAAATCCACATAAACTTCATGATCTGTGAGTTGTCCCAAATGTCTCAACAAATGAAGTCAGGCCTCCACTTCAGTGAGATAAGAAAGTAGTCCAGCTGGTAGCAAATTTGAAATAAAACACAGCTCACACATCCCATCCCAGGGCAAAGCCAAGGCTTAGTACCATTCCACTCCAATCAATGGTCAGTCGCCCGCAGCACATATCTCTGTGCACAGGCACCGCAACCATGTTGACTTTGTGGTCAGGTGAATACAATTGGTCCACCGTTGTCTCCACAAATGACAAATTTAGACCACAAAGAATCATTTTGAAACACACTACAGCAAAAATGTCACCCCAGTCTTGAGGTTAATTCGACCAGGTGGCTACCTCGGCCTGCTGCACCAACCAGAAGTTGGAACATTTATAAGGTGCTACCAACTATGACTTGTTTGACATGAAAATCTTTGGAGGCAATAGAAATGTAGTTTTACAGAAGAATCTTAACAATACCATGGACAGCAAAAAGAATAAAAACTAAATTATCATTATGTGTCATACCAGTTGGTGTAGGTGCAATCATGTCCTTCCACATTTCTCTGTCCAAAGTGTATCGTATAATTCTGTTGTTGACTGTTTACTGTGCGATGACATCAAGCGATTCAGTATCTTTTCTCTTTGTTGTCTGCTATCTCTCTCTCTCCTTGTATTTTGATAGTTGTAACCAGTATTCCAACCTGCCTTTTTTCAAGATGTGTCAGAAAAATGTAAATTGTTCCTTTCTGATGTTTTTAGGAACTCTTATTCTGTGCTGGCCTCTTTGAGAATTTCCTTGTTGGTCTTTTTAGTTGCCCAGGGAACTCTGGACATTCTTCTGAGAAATCCCATATCTGTGACTTCTAATCATCTTTTCATTTGTTTTTGTCTGCAGCTGTCCATGATTCACTTCCACAGGACAGAATTGGCTGTACAAAGCACAAATGAAATCTCTATCTCACATCTATTGACATAGATATGTTGCACAAGATGTTTTTCATTTTCTGAAATGCTACTTTGGCTAGTGCTATTCTGCTTTTTATTTCAGTCATGCATCTTCCATCTGGTCATATAATAAATGATAACAGAGGACAAAGCAAAATGAAAACGTATCATCAACATCAGGAAGAAACAAGCTTCATTTCAGTCAGCGAATGTGATAAACAACTGTAAAGACAGAAGGTTGTTGTGTGACCTGATTATTATGTCAAAAGGTTGGCACTTGATGATGATGATGATACTGAAATGCTTGAAAATTGTGTCTTGAATACACTATGCCATGTTCAGTGCCGATCTTTTTAACATCTTAATTGTTCTAATTCCTTATCTTTCTCAAGCTTTACATATTTTCTTTCATTCAAGTGCTTTGCCTTTAAAACAAATTAAATAGTTTTTATGAATATATAAAGCAAAAGATCACAAGTTGTCACAAATAAAAAAGAAAAAAAGCGAATGAATAAATTAACTCTTAATATACGTGTATCAAAAGCCATGTTTCTACAACCTGTTTTCAATGAGCAAATTTATAAGCACAAATGAGTTAATAAATTCGCATTAATATTATTTAATTAATAATATTAATCCCTTAACTGGGAAAGAGATTATCTAAAATTGATAATGTAATGAGGAGAAATTTTTCACTTTCCACAATCCAAATATAGTTTTAGAATTTGTCAACAGAGTGCATAGTATTTGTCAAGCCTTTCACAATTCATGTGCATTTTTGGACGTAAAAAAAATAATAAAGTACCCCCATCACGCCAAGTGGCGTATAGGGAATATGGTGTTAGTGACCATAAATTTTACAGACCCTTGGCACATGATTTTTTGGGTAATGTGGTCGGTATTACACCCATGCCGCTTTACTTTCCCAGAAAAAAATCTGGTACACATTTAAGGCTGGGTGAACCTGGAAGCCGTCGGTTTGGATCAAACCCTACCTCTTGTCCTTTGTAGTCCAGTTCAATAACCATTGAGCTATCACGGCTATGATAAATATAAATGTTGAATTCTGTAACCAAATATGGAGAAATTTCCCATGTTTTACAATTCAAATATATTATTCTATCTATCTATTGACCTTTCGAGCCGTAACCGGCCCATAGGGCGTAGACCAAGATACACCTTCTCCTATATGAATTTTTTGCTCTAGCAGTTTTCTTTTAAAGATATTTTATCAAATCTCGCCATCTGTCTCTGTTCTGTGCAAGCAGTTCTATCTCATTGAGGGAGCCGATTCCTGCTGCTCTTGCCTCTCTCATCAATGTTCTTCTCAGTGTCTCCCTGGGTCTTCCTCTTTTTCTTTTACCTGTTGTTTCCCATATGAGGGCTTGCTTTGCTATTCGGTTATTATCTCTTCTCATCACATGTCCAACGTATGACCATCGTCTTTTCTTTATTACTGAAGATATTAGTCCATAACAATTCCAAATAACAAGGGCGATAAAATACATCCTTGTTTAACCCCAGTTTCTATTGGGAAACATTCACTCAGTTCTTCCTCTGTTCGAACTGCACATGTGTAACCATCATACATGTCTTTGATAATATTTATGATTTTTGATGGTAAGCCATATTGCTTCAGAATTTTCCACAAAGAATCTCTATGAATACTATCAAATGCTTTTTTTAAGTCGATGAAGTTAAGTACAAAAGGTTTTTGCTTTTCAATGTGTTCCTCCAATATAAGTCGTAGAGTGAAAATGTGGTCAATACAGCTTCTCCCTTTTCTAAACCCAGCCTGTTCTTCACGCATTACGGTATCTATTGAATCCTGTATTCTATTAGGATGATGCAGAATAACTATGAGGCAACTGACAAAAGTGTCAAAATATCAAATATATTATTGCATAGTTTTAAATTAAATCGCCTAAATGATAAAGTAGAGAGAAGGAATTTTTAATATTCTGCAATTCAAGCATATTATTGCATAGTCTTAGATTAAAGAGGCTAAAACGATAAAGTAGAGAGAAGGAATTCTCTATATTGCATACATTGATACTATCAGCATTCAAAGTACACTATAACAATTGTTTCAACAAATATTAGGATCAATATTTTTAAGTTCAATGCCTGTAAGTTAAAAAAAAAAGTAAAATGCCTCATCACGCCAGGTGGAGTATAGGGAATATAGTGTTGGTGACCTAATTTTTACCGAACTTCGGCAGATGATTTTTGGGGCATTGGGTATTATGCTCGTTCTGCTTTACTTTCCCAGAAAAAAATCCGGTATCCATTAAAGGCTGGGTGAACCCGGAAGCCGTCGGTTGGGATCGAATCCTACCCTTTGTCCTTTGTAGTCCAGTTTACTAACCACTGAGCTATCGCGGTTATTGTAACCAACTTGTACATATTTTTGTTAAATGCATTGATTAAATTTAATAGTGATCAATCAAAGATTAGATTATCCAAAGGCAAGTCTACATCCAGTTAGTGTGGCAAAACTTGCAGCAGGGCTACGTTCGCAAAATGGAAAAATAGCAATTGCCTATACCTTATAGGGTGCCATGCAGCTAAGGGATTAAGATTATGTTTGATTTATTCAAATACGTAGAAATATTGTAATATTAAACATAGTGATATAGAATCATGGTATAAAAAAAATATATATAAAAAAAACATTAAAAAAAGCACATATAAATTCAGATAATACATACACAATGTGTACACTAAGAGTTAAGCATGAATTACAATAAACAGCATAATAATGACACATTTAATATGGGAAAGATGAGACAGAAATATGGATAATAAAAGTTGTCTGATACTGTATATGTCGTCGGTGGTGGTCGTATGAGCGAGCTCGTACGGTTATTCTGTATGTTGAGCTGTCTACTACTGAATTCAGTGTGTACACAATACCCCGACCTTCATCCACTCTCAGGTGGAATTCCAGCTTGGGGTCATTCTGGAGCATTGTAAATGTTGTCTGGGGAAAAGAAACAGGAGGTTTTGAGTATAATTTTATGCAAAAAACAATTTATTTCTCAGCACTGGTGAAGTAAAAATTGTTGAAGACACATATTTATATCATTGTCGACTCTATGTCACAATTTTTCCCTTCTTGTTAGGTAATTAGGAAATATTTTTACTTCTTTGATAAAGAGATATATTGTAATCCTCGCTTGGTTACTGTTATGAGTTTTACAGACCATATTGTTGTAGCAACCAACAGGCCATTCAGTGCGTCTAAAAATATACGTTCATTAGGTGCTAGTTCGTTCAAGATTTTCTTAAAAGGAACCTGATATGCACTATTTTGAACAGCCTAGTGGTTGCTGCAACAGGCTATTAAATAATTTGTGTCTGTGACTAAAGGAGAAAATAAAACATACTTTGCAGAACACCAGCACATGTTTGCCAGTAAATCTAAGCTCTTGACTATATATTTTGCATTTAATTCCATGCTAAAACAATATTTTTGTGAAGTTTTAAAGAGGAAAAAATAATCTAATTAATTAAAGTGAAACACTTCAATATTAGGGAGCCGCGATAGCTCAGTGGTTAGTGAACTGGACTACAAAGGACAAGGGGTAGAGTTCGATCCCAACCAACGGCTTCCGGGTTCACCCAGCCTTAAATGGGTACCGGATTTTTTTCTGGGAAAGTAAAGCAGCACTGGCGTAAAACCGACCACATTACCCCAAAAATCATGTGCTGAAGGTCTGTAAAATATAGGGTCACTAACACCATATTTCCCTATACGCCACTTGGCGTGACGGGGTACTTTACTTTACTACTTTTTTACTTCAATATTAAATTCAAAATGTAAATATATTACAACTGTAATACATTTAAGAATATTAAAATTTAATACCTAAAAATGAGTATGCAAGATAATTTTACAAATGTTTTTTTCTATTATTTTCTACCAAAGTGACTTTCTGAAATCTAATACATATTCTTTTGTTATTAATTGTTGCCACATATAATTTTTATTTAAAGTCTTTCAAAATCATTCAACCACCAAGAAGTTCAATCTTGTAAACAAACAATTTTATTGCTGTCCCAGCAGAGAGTGTAGTTGCTAAAACTGGTTTTAATTGCAGTGTTTGTTCTAAGTTTGGGTTTTTTCCCCATTTCTGATGGAACTGGTGTGAAGAATTGACTGTGGGCATCCCTCTTTAAATGAAAGTTGTTCAGGATCATTTGTCTGTGCAGCTAATTATAGTATGCATGAAGGTCAGCTTCATCAACAGCATTGACTGATAAAAAGTCATCTATTTTGACTGAAAAGACTAGATGTTTTGGAAGATGTGATGTGAGGTGGAGCAGATATAGATATTCCCTAAAAGCAATGAACAGATTCCACGGGTAGAACAGAACATGATTTCTAAATTTTTACAAACAATAATTATAAAATTAATTAAAAATTATTTGACCAACATTTGTTGCAATTCATTTTACTCTTTAATATAGATTATCTATTATTGTGGCAATTCATGATTGTACAAAGAAACAGGTAAATGAATTTAAATATTTGAGAACTTTGTTAACCTCGGCTGGAAGATGTACAACAGAGGTGAGATGCAGAATGGCTGCAGGCAAAAGCAGCTTTCTAAAAAATGAGGAAGATACTATGCAATCTATTTTTGACAATAGAAACAAGAAAAGAATTCTTAAATGTTATGTAGAACCAGTCGTAACATATGGATGTGAATCATGGACAATAGGACAACAGACAAGAAAATCACTGGAGTCTGTAGAAATGTGGTTTTACAGAAGAATGTTGAGAATACCATGGACAGCTAAGAAGAGTAATGAAAATGTTCTGAAAGAGGCCAAAACAAAAAGAGAGCTAATTTCCAATATTAGGAAGAAACAATCATCATTGTTTGGCCATGTAATGAGAAGGTAACACAGCTGGAATATATTGTAACAACTGGGAAAATTGAGGGACGAAGAGATAGTGGGAAGCAAAGAGAAAAGATAACAGACAGCTTAAGAGAATGGCTTGGCAGAAGGTCAATAACATAAATGATAAATAACAGTCGAGATCGAAATTTGTGTTGAGACATGATCACCTATGCTAGCAGGCCCGGTGATGGTGATGATAGATTATCTAACATTTGTAACATACACTGTTACTCACTTTTGCTACAGATGGTAATCTAAACATTTGATATAATAGATTTGTGTAAGTAAAAGTCTACCTGTGGTAAGTATTGATCATGCTGGTTATAAGCTGTCAGGCGAATGAGGTCTTGTCTTGCGGGGTTGCCACCAGGTAGGGCAATAGTCCGGAACTCAATGACATCTGCATACTTAGCCCCAGGTGGGCATGGGATATGTGGATTGACACATTCTAGCACACAGTATCTATGGATGACATTACAGAGAAAACTGGCAATTAGAATGATATTTTTGGAAAACATCACAACAGGCAGCAAATTGGATAAAGATTCGGATGTACATTAGTTAGGTAATGTGGCCTCTACATTAGGTAACCTCAAAGGTACCCAGCTTGTTTATACAGCTGTTTATACTTACCTTTTATATGTCCTCACAATCTTGCCTTCTAGTTATCTTCTTTCTCATTTCTTTGGCCTTTAACTGGCAGAATAATATAATTTCTGGCATCTGGTAGAACAATTAACTAAACCCTTCAACCTTGCACAGTACATGGTCATCTCTTTTATGGTATCTTAAGTTTGGCTCCCACTGAGGGTTTGGTTTTAAATGCCAAATTTCAGAATACATGTTTTATCAACAATGATATCCTCTCGCCAAAAATCCTTAATTATTTCATTACATCTAATATCTACAAATAATTTATTTCTGTGGACTTTAAGTTATCTGTATTTCCTCTTGCATTGTTCTGGATACCTGCATGTACAGACAGGACAGTTGATATGTCCCCAACTCACAAATGAATTTGTGTCTTATCAACAACTTTCAACCTTTATCAAATGATATGCTCACAACTAAGCATCAAGGAAAGCTTGTCACCACAGGGATGAGATGTCTCAGAAAGGTGCTTGGAGTGACCAGAAAAGACAGAATCAGAAATGATATTACAAGAGAAAGAGTTGGCATTGAACCAATCCTAAGCTACATACAGAAAAAAACAAATAAAACTGGTTTGTTCATCTAGAAGAACTGCCATGTGAATCCTTACTATAAAAGTAGTAAAGTACCCCCGTCACGCCAAGCGGCGTATAAGGAAATATGGTGTTAGTGACCCTATATTTTACAGACCTTCAGCACATGATTTTTGGGGTAATGTGGTCGGTATTATGCCCGTGCTGCTTTACTTTCCCAGAAAAAAATCCGGTACCCATTTAAGGCTGGGTGAACCCGGAAGCCTTCGGTTGGGATCGAACCCTACCCCTTGTCCTTTGTAGTCCAGTTCACTAACCACTGAGCTATCGCTGCTCCCGAATCCTTACTATACAAAGTATATATTAAAAGAGTAGGGAGAAGAGCAAGAGTACACTCAGAGTAAGACGGACAGACAAAGAAGCGCTACAACAATATCAATTTACAATTAGTAAAGCTGTCAAAAGGGAGAGAACCAGAACTTTACACCTCACTCGACACCTGAACAAGAGGAAGTGAAGAAAGAAGAAAGATCAAATGATAGCCTTGATACCATAGTCACTAAAGAGCTGAGGTAACCTCTCTTCTTAGCTCCAAGATTGAACCACTAAATGACATGTATATGCACAAAAGTATGTGTCCTGTTCACACATTATTTGGGTGATGCATCATAAATAAATATCTGATAATCATTTTTAGTGGCTAGATGAACCTCAAAGCCAACCCATCATGAAAATTAAATCCACCAGTTCTGGTAAATAAACCTGGAACTTTCTTGTGGGATGTGAGCTATCCAAGGACTCAGCCACCACAACATCTACACATAAGAAAGAATGTTTCAAGAAAAACCAATCAGGCAATTCCCTTGTTTATATAGGTAAACATTGTTCCCAACAGTGCTGGGGTCTGCCAAAATGGTAGACCTAGTCTTGCAGCACTACTCTATGCAGGAAGATTCCAACCTCCCCCAGAAGAGCCCAGGAAATCAAGAAAGCAATTCTTGTACACCACTTCATCATCCTCTCAGAACTTAGAGATAACTACACAATCTCATGGCATTAGAAGACAAACAGACATAGGTTATTAGTGACCACAATTCCTTCCATCTTATTTTCATGACACTCTCCTCAGTTATATTCTCTCCATTCTTCGCATAATTTCTAATAAATCTTCCTTTTCTTATTGAACACTGAGATATGTACTATTTTAATGTTGTATTATGTTAATTGTAAGTAAAACTTATTAGATTACATCGTTTCTAACAAAACTCTACATCTTAAAGTAGTCACTATTTGACCTATATTGGTGAGTCTGGGAGAAGATTAGCGGAAAGATTTTGTGAGCATCTACGTGATGTCCAACAAAATACTGGTACTCCGGTATCTTCCCACTTCAACTCCCCTGATCACAAGGGCAAAGACGACATCCGTGTCACTGGTATTGTCCTTTGTCACTCTGGCGACCGCAGCCGCTATACTTTGGAAAATCGCCTTATAGTCCAGTATGGTTCGCTGACCCCGAGAGGTATGAATGTATCACACTCATACGCATAGTTTCTTTTTGGTTGCTCCTTCCCTTTTGCATAGCCTTCTCTACTACACATATTTGGGTTCTTTGGTCTACTTACTATGCCATGCTTTTTATAGTTCTTCTCCTCTAGTCCCTTATGAGACACTTCGGTTTTCTCCTCTATACCTTTTTTCTGTGCTCCTTACCCCTCATTTGTTTTTATTGTACCCCACTCTCAGACATCTCACTCTTAGCGTCTTTTTACACCTGTCAGTCTACTATTCGATTCTTTCTCCTTTGTGTTTGCACACTGACCCCTGTGTTAACTCCTCTGGTTCTGTTTACATTTACGCACTTTTTGGCACGATTTTCGATGTTCACGACAGCCGCACTTGGTTACGATTTTATTTTGGATTTTACAGGATAGTTTTATTTATTTTTGTTGTTTTCTTTAACACATTTCGATTGTTTTTGTTTTAGTTGTTTCGTTATCAGTTTTGTGTGTGTGTTTTTTTTGTTTGTTCCTGATGAAGGCCTATTGAGCCGAAACGTTGTTTAGTCTGTGTCGTCCACTTGTCACGTAAAGTTTCTTATATACCATTTTTTATTTTTTTATTTTTCCTTCACTATTTCTAACAAACCTCTACATCTTAAAGTAGTCACTATTTCTAACAAACCTCTACATCTTAAAGTGGTCGCTATTTCTAACAAAACTCTACATCTTAAAGTAGTTACTATTTCTAACAAACCTCTACATCTTAAAGTGGTCACTATTTATAACAAACCTCTACATCTTAAAGTAGTCACTATTTCTAACAAACCTCTACATCTTAAAGTAGTCGCTATTTCTAACAAAACTCTACATCTTAAAGTAGTCACTATTTCTAACAAACCTCTACATCTTAAAGTGGTCACTATTTCTAACAAACCTCTACATCTTAAAGTAGTCACTATTTCTAACAAACCTCTACATCTTAAAGTGGTCGCTATTTCTAACAAACCTCTACATCTTAAAGTGGTCGCTATTTCTAACAAAACTCTACATCTTAAAGTAGTCACTATTTCTAACAAACCTCTACATCTTAAAGTAGTCACTATTTCTAACAAACTTCTACATCTTAAAGTAGTTACTATTTCTAACAAACCTCTACATCTTAAAGTGGTCGCTATTTCTAACAAAACTCTATATCTTAAAGTGGTCACTATTTCTAACAAACCTCTACATCTTAAAGTGGTCACTATTTCTAACAAACCTCTACATCTTAAAGTGGTCACTATTTCTAACAAACCTCTACATCTTAAAGTGGTCACTATTTCTAACAAACCTCTACATCTTAAAGTAGTCACTATTTCTAACAAACCTCTACATCTTAAAGTGGTCGCTATTTCTAATAAAACTCTACATCTTAAAGTAGTCACTATTTCTAACAAACCTCTACATCTTAAAGTAGTCACTATTTCTAACAAACCTCTACATCTTAAAGTAGTCACTATTTCTAACAAACCTCTACATCTTAATTAAAGTAGTCACTATTTCTAACAAACCTCTACATCTTAAAGTAGTCACTATTTCTAACAAACCTCTACATCTTAAAGTAGTCACTATTTCTAACAAACCTCTACATCTTAATTAAAGTAGTCACTATTTCTAACAAACCTCTACATCTTAAAGTAGTCACTATTTCAAGCAACCCTCTACATCTTCATAAGAGCACATTAACTCCCCTGGCTGAAAGGAACAATTCCATATGATATTCTGAAGAGATAACAAACTATGAAATATAGGAACTCAACCCATCAAAATCCACATCACTCTCTCTCTCTCTCTCTCTGTCTCTCTCTCTGTTTTTTAAAATTGAATTACTTTGTGGTAGGATCCCTTGCATAATCTGGAGGACATGGAATGTCCAAACAGCTGTAGGAGCCTCTTTGGTTAAAGCACATCTTCTCTGGGCCACATTTAATCTGCTGTTCTGCACATTCGTCAATGTCTGGGAACCAAGCATAACCACACAATATTATTAGAATAATAGTAAACATGTATGTGCAATCTAAGCTTCATGGTTGTACAGTTGGGCTCTCACTGTATTAGTGCAGCAGACATCATAATGTTATTGCTTATTTTTATTTACAAAACACAACTGTCTTGGTCATCCTACTCCATTTGAAAATGGGTACTCACTTGGAAAGAAAGATTTTTTATTTTCATGAAATGATACGTTTAACTCTTTCCGTATAGAAGTTTTTATCGATGTAATGGAAGCGATTTCAGAGAAAGATTTTTCATGGTTTTAATAAACAATCGATGTAATGGAAGCGATTTCAGAGAAAGATTTTTCATGGTTTTAATAATCAATCTACATGTTTACATTTATCTAACATATAACATATTATATATAAATTTTTAGATAATTGAATAAGGTATTAGATTTCACCAATACCAAGATGATACAAGACATATAAAAAGAAAATGGTTTGATGATGGTTCATACTAATCAATCTGAGAGTGGTGCACTATGTGGCGAAACATATGCGGCAGAAATCGACATGGAGCACATTGTGGCTAAACGTATGAAAAGAATGAAAAGGGCAGAGCTTGTAATATAAATTTAATAATGTACTAAACACAAAAGTACTTTTTAGTGAAAGCATGCACTAGATAAACTGTCTGAAACTTTGAATGTTATCAGTGTTTAAAAATTAAAACATTTGTTATTAAAGCATCAAAAGTTCTAGTCAGTGGTTAGGAAAATGAGAGGGGACAAAGCTTACATGATATGCAGTGCAGTGGCTAGCAGTGAAGGACATACATTAAGTTTGAAACAAAGTATTAATTAATGCATATGTTTAGATTTAATAAAGAATTGTGACAAGTGAAAAAAAAAGAAGAAAATTTGGTATAAATGTGTTCTAGATAATGCTGACAAAGTGATAAAGTGTTTTAGTAATTTAAAACTAAAGTAAAAAATAAAGACAAAAGTAAAGGTACCAAACATGTTTTATGGTGCTTGAGAAATATGGTCTTTTTTAGTGACATCGTCACTATAACGATATGCTGCTCTGAAAATAAAATCTCTGGGATAATATTTCAGAGGCTAATTAAACCTCTAAGGAAAATACATGGTATAGCATGGAATGAATTCAAAAGAAACAAGGAAATCAGAGAAATCACCAATCAACCACTAATATCTTCAGTAATCAAGAACAGACGGACATATGTTGGACATGTGATGAGAAGAGATAATAACCGAATAGCAAAGCAAGCCCTCAAGTGGGAAACAACAGGTAGGAGGAAAAGAGGCCGACCCAGAGAAACACTGAGAAGAACATTGATCAGGGAAGCAAAGGCAGGAGGAATCAGCTCCCTCAATGAGATCGAGATGCTTGCATAGAACAGAGACAAATGGCAAGATTTGATAAAAGATCTTTGCAAGGATTGAGACTGTTAGAAAGAAAATTTCTAATCAGGGAAAGAGTATCTAAGTCTATGCACTATGGGCTGAGTACAGTTTGAAAGGTCGATAGAAAAGAATAGAATTAAACCTCAATTTAAAAAGTCAGAGAATTCAAATACTTGGGCAGCATTTTTACAGAAAATAGAAGCCTAAACAGAAAGATAGAGACCAAAGTACAAAGAGCAAACATCAACTACCAACTGGCTCCACTTTTAAAACATCCAAACATCTCATTAAAAGCTAAGAAACAAATCACAAATAGCATTGTCATACCAGCTTTATGTTATCAACATCAAACATGACTACTTAACAAAGCCCACACATAGAAGATCACACTTGCTGGATGAGGTAATTTCAATTTTTCTACCAACGCTGTGCTATCAGTGCCAGAATTAGTAACACTGACCTGAGGAAGAAACTCGAAATTGAACCAGCCATCGAATACATAAAGAAATAACAGATAAATTGGTTCGGCCACATAACAAGACAAAAAGAACTAACAATGAATCAAAGAGCCATAAACAAACGCTACGAAAACGCCAGATTAAGAGGAAGACTGAGAAAGAGATGGATAAAGGGAATACTAGAGTCACTAGGAGGAATAACATCAGAAGAGGCCAACAGAACAGCAAAGAATCGCAGATTGTCTCTCCCCTCGACGCCTACGGCAGCAGAGGAAGGATAGAAGAAGAAGAAGAAGAGAAGAAGAAGAAAGAACTATCAAATAGCCAAAGTGAAAATCATAGAACAGATCAGAATTAACGGGATTATATGTACAAGCAACAATTCAAATGTCTCAGACACTTGGTATGAAAAAATCCAGACCAATTAACATCAAAAGCTTTCAGCCTCAAACATCAGGACTAAGGAAGAGATGGATAGACAAAATAAAAAAACATGCAAGAACAAAAATATTTCTATAGTAACAGCATTCAGATACATGCAGAAACAATAACTATATAGAAAAGGGCAGTGACTAAAATATCAAGTAATACAACATCTACAGACATTAGATTATATTATATACTCCTGCTTTCTCCTGTGACGCTTCAAGGTAACAGCAGAAGGAGAAAAGAATATAATGAAACCTGAATTCATGTTGAAGAGGAGGAAGAGAGATGTTATGGTGGAAAGTTGAATCTGAACAATATAGTCAACAGGTAAGTGCCCAACTTTATCACCACAGCTTCTTATCAGTTGAGAAAAGTATAGAGTCGCTCCAATCTTGATAGTAAAAAAAAAAGTAAAGTACCCCTGTCACGCAAAGTGGCATATAGGGAATATGGTGTTAGTGACCATAAATTTTACAGACCTTCGGCACATTATTTTTGGGGTAATGTGGTCGGTGTTACGCACGTGTTGCTTTATTTTCCCAGAAAAAAAGCTTATACCCATTAAAATGATTATTACCTGATAATGATTATTACCCGAAAAATACACAGAAGTAAACAAACCAATATATGCCTGTTTCATAGACTACACCAAAGCTTTTGACAGAGTACACCACAAACAACATATCATCATCATCATCATGCACCCTGCCGGTTGGCGTAGGCGATCATGTCCCTCCACAATATTCTTTGTATTACAGTGCAACGTATCAGTTCTGTTGTTGACTGTTTTCCATGCCATGACACCAAGCTATCCAGTATTTTCTCTCTTTGTCGTCCGCGATCTCTCTTTCCTTTTATTTTGCCAGTTGTAACTAAGTATTCCAACTTTCCTCTTCTCATGATGTGCCCAAAAAATGTTGATTGCTTCTTTCTGATGTTTTTTAAGAGCTCCCTTTTTGTGTTGGCCACTTTGAGAACTTCCTCATTGGTCTTTTTATCTGTCCAGGGAACTTTCAACATTCTTCTGAGAAATCCCATCTCTGTGGCCTCTAACCGTCTTTTCATTTGTTTGTCTACTGTCCATGATTCGCTTTCATAGGTCAGAATTGGTTCTATATAGCACTGATGAACTCTCTTTCTCATTTTTATTGACATAGATTTGTTGCATAAGATATTTTTCATTTTCTGAAATGCTATTTTGGCCTGAGCTATTCTACTTTTTATTTCTGTGGTGCATCTCCCATCTGATGTAATTATTGTGCCCAAGTATTTGAAACGTTGCACTTGTTTTAGATTTGTCTCGTTTATATTTATGCTGCATGATGGTGATGAAACAACATATAGTATGCCTAAAAGAGATACATCTAGATGACATGTACATACGACTAATATGTAATCTATACTGGGAGCAAACTGCAATAATAAAATATAACAAAGAGAACTCTACACGCATTGATATTAAAAAGAGGAGTAAGACAGGGATGCATCCTATCACCAAGCGTGTTCAATCTATACACTGAGCAAATTTTAAAAAACATCATAGAGATGCCAGGCCTACAAATTAATGGAAAGATAATCAATAACCTAAGATATGCTGACGATACTGTGCTGCTAGCAGAAAATCTTAAAGACCTACAACAATTACTTAATGAAATAAACATGACAAGCAAAAAATATGGACTAGATATGAATATCAAAAAGACTAAAACTATGATCATAAACAAAGAAGATACTCAAAACCCACAAGTGGATATCAAAATAGAAGGAATAGACCTGGAGACAGTTAAGAGCTACAACTACCTTGGACATACTATAATCAGTGATGGAAAATGTACAACTGAAATAAACAAAAGAATAGGAATGGCAAACAGTAATTTTAATGTCATGAGGAACATACTAACATCAAAATAAATAACACCAGGGCTAAAACTAAGAATAGCAAAATGTTACATCTTCTCGATATTCCTATATGGTGCCGAAACATGAACATTAGACAAAAAAACAGAACAGAGAATTGAAGCCTTTGAAATGTGGATATATAGAAGAATAGGTAGAATTGTATGGAAGGAAAAGAAAACAAACGATGAAGTCTTAAAACAACTAAAAATGAAAAGAGAACTACTAAGCACAATTCAAACAAGACAAGTGCGATTTTTGGGCCATGTTAAAAGACGCAACAGCCTATAAAAGTAATCCTGGAGGGGAAAATACAAGGTAAATGAGGCAGAGGCAGACCAAGATTAACATGGACGAGTAACATCAAAAGATGGACAAATCAGCCTATCAGATGGACAACCTGCACCATCAAAGCAAAAGACAGAGCAGAATGGCGCTCCATGGTAGCCAACCTTCGTTGCAGAGAAGGCACTCGATGATGATGACCCATTAAAGGCTGGGTGAACCAAAAGCCATCGGTTGGGATCGAACCCTAACTCTTGTCCTTTGTAGTCTACTGAGCTATCGCAGATCCCGGACCTTGATCCTGATTGCCAGTGATCTTGATGCAAGCAGTTAGCTTTGCACCACAGACCATTTTCAGTCCAAGTGCCTTTGGCAATAATATCATACTGAAGAAAGCATATTTTCAACCTCAGTTTTCTAAAAGTAGCACTGAGCTTTGCTATTAAAGTCAATATTTTTAGTTCTGGTATGTAAGAATATGAAAGGCTGTCAACCACTTCTGGAGATGATTCTTGATATTTGGTTTATAAGACCTCCCAGGTGCAGGCTGCAACATAGTTACTCTGCTCTGACCACAACCATAGCACTTAAAAACTACTTTTGCCAGTCTGCATAATGTTGTTCAGAATTGGTGGTATGGTATAGCCATCATGGAAAAGTAAGTCAATCTTGATAGGCCTATGGGGATATTTGGTGTTTGTAGCCATATTTTTCTATGACCAAAACCAATTATATATTTTTGGGAAATATAGTCAGTATCATGCCAGGTTGCCTTTACTTCACAGGAGAATCTCTGGTACCCATTTTTAGAGGCTAGCTGAATCTCAAAGCCTTGTTGGTTTCTCATAAATTCTCACATACAAATCAAGTATTATCACATCAGAAGTTGGCTGTAATGGATCTCAAATACACTGTCTCTTGTTTTGACTAGTAATATTTCCAGCCTTTCATTTGCTGAAGTTATTCTCACACTTACAGCATGTCAGCCTTCAACGCACATGTATTCAACCTCATTACTCTAGCATGATTCTCAAAAGATTTTAATGTCTTTTTAAATATAAATAATATCTTCTTCTTCGTTGTTAGAGAGCAATGTTGTACTATGCTTCGTATCTTGTGATCTAGTGCATTTCTTGCAAATATCTGAATACAGACATATCAAAGATACAGTAATTTGCTGCAAAAGATACAACAAAATCATACAAGTAATAATGCAAATCCCTATTGATTATTCTTTTGTGTTCAGTTCTCTATCCTGAGATTAATTACACAAAGATATGAGTTTCCTACACAGGATTTAGCTGTAAACATCAGGTTATTGATTTTGCTAGATCTATATTTTCTAGTTATAATTTGACCAAGAGAAACAATGAATAATGGAAATATTTTTACCTGGCTGGAAACTGGAATAAATCCTCATATGTACCCTTTTTTTTTTAGTTCATCATCATCATCAAGTGTCATCTCCGCAACGAAGGTTGGCTACCATGGAGCACCATTCTGCTCTGTCTCTTGTTTTGATGGTGCAGGTTGTCATAGGCTGGTTTGTCCATCTTATGATGTTACTCGCCCATGTTAGTCTCGGTCTGCCTCTTTTACCTTGTATTTTCCCCTCCAGGATTACTTTTAGTAGGCTGTTGTGTCTCTTAACATGGCCCAAAAATTGCATTTGTCTTGTTTGAATTGTGTTTAGTAATTCTTCTCTTTTCATTTTTAGTTGTTTTAAAACTTCATCGTTTGTTTTTTTTAGTTAGGCATGATATTAACCTAGACAGGTAGGGTGTAGTTTATCCAACACCAGTTAGAAGAACAGTATAGCCAAATTAATATTTTCTTCTAATTCTTTTATGCTGTGTATGCACAAATTTAATTAAGTTAAATTTAATTAAAAAAGTTTAATTCCAACAAGTGACAAAATATACATGGAAAACAAACCAGTAGAAGAGATCGATCACTTTATCTATCTTGGAAGTCACATTGATCGAGAAGGGGATACGAGCAAAGAAATTAGAATCAGACTGGCTAAAGCAGCAATGTCTTTCAGAAGCCTTGAAAAGTTGTGGAAATCAAAACTCATTAGCACAAACACAAAACTTAGGCTATTCAAATCAAATGTACTATCAACCCTTACGTATGCGTGTGAAAGCTGGAAAACAACAAGAGATATAGAAACAAAGTTGAACGCATTCGAAAATAAATGTCTAAGGAAAATACTTGGTATAGAATGGAACGAATTCAAAACAAACGAGGAAATTAGAGAAATCGCCAATCAACCACTAATATCTTCAGTAATAAAGAAAAGACGATGGTCATACGTTGGACATGTGATGAGAAGAGATAATAATCGAATAGCAAAGCAAGCCCTCATATGGGAAACAACAGGTAAAAGAAAAAGAGGAAGACCCAGGGAGACACTGAGAAGAACATTGATGAGAGAGGCAAGAGCAGCAGGAATCGGCTCCCTCAATGAGATAGAACTGCTTGCACAGAACAGAGACAGATGGCGAGATTTAATAAAATATCTTTAAAAGAAAACTGCTAGAACAAAAATTCATATAGGAGAAGGTGTATCTTGGTCTACGCCCTATGGGCCGGTTACGGCTCGAAAGGTCAATAGATAGATAGATGCACAAATTAAATTGTATTTTAACCCTACATTACGATATCTATCTGTAACTCTCCCATTTATGACCGTAGTAAAAATTACTACCACTTAAATTTAAACATTAGGTGCTCTAAAAATAGTATTTTCTCTTAACTTTTGACACACAGCTGTGTGCTCACACTAGGCAAAACATGGGGACTCGGAATTCCTGGCTCAGGTTGATTTATGACATGAGTTTGATCTCGTGGGCCGGACATGCTACAATGTCTATCGGTACAGTTGCCATAAATCCTTCAGTATGTTCGGCTACCTCAAAGTGCTATTCGATGTTTCCCATGTCACAAAGGGTTGTTTGATGTCAGCTGACATCAAAGGAAATTTACTTGATCACAAAAAAAAAAACAAAAAAAAAAAACCAAACCAATTTCTTGAAAATTTGTGATTTTTTTCAAATAATTATTTGATCATATCTCATGAAAAAAATAAAAATCTGACATCAATAGAAACAAACTCAACACTCTGGGGTCACCAGAAATAGTAATTAGGAAGGTACACAGATGCAATTATTTTTACTATGGTCTTGTAATCTAGAGTTAATCAATTGTAATATATTTTTTTTAATGTAACAGAAAGTATGCCAGTATGAAGATAATTGAATGTACTATTACAACAATGTGATACAATTATGTATGCATGTTTAAGCAAATAGTCACACCAAGTGGCGTATAGGGAATATGGTGTTAGTGACCATAAATTTTACAGACCTTCAGCACATGATTTTTAGGGTAATGTGGTCGGTATTACACCCGTGCCGCTTTACTTTCCCAGAAAAAATCACGTACCCATTTAAGGCTGGGTGAACCAGGAAGCCATCGGTTGGGAACAAACCCTACCTCTTGTCCTTTGTAGTCCAGTTCACTAACCACTGAGCTATCGTGGCTCCCTGTATGTGTGTGTCTGTGTATATATATATATATTCTGCCCATGACAAGAGACGGTAGACTGCTCTTTATCTGCTGCACTTCAGCAAGTTCTCAGTGCACTGGCTCCAAGCATGTCATTACTCCATGTAACTGTCAAAGGTATTCTCAAAATTATTCTGTCGAACCACACTTGTGTTATTCCAATAATCTTCATGCTTGTTCATTAATTGCACAAGTAAATGAGACTTCTGTATGACAGGACAGGATTTGTGCAGCTTTAGAAAACTCAGCTAATAAGGAAAATAAAACTGTCAATAAATACAGATCATGCATCTTGTTGCTGTCCTACCTCTACAAGAGTATTGGTCGGAATCCAGTTGATATCCAGATGGACATGTGCACTGGTAGCTGCCCCTAGTGTTTGTACAATTGTGTTGGCACACTGATGCTCCCGCTGAACATTCGTCTCGGTCTACAAAGATTTCACAAATAAAAAGATCGTTGTGAAGACAATAAAACCACCACTCATGTATCAGTTATTCATTTCTGTACTAATTTGTAACAAACAAGATCTAACCATTTCTTTACAAACTTGCATAAAGAAACTTTTAGCTTGAAACTAAGAAATTAATTTATTGCTTGTCTCATGACAATACTGAATAATTGTAAGCATTTTCACAAAAATATAGGATTACTTCACCAAAGTACAAATTAAATATTGCAATACCCTTCACACAGTACAAACTGACTAAAGTAAATGTTAATAACAAAAACTAAAATGGTTTGGCCATGTGATAAGACCGAGTGATCAAAACACAACACAATGAGTCCTCAATAAACATTGCGAGAACACCAGAACCAAGGGGCGACCACGAAAAAGATGGATTGACAGAATATTAGAAGCACATGGAAACATAACAGCAGCAGAAGGGAACAGAAGAGCAAAAGACTGCAAATTATATCTCCCCTCGATGATGAAAGGCAAATGAGGAAGGAGAGAAGAAGAAGAATAAAAAAAACACAAAAATAATTTACTCAATTATCCTTACCACAGTAGGGACAAATTTTCTATATAGCCTACAACACAAAACAAATAAATGAAATTACTTAATTCTGTATTCTTGTTTTTGTATATAGCTGCATAGGATGGAGTAGCAAAGTTATAGTGGTTTTTTTTTTTTTTTAAATGGAACGCTACAAATTGCTTCTTCCAGTCAAAGAAATATTGGTACCTGGACTTTAGTAAGAAAAGGAAAGAGGACTGGACTCCCAGATGTGCTCAAGAGAATCAAACACTTCACTTGTTAATGACGGTAATGTTAATGGATTAGTTAATTCCTCTTTGGACCAAAGATAGTAAATAGGGCGGAAATCATAACTTTCCATGGGTGACGTTTCACTGCTAGGTCTTGTTTATTCCTAAGCCCATTGGAAAAAAAACCCTCTAAATTAATTATTCTTCTGAGAGTTTCTCTAGGATTTCCCTGTTTTCTTCTACCCCCTAGCATCCATATGAAGACGAGGCATGTGAGCCTTCTTTCATTCAATCTGAGCATATTATTGATCCATTTATCTTCTTCGTATCTAGCATACATTTTTTCTTGTTTGACACATTCTCTTATAGTTTCATTTGGTATAAAGTTTCTCCACATTATATAATAGATTAACCTTTACCTTCATCTTTGCTTTGGAGAGTGTCCTATAGTCATCATCATCATGTGCCATACCGGTTGGCGTAGGCGATCATGTCCCACCACAATCTTCTATCTACAGTGCATCGTATCAGTTCTGTTGTTGACTGTTTTCCATGCCATGACACCAAGCTATCCAGTATTTTCTCTCTTTGTCGTCCGCGATCTCTCTTTCCTTTTATTTTGCCAGTTGTAACCAAGTATTCCAACTTTCCTCTTCTCATGATGTGCCCGAAAAATGTTGATTGCTTCTTTCTGATGTTTATTAAGAGCTCCCTTTTTGTGTTGGCCTCTTTGAGAACTTCCTCATTGGTCTTTTTATCTGTCCAGGGAACTTTCAACATACATCTGAGAAATCCCATCTCTGTGGCCTCTAATCGTCTTTTCATTTGTTTGTCTAATGTCCATGATTCGCTGCCATAGGTCAGAATTGGTTCTATATAGCACCGATGAACTCTCTTTCTCATTTTTATTGACATAGATTTGTTGCATAAGATATTTTTCATTTGTCCTATAGTACTCTGGTTTAATGCCTGAGCTTCCACTCTGGAAGACTTCAGCACATGCTCCACAAGCAGTCCTTTAAAGTACATGATCCTGACTATATAATGTTATGTACACAATCTACACAACACAAAAACAGCTACAATAATAGAAACAGACAGCCCACTGTTAAATCTTAATGTATGAAGCATAGATTTTAATAACCTAGAGAAACTAAAAAAAAAAAAATACTGAGGCGAGAGGCAATAACAGCAGGCATCAGCTCCCTTGCAGAGGTTGAGAGGCTCACCCAGCACAGGGACAAGTGGTGAGACACAATGCGGGTCCTGTGCAAAGTCTGACATTTAATAGCAAAGATCGTTGGGCATGGAGAGACTATAATTTCTGCCCTATGTGCCTTCTTCAGAAGTTCTTCAGAAATATTCAGAGATGACAGAGTAGATCATACACATAAAGAGACTGTAAATCAATTCAAGAACTGGAAGAAGAAAGAGTCAGCTCTAAGATAACCTAGTGGGGAAAAAATTAAAATACAGCATGCAGGGTAGACATGACCTAGAGTCATCTGGAAAAGATGGCCATGGGTTTTGCAAATTAGAGGGATTTTGTTGTTGCCCTACAATGTTACAAGGTGTGTTGGTTACTGGTTGTTTATTATAGCTAAATCTATGGCTGAGAAGCAAAACAACGCTCATAGGTAGCTTTATTTTGACTAAAAATAAAATATTTTATTAATGGGCTTTATCAGAAATTGAAAAACATAAAACCAAGATAACACTTTTACAGACATAGAAATATATGAAAACTATGTTTGTCTTTCAATTGGATTTAACATTAGATTATGACACCTATCCCGCGGTTCACGTCTGTATGCACCTTCGTAATAATTACGAATACTAATATGCACCTTCGTAATAATTACAAATACTAAAAGTTACATTTGGAGTCCCAAAAATAGCATTTTCTTTGAACTTTTTGTTAGACAGCTGTGTGTTTACACTAGGAGAGACATGGCAATCGGATGCGGTAATCATTTCCTGGCTTACATTTGTTTCATAGCCTGAAATTTGACTGCATGTTACGTTGTCTATTCACACGTCGGTCAAGCCGTATGTTCGGCTTCCTCTTAGCATCATTCGCCGTCTATCACATGTTACAAAGATTTGTTGGATGTCTCGCTGACAGCAAAAGAAATTTCCCCCGTCATAAAAAAAAGAAAAAAAAAGATTTTCTTAAAAATTGGCAAAATTTATAAAAAAAAACAAAAAAAAAAACAGTAGCGTTCTTACGACACCTTCATAATTTTTCCGAAGCACATGTGATATTTAAAAATAAATTCCAACATCAAAAGAAACAAACCCAATACTCAGGAGTCACCAGAAGCAATAATTAGGAAGGTATAAGGAGGTGAGAAATGTTTGCCCGCGGCAAACTGTTGAATTCCAAGAATTTCTATTTTGAGTTTGCAAATGTTATGAATATGTCATAATATAGGTTTAAGAAAATGAAAACTTGATCATTGATGATAAGATGATGATGATAGTGGAGAACAGGTAGCATTATGTATGTAGTCGCACACATACACACAAGCCCATACTTGCATTCATCAAATTTAAGAAATACTGTAACACTAAAAATAAAAGTCTTGTACTAATTAAGTACTGCCTTGACACCAATAAGAAAACACAACAAAAAAAAAACTTCACAAGACTTCCACAACAAAACAAACATAACAAAGACAAACAATGATTAACACAGAGTATGTTAGCGTTAGAAATTAAAGAAATCTCATGCTCATTATTTGGTCCTACATAATAACATCTAGTTTGGCTACAAAGTAAAAGTTTAAAAATCCAAAAAATCTGGACAACCTGATCTGACATCAAATCATCACATAATATTTAAAATGGCTCACCCCCTGACAAAGAGCAAACTATGGTTGGTATTTTTGACAATGAAATGCTTTTTCAAAAAAATAATATTGGATTGCCTAAATTGAGGAAAAAATGTATTTTTAGTAATTTTTGCACTTTAAAATAAGTTTTCATTTTTTATAATTTCATATTTATATAATTTCATATATATATAACTGTCACATATGACGGGTGACAATAAAAATGACATCTCTACAATTTGTCTGTGACAAATCATAATTATAATGCTTAAAAAAATCATTATTGCATGAATTGACAGTGGATTTTAAACAGAAAAATGTCACGCTTGTTTGTGTGCATGCATTATTAATTTAGTTATTTTTTTCAAATGTCTGTTTTTAATTTTTAAAATGTAAGAATAATATCAATTTTAATTTACAGTAAATAGTAAAGTCTCATGATTTATGTTCTCCCTTCAATATTTCTTGTTAAATTTTACAATTTTAATTTGAAAATTACAATTTAAGGATCATTCAAATTTAACCTCTATATCCCAGAATAGTCCTGATTTTCACAAATATAAAGGTAAAGTATGACACTTGAATCAGCATCTTAGCACACGAGCTTCTCACCCATATGTGCTTAGCCACCTATCCAGAAGTGTTCGGAGACTTCTGGATAGTGTTGCTTCAAGCATCAAAACTCACGATTCGAGGTGGCATTCCTCACATTCCCAGAGTACTACACTTGTACCCATTTCTGCCAGCAGTTGGGTCAATCTCGGGGGTATATATTTTTTTCCAACCATGAGTACAATTCACACTGCTTCCAATGGGAATCGAACACGGGTTATCCGAACATCAGTAGCCTATTCGGGTGGTTTTCCCAAACAGGCTACCGAGGCCCCCTTCTTAAATGTACAGTAAGAGAAACAGTTTAAAATAATTACAAATCTAAGGTAATTGATGTGCGATAACAAAGTGCGATAATAACAACATATCACCTATGCAGTTATTCTTGTCTGCAGCATTTTCAATGAAACCTTCAGGACATTTGCTGGATTTCAACTTTAAACTTCTTTGACGCCGAGTCTCCAATTTTTGTGAGTTTGAGTAACTCAAATATCTCTGGTATGTTGGAGGAATTATCACTGTACGCCATGGACTGTGATAGGTATATGTACGGTCAAAACCATGGTTGACTGTTGTTGGTTCTTGTTCTCTGGCTAATGTTAGAGCCTGAGTTTGTTCTGGGCGTTTGTCTTCATGAACCAATGCTGGAGGTATTTCTTGGCTTAGAGGTGGGTTTTCCCTGGGTTTATCTTTTCTTCTCACATCTATCCTTCGGTTAGAGCCACTAGATGATGGTGAAGGGATTAGTTCAATTGGAGCTGGCTGCCACTCTTCCTGGGCTTCAGTCATTTCCTGCAATGTCTGATCCTGTGGGACTGGCAACACACGACCTGGTTCCAAGAACTCCAGACCTGGAAGCAGATGACAACAGGTCAAGATCCTTTGAGCAGCGTACGGCAGGACACAAATTAAAACTCTTTTCTTCTTCCAAATGCAGTGCTTCACTAGCTAAATAAAATCTACTCTACAACACAAATATATTTATGTTGCAACATTTTTACTCACTGTTTGTTTCAAATTGATGTAAATAGTAAAATATACATAACTAACATAGCCATTTCTCACTTTAGTCTTTCATACTTAAACAGCCAACAACTTTTTCTGATAATTAGCCTAAATGTTAGAATTACATAAATATCTCAGAACAGCTGACCAAAACAAGAAAAAACGATGGAATTAACAGGACACAGAATAAATAGTAAGCACTTAAGTATGCCATAAACACGCAGACACAGAAGTCCACAGAAATCTCATGGCATTAAAGATATTTAAACAATCAAAAACATGCTACATCATATTACCAATAGTAATAGACTAGGTGCAAGAAAACTGAAATATTTCCATTTATGGAAGACAAGGATAATAAGTATTAATGAAGTAGATAATTGGAAGCTAATTGGTCTGGATAATGGGCTGTTTCATAAACATAAAGAAACAAACACTTTATTAGAGAGACAAACACAAAGTATTCAGTCTTAGTTCATGTGTCATGTTCACAGTTAATTTTTACATAAATACTCACACTGCATCCTGCCAAAAATAGAATAAAATAATTGGGAAACAAAAAACAAGGCAGAATATTATATAACTGACTGTGTTCAAGGTTGAAAAGTACAAGTGTCATTAAATGAAGGCAGGCTATTATAGAAAACTGAGATAAACTGAAAAAGAAAACAGGACATAAGACATAAAAAAAATATTCATGAAACAGTTTTAACTAATTAACCAATAAAGATGAAGACAATCAATAAAAATTAAAGTCTGACAATTAAGAAGTCAGTCTGAGAAAGGAGAGAGCAAGGAATAAAGTTTTAAACAGACAAGAACAATTAGAGTTATTGTTTCACAAAAAAAGTGTTAGTTCTAGAAGATTTCACTCACATGCAAATATCCATTAGGTGAACAATTTTAATTAATGATTGTTACTATGAGAAATGTTGCTGGCTTTATTTGTGACCAAAATAAATCTTGTGTTTTTATGAAGTATTAAGTTTCCTTGTACATTTGTACTTGAAGCACTGCATTTCGAAGACTAAAAAACAAATATATATATATTCATGTTTGTACTCCATGACAGTAATTACAGATATATTATTAACTCATTACCAAATCCCCATCTTTGTTTAAATTTAAAATACTTTAATAGTAATGATATATATCTATATATATATATATATATATATATATAGGGTGTTTATAAAGTCTCACTACACTTGGTATCTAGGTCAATTTGAAAAAAATGTTTATGACGTCATCACAATATGTGCTCAATGGTAAGTTCACTTGTTGCGACAGTTTTCTTAATGACTTGTCTGGACTTTTAAGGATTCTGTCTTGGATATCTAAACATATTTCATCATTCACAGCAGGCCTACCAGATCGTGGAGCATCTTCCACATTTCCAGTAGCAATAAACTTATTCATCAAATTTCATTGACAGTGGGAGCACATATTGTGATGACGTCATAAACATTTTTTTTTCAAATTGACCTAGATACCAAGTGTAGTGAGACTTTATAAACACCCTGTATATATATATATATATATATATATATATATATATATATATATATATATATATTACAAGCTCATTAAACTGCTGTTTTCGGTAACTCAAGTCAAGTCTTTATCATAAGTCAAAATCATTAGTGAAAGTGCCACACAGCTCTCTAATGATATAATAATATGACTTATTAGTTACGCAAATAAAAAAAGACTTAGATACCACATACAAAAAAGTCTTATTATTATATATTATTATATTACAAGTCAAATTAACTCTCTCACAATCTGTTTTAAATCTGGAACTTAATGAGTTAATAATATACATTTGATAAAATTATGAAAAAAATACAATATAACCAGAAAGAATAAATATGAAGAATTATATTTCTCTTATTTGTGATTACAGAATACAATTACATGCATACAGCTGTACATTTGTAGCAATAAAATACATTTATCAGCCAGAGATTAACAATCAATACAGTCTTATAGTCATTGCAGAATTAGTTGCAAACGATGATGAGGGAAATATAAGAAACGACAATTACAGAAACATTTTTTCCCTATAACGATACTATTGTCCAACAAGGAAATAACTCTAGAGTCAAAACAGCCACTTTACAATACAATCTTCATCCCAACGTTGTGCTACCAATGCCAGTCCTGGACCCTAGATTCAAGAAAAATTAAAAAATCTCTAATGAGATGAAGTGTGTTAGACGAATTACAGGAAACAACCTGAGATAAGATCAGAAATGAAGAACTGGGAAAAAAGCTAGGAATAATCCCCGCCATAGAATATATAAAGAAACAACAAATAAAATGGTTTGGCCACGTGATCAAAACACAACACTGAGCCCTCAATAAATGTTAGAAAACCAGACCCAAGGGTCGACCACGAAAAAGATGGATTGAAGGAATATTAGAAGCACTAGAAAACATAAAACTAAAGTCATGAAAAGCTTAATTCCAACAGATAACAGAATATACATGGAAAATAAACCAGTGGAAGAGATCGACCACTTTATCTATCTTGGAAGTTTCATTGATTGGGAAGGGAATACAAGTAAAGAAATTATAATCAGAATAGCTAAAGCAGCAATGTCTTTCAGAAGCCTTGAAAAGTTGTGGAAATCAAAACTCATCAGCACAAACACAAAACTTAGACTATTCAAATCAAATGTACTATCAACACTTACATATGTATGTGAGCTGGAAAACAGCAAGAGACATAGAAACAAAGTTGAACGCATTTGAAAATAAATGTCTAAGGAAAATACAAGGTATAGTGTGGAAAGAATTCAAAACAAACAAGGAAATTAGAGAAATCGCCAATCAACCACTAATATCTTCAGTAATAAAGAAAAGACGATGGTCATATGTTGAACATGTGATGAGGAGAGATAATAACCGAATAACAAAGCAAGCCCTCATGTGGGAAATAACAGGTAAGAGGAAAAGAGGCCGACCCAGAGAGGCACTGAGAACATTGATAAGAGAGGCAAGAGCAGCAGGAATCGGCTCCCTCAATGAGATAGAGTTGCTTGCACAGAACAGGGACAAGTGGCGAGATTTGATAAAAGATCTTTGCAAGGATTGTAAACTGCTAGAATGGAAATTTGGATAGGAGAAAGAGTATCTGGGTCTATGCCCTATGGGCTGGATACAGTTCAAAAGGTCAATAGATAGATAAGAAACATAACAGCAGCAGAAGGTGAATAGTTCACCCTGTTGTAAGTGGGTGCCAGAGATTTTCTGGGAAAGAAAGCCAAAACTGGTGTAATGTTGACCACAAGGTCCAAAAATGTGCTTTTGGTAAAAGAAAAATAAAAAATATGGACATTAACACCATATTCTTCATATGTTGGTCATGGGGTGTGATGGCGTTCTTTCCTCTTACTCTTTTTATACCCTTTGAGAGTTGAGGGAGATGCAAACTTCTAGTTTACTTTCAAGAGATCCCATTGTGGATAAACACCAAAAAGCTTACACTTACACTAAAAAGCAGTTCATAGACTAGAAAATAACCTTCAAACATGCAAACTGTACAGAGAGAACTAAGAACTTAATTCTGGTGCTAAAATAGACAGTCTTTAGACAAAATATGGGGTGGAGGGACTTATGATTAATTCCTGCTAATGTCTAAACTCATAGAGGCTAATCATCTTTCTATGTGATAAGCTGATCATGAGAAAGTGAATACTGAAGAATTTCATCATCATCATGTGCCACACCGGTTGGCATATGCAATCTTGTCCTTCCACAATTCTCTATCCACAGTTCATCGTATCAATTCTGTTGTTGACTGTTTTCCATGCTATGACACCAAGCTATCCAGTATCTTATCTCTTTGTCATGCACAATTTTTCTTTCCCTGTATTTTGCCAGTTGTAACCAAGTATTCCAACTTTCCTCTTCTCATGATATGCCCGAAAAATGTTGATTGTTTCTGTTAAATGTTTCTTAGGAGCTCCCTTTTTGTGTTGGCCTCTTTGAGAATTTCCTCATTGGTCTTTCTAATTGTCCAGGGAACTCTCAACATTCTTCTCAGAAATCCCATCTCTGTGGCCTCTAATTGTCTTTTTCTTTGTGTCATTTCTGTAGGTCAGAATTGGCTCTATATAGCACCAATGAACCTTCTTTCTCATTTCTATTGACATAGACTTGCTAAAAGAGACTTTCATTTTCTGAAATGCTATTTTGGCCTGAGCTATTCTGCTTTTTACTTCTATGGTGCACCTTCATCCATTTGATGTTATTATTGTATCCAAGTATTTGACCCATAACACGTGTTTCAGATTTGTCTTGTTTATTTTATGTTTCATGATGGTGATGATTGTTTCTTCGATGTTACTATTACTTCTGTTTTCTTACTATTCAGACTGAGACCTTTCTTGTTGCTTTCTTTCTCTATTATGATATCATTTCATACACTTCATTCTTCGTCTCTGCTATTAAGAATATATCAGCCACATATCACAGATTGTTTACGTTTGAAACGTTCACTCCAATTTTATTGTTGTCTACTATAGTTCTCAAAGTAATTGAAGAAGAACTTACCATAAGAATTTGCTACTTCCTTCTATACATAGTTCAGATATCATGCATACTTTGTTTAAACAACCATTAACTATTCAAGGAAAATGTACAATTCACACTATGCAAATTTACAATGTGCATAATTAAATGCAGTTACAACAAACTGATATGTGAAATATTTTGTAACAACCATAAAGGAAGGAACACTATGCACAACACCCTATAATACACATAATATAAAATATGCAAAAATTTACAAAAAGTCATAACAGCTATCAATTGCAAGCAAAGATGACAGTTTCAGATTTGTGTTATTAAAACAGCAACATTTGTAACACACACTTTATATGTGTATGCTTTCTTAGGCCTAGTATCATCTTCATCATCATCATCATGTACCATACTGGTTGGTTTAGGCAATCACGTCCTTGCACAATTCTCTGTCTACAGCGCAGTGTATCAATTCTGTTGTTGACTTTGCAGTATAGTTAGTCCAAAATAATAATTATAAAAAAAGAAAAAAAAAGAACAAGAGAATTACTAAATTTCAAATAACTCTTCCAGTATAAGATCTTCCAAATGCATATATTCTTCCAATACCTAATAGTCCAACAGAATAATTAATCTATCTATCTATTTTCCTTTTGAGCCATAGTCGGTCCCAGCCCATAGGGTGTAGACCAAGATACTCCTTCTCTTATCTAAATTTTTATTCTAGCAGTTTTCAATTCTTAATACAATATTTAATAATTAATTCGATACCGATTTTGTTCCTATAGATATTCAACATCAAATGATCCAATCAAATAATTCATTCAAAGCCAAATATTTCCACAGTAAGTATTTGGTTGATGGCATTCTTTCATCCCAACTACAATGGATTTAGTGCCAGTAGGGGTAGTGTTCTTGTTAGAGGCTGTTGTGGCTTTCTAATGTACACATAGAATTGACTGTCTCATCTTGAGACCACTTGCTCTCAGATCAATGTTTATACCAGTCTCCGGCTGGATATGCTCTTCCCATTCAGTGATGTTTATTTATAACTCTCTCTTTCATGTCATGCTTACATGCATGTCTTTGCTTCTACTGCTAGAAGCCATCTCTTCATATAAAATATCTTTCAGAATCCACAGTCTACTCATTCTGCATCTTTGGGCCAGGAATCTTATACAACATTTACCAGGGATAGTGAACATGCTTGTAATTTCAGCATGATCCAGTACTTCACTGTTTGTAACTTTACCTCTCCTAGAAATTCTGAGTAAGTGCCTCTGGCAGTACATGTGAATTGTAATCTTTTATTTCCTGTGAATTGTATATAATACAGCACGCTGGTTATATATTTAATTCCTCTCAGAAAACTACCAAATGTAGACCAAGTTCATTTTAAAAACTTAAATAATTTCAATTAAAATAATTGGTGACAGAGGATGTGGTGTGATGGCTGCATAAACCACCATTTAACTTATTAATAAAAAATAACTTTAATTACCATGTTATAAATTTAACTGATTAGTTACCACATAAAAAAAAATAACATTAGTTAACACATAAAAAAAAATATAACAGATTAGTTACCACAGAAAAACAAACATTAGTTACTACATTAAAAATATGATTTATTAGTCATCACAAAATATAACTTATTAGTTATACATATAAAAACAAGTCTTGGACCTTCAAAAAGTCATGTAGCTAATGAATTATTCAAATCTAAAAAAAAAAGAAACTTGCAGACTTATCTGAGGGAACTCATAGTGGAAACTTTAGAGCTTAACAAGAATGAAATCTCTTTGCAATTATATATCTGAGAGTGACACATTCAGATAATTTGCTCATGGAGTTGGTAAAAGACATTAAATAAGAGAATTACAAGGTTATAGTGGAAATAATTGTGGAAATGTCAATAAATAAAAAGCCACAAAACAACGCTCCTGGGTTTCTAGCGCCGGTTACTAGAACAGCACTTTGTGTGGCTCCTAGGTTTCTAGCACCGGTTCCTAGAGCAGCACTTTGTGTGGCTCCTGGGTTTCTAGCATGGGTTACTAGAGCAGCACTTTGTGTGGCTCCTGGCTTTATAGCGCCGGTTCCTAGAGCAGCACGTTGTGTGGCTCCTGGGCTTCTACACCGGTTACTAGAGCAGCACTTTATGTGGCTCCCGGTATGTAATGTATTAAAGAGATTGAGAAGCTGACACAGAAAAGGGATTTATGGCTAGGTACACTTGGAGCCCCATGGGTGTCTGATAGCACTGGAAAAATGTAAGATACTGTGAGACCTAATACAAAAGATTCAGTACCTTTGGCCTCATCAAGGTCAGCTACTTGTCATGGGGATGGGGCTTAACAGTCACCAGGGACTGAAAACCAAGACTGGCCAGGCATTCCTACACCCGAGCAAGACCATAGTTAGCTCTAGCAAGTTTAAGTGCTGAAGTCGGTGGCAACCAGCCAAAAGTCGCACTACAACAATCAGGATGCCACGCACTCACGCCAATGAGAAGTATGTCTATAACCGCAGGCGAATGAAAGATAGATAGATAGTACCTTTGGATCTACACCACCATAAGTGTGGTCAAGATGCTCAGTAACCAGACTACATAAAAAAAAAATGACATCAAGCTGCCTACATTGTTGATATTAATGCTAAACATTTATTTACCTAAGTAATTTAAAGAAAAAACCATTTAATTGATTAATTAGAAATATTAACCTTTGAAATGAAATCTATTTGTTGTCAATGCATTCAAAATTTGTAATTGTTTTTTTAAATATTTTTTTTTTTAATTTTTAATTAAGTTAAAAAATCAAGACATGTTTTAGTTAAAAAAAATTATATTAGTAGAACTCAAGTAAAAATAAATGAAGTTTATTGACACCATTTGAAGGTCCTACTATTGATTTGTGTGTGCAGACCATTTAAGGATAGAATATGTAAGTGCTTTCATCAAAGATGATGGTTTATATTTAAAATTACACAAAATAAAACACAAAATCTGTGAGTTAGTGTGGTAAACTGATTGTTGGTAAATTGACAGAGTGTGACCACAATGTAACAAGAAGCCAACATTTATGGACTAGACAACATATATGGCAGTACTCTAACCAGCACAAGACTTCCTGTCTGCAAGCTGAAGCTGGCCTGGTGGGCACAAGCACTCATAGCTGCCCCATGTGTTGCGACAACGGTAGGAGCAGACATTAGGGCTCTCCTGACATTCATCAAAGTCTGAAACAGAAATGCTTGTGGCATGGTAAGAGTTTAAGTGATGAAAGTACTGACAACATGATCAGGAATGGCAGATGAAAGTACTCACTACATGATTAAAGATGACAGATGAAAGTACTCATGACATGATCAGGAATGGCAGATGAAAGTACTCACTATATGATTAGAGATGACAGATGAAAGTACTCATAACATGATTAGGAATGGCAGATGAAAGTACTTACCACATGATTAGAGATGACAGATGAAAGTACTCATGACATGATCAGGAATGGCAGATGAAAGTACTTACCACATGATTAGAGATGACAGATGAAAGTACTCATGACATGATCAGGAATGGCAGATGAAAGTACTTACCACATGATTAGAGATGACAGATGAAAGTACTCATGACATGATCAGGAATGGCAGATGAAAGTACTCACCACATGATTAGAGATGACAGATGAAAATACTCATGACATGATCAGGAATGGCAGATGAAAGTACTCACTACATGATTAGAGATGACAGATGAAAATACTCATGACATGATCAGGAATGGCAGATGAAAGTACTCATCACATGATTAGAGATGACAGATGAAAGTACTCACAACATGATCAGCAAAAAAAAAAATAAATAAAAGTACTCATGATGTGAATAACAATTATGAATTAGAAAACACACACCAACAAGCTTAGTAAATATACCTATCTATCTATCTATTGACCTTTCGAGCCGTAACCGGCCCATAGGGCGTAGACCAAGATACACCTTCTCCTATATGAATTTTTGTTCTAGCAGTTTTCTTTTAAAGATATTTTATTAAATCTCGCCATCTGTCTCTGTTCTGTGCAAGCAGTTCTATCTCATTGAGGGAGCCGATTCCTGCTGCTCTTGCCTCTCTCATCAATGTTCTTCTCAGTGTCTCCCTGGGTCTTCCTCTTTTTCTTTTACCTGTTGTTTCCCATATGAGGGCTTGCTTTGCTATTCGATTATTATCTCTTCTCATCACATGTCCAACGTATGACCATCGTCTTTTCTTTATTACTGAAGATATTAGTGGTTGATTGGCGATTTCTCTAATTTCCTCGTTTGTTTTGAATTCGTTCCATTCTATACCAAGTATTTTCCTTAGACATTTATTTTCGAATGCGTTCAACTTTGTTTCTATATCTCTTGTTGTTTTCCAGCTTTCAGACGCATACGTAAGGGTTGATAGTACATTTGATTTGAATAGCCTAAGTTTCGAAAAAACTATCACTACTATCTACTGCTAATTTACACATTCTGTATCAGGTCTACGTTTCATTAACAACATCGTTTTTACGATAGCGGCTTGTTAAACCTCTGATCAACGGTTCAATACCAAGCCGGAGAAAAATAATTCCTCCATTTTGGAAACAACCGGAAACCCATAAATATACCAACAACATTGAAAAGAAATATTTAACAAGAAAATAAGAGATTTTTTTCTTACCAATTTCCCCAAAATTGAACCCATATCTCTAAACATTCTACACTGCTAGAACGTGCTTATGAAGTATTCAAATATGTCATTGGCAAAGAATGAACAAACACAAGGACGACTAAGATAAAGGACATACTTAGATAAAGGACATACAAGCAAACTAATTATAGTGTTAAGAGAATCAACAAACAAGGAAAACTCATTAGGTTCAAGAAATTGAGCAAAGAAAGATAATTATACAATGTGCTAAGAGAAAAGAAATGAATGCATGTAGGAAATTAATTCTCTCCGAACTGGTGGACTTTAGGTTTTCTTTAGGTTTGGACCACATCAATTTTAAATTTATAAAAATTCCATTAAGTTTTTTTTCATTTTACAATTTCATGCAATAATAGAATTAAATGTGTTACATGTTATACATCACCAGAAAGGAAAATGGATGAAAAAAATGAAAATCTGAAGGAAAAAATATATTACTTATTATAAATAGTATAAAAATATTCCAAGGCAGATAATTTTAAATTTAAATATCATATTTCACATACCTCTATTTTCCCTGAATAGAAGCGTGTTGCTATCACTTCTTATCAAAATTTTACACAAAGTAATCCAAAGATCTTAAAAGTACACTTTACTTGATGCATTTATGTCCACAAATAATGAAATTAGGCACAAGAAAAAGTACAGTGTGTGTGGCCCCTGTTTGTCAAAAATAAACACACATTGATATAGAAAATTCAAGCAGTCTATCTCCATAACAAAGAAAATACCATGTGGTAATTGAAGGAAGTAATTATGACGCTTCTTCTAAATATCGAATACAAGTATTGATGAATATTTATACAGAATCGTTACTTTACATTAAAATATTCAACCATACTCTGTCCGAGCCGATGTGTCGGTTTTGGTACCGAAGTACCTGCATAAGTGGAGCCGATGTGTTGGTTAGTGCCCGGAAAAAGTTAATCACAAGAAAATAAGATCACAAGAAAATAAGAATAAAGATGTTAATTACTTGTTTGTAAAAGTTAATCACACAGAATAAGAATAAAGATGTTAATTACTTGTTTGTAAAAGTTAATCACACAGAATAAGAATAAAGATGTTAATTACTTGTTTGTAAAAGTTAATCACACAGAATAAGAATAAAGATGTTAATTACTTGTTTGTAAAAGTTAATCACACAGAATAAGAATAAAGATGTTAATTACTTGTTTGTAAAAGTTAATCACACAGAATAAGAATAAAGATGTTAATTACTTGTTTGTAAAAGTTAATCACACAGAATAAGAATAAAGATGTTAATTACTTGTTTGTAAAAGTTAATCACACAGAATAAGAATAAAGATGTTAATTACTTGTTTGTAAAAGTTAATCACACAAAATAAGAATAAAGTGTTTAATTACTTGTTTATAAAAGTTAATCACACAGAATAAGAATAAAGATGTTAATTACTTGTTTGTAAGTAAATCAATCAAAGTCAAGGTGTAATAACAGACTACAAAGAAAAAAGGATGTCAGAGAGAGAGAGAGATAAAGAGAGAGGATACTGGACAGGCTAAAAAGAAAAAAGGATATCAGACAAAGAGAGAGAGGATACTGGACAGGCTTACATGTCACATGACTTTATTTAACCCTGAATTACGATATCCTCATAAAAATAATGAACTCAAAATAACATTTTTAGGAATTCTACAAACCTGAATTCATTCTTTTGTACACAAACTATTTTTCTTAGGCATTTGTCTTCAAAAGTGTTTAGTTTTTTCTTAATCTCTTTTGATGTTTTCCAGCTTTCACATACATGGTAAGGGTTGATAATATGTTTGAGTTGAATATTTTAAGTTTTTCTTGCACAGTATTTTTTTTATCCTTATTTTATCCAGGTTTTTAAAATTTGTTGCTGCTCTTGCTATTCTGCTTCTGATCTCTTTCTTTGTTTTACCTTCTTGATCTATATTACTACTAATATATATATAGTGGTCTAACCTTTCTAATGCCTGGTGTTTGAGATTTATATTGCCTTCTGGGGTATTGTTATTTTTCATTATTTTTGTTTTATCCCTGTTGATTTCAAGTCTTATTTTTCTGCCATGGATGATAGGGTATCTGTGATGTTTTACATCTTGTTGATATTGTCACTTCGGAACACTATAACATCTGTAAAAATTAGTTCTTTCAAGTATTTCTTGTCAATGCCATTTAATGCCATTATTGCCCTTACAACATTTACTCATTATGTAATCAATGGTAATTCCAGACAGCAATGGTGATAGTATACATCCCTGTTTGACTCTTGTTTCAATTCAAAACCAATCATTCATTCCCTCCTCTGTGTGAATCGCTCAAGTATAGCCGTCATATATGTCTTTTATAATGTTGGTAATTTTTGGTGGTATTCCGTAATGTTTCAAGATATTCCACAAGCACAATCCACATATGCTGTCAAACACTTTTTTAAAATCAATTAAATTGCAGATTCACAGTTGTTTTTCTGTATGTTCTTCTAGCATTATCCTTAGAGTTAATATTTGGTCAAGACAAATTCTCCCCTTTCTGAATCCTGCTTGTTCTTCACACATAATATTATCTACAGCATCTTTTATTCTGTTCAGCATAATTGTACAGAAAACCTTGGAGGCAACTGATAAAAGTGTAATTCCTCTCAAGTTATTGCAATCTTTAAAATAACCATTTTTAGGTACTTTGATAATGATCTCTTTCTTCCAGTTTGTAGAAATGTTTTTTTCATCCCAAATCTTATTAAATAACTTTCTTAGGTGTAATGCTTGCTTGCGTTCGCCCTATGACTAAAGGAGTATACCTGTTCGTCGTCCGCCCTTAAAAGGATGTTAAGCGGGCGTGTCTATGTTGTGTTGTGGTTTGCAGTATAACTGTGATATTTGCGCCTTTCAGCCCAACACATCTTTCAGCATGACATTTTTGAGTACTGGGTTGTCTTCCCTCTTCGATCCCTACCCGCTTGGCCAGACTAGACAGGTTAGTCTGTTAATAGAGGCACCATGAAGAGGTGGAGCAGGGTCTGGATGGTTCTGGTTCACCGATCCTGGCGCAAGCCATCAGCTCTTAGGTGAAATAAGTTTTGATTATAAATGCTTTCAGCTTTCCGCCCTATATCTTTCTAATTTTTACTTCTGATGACCCCTGAGAGTTGGATTGTTTCCTTTGATGTTGGATCAAACACCAACATATGTACAAAGCTACCATATAATTGGGGCTGTTTTTTTTGTTGTAGTAAATTTGGCAAATTTTCAACAAATTTGTTTTCTTTATATTTTTTTTTTCTTATGATGGGGGAAATCTCCTCTGCTGCAGGTCAAGCAAACCTTTGTAACACAGTATAGGCAGCAAATAACGCTAAAAGGAAGCTGAAAATACTGGAACACCTCCAGGGTTTCAGGCCATAAATGGAACCTAATTCAGGAAATGATCACCACACCTGATTCCCGTGTCTCTCCTTGTGTAAACGCACAGCTTTATAGCAAAAGTTGAAAGAAAATACTTTTTTCCAAACTATAAATGTAACATTTAGTGGTCACAATTTTTACAAGTGTTTCATACAGATGTGACTCACAGATAGCTATCATAATCTAAGATTAATACCAACATGCTCAATATAAAATATGCAAATAAAAATGATTAAACTCCTCCATATAAACATTAATTTAAAAAAAGTAAAGGGCCCCGTCACGCCAAGTGGCGTTAGGGAATATGGTGTTAGTGACCATAATTTTTATAGACATTCAGCACATGATTTTTGGGGTAATGTGGTCGGTATTACGCCCGCGCCGCTTCACTTTCCCAGAAAAAATCTGGTACCCATTTAAGGCTGGGTTCACTCGGAAGCCATGGATCAGGATCGAGCCCAACCTCTTGTCCTTTGTAGTCCAGTTCACTAACCACTGAGCTATCATGGCTCCCTCCGTATAAACATGCCTGGGTAAAGTGCCCGACCAAAATCAGAAATTGCCAACTATTCATATTGCAAGCTGGAATAACATAAACTGCCAAAAACAAGTGTCATTATAGTTTCAAGTCTAATGTTCTACAAGCTAGAAAGGCCTATTATTATGATCACCATCAGTGTCAATGATCCTGTGACAGGCCCATAGGGAAGTTATTTTGTTTATTTTTATTAATGCTACAAACATATCAATAAGGAAATTATTACAACAAACATCATCAAGTACTGGGCCTGCTGGTGTAAGTGATCATGTCTCTCCACAACTTTCAATCACGACATTTATTTATCATTTCTGTTGTTGACCTTCTGCCAAGACATTCTCTGAAGCTGTCTGGTATCTTTTCTCTTTGCTTCCCTTTATTTCTTCGCCTCTCAATTTTCCCAGTTGTTACAATATATTCCAGCAGTTTTCTTCTCATTACATGACCAAAAAATGATGATTGTTTCTTCCTAATATTGGAAATTAGTTATCTTTTTGCTTTGGCCTCTTTCAGAACATTTCCATTACTCTTCTTAGCTGTCCATGGTATTCTCAACATTCTTCATTACAACAATGGCGATTGGAAAACACCAAACCAGAAATTTATATCTCCCTCGACGCCAGAATGAGTATAAAAGGAAATGAAGAAAGAAAGAGGAAGAAAGAAAGAGGAAGAAAGAAAAGAGATCAGTACCATGGACCATGAATGCAGTTTCAGTTTTTCCTGATGGCAGATCCCAAAAATGGGACGGTGCCATGAAAGTTAGAGAGATAGTTTACCAGTGCACGGCTGTCCTGGTCCTCTTGATATGAAGCCTGTAGGGCAGTCACAGCGGTAGCCACCATCAGTGTTAACACAACGTTGGTTGTAGTAGCAGCGGTGCTGCCGAGAGGCACACTCATCAATATCTAAACAGATTTAATTTAAGTATTTAACTGTAATTATGTCTTTTACCAAGATGCAACTATCAGTTATATCAATTTTGCAATTATCAACATTATAAATGCAGATAATGATAATTAATTCATCTGAATTTTTAAAAAGTTACAATAATGAATAATAATAAAATAAGAAATTATATATAATATATTCTTGCCACTCTGCTCTTTTCAATACAGTCCTTTCTATGGTGCTAAAGAATTATTCAATGTTCCTACAGTTGACATCTCAGCACTAGAGTAAAGCCTATAGGATGTGCAGTTATTTTCAAAACATGATGAAGTAAATATTCATTAATGGTTCCAGCAGCTCACTGGCTATAACATATCAAAGTTGCCCATGAAGGCTATCATTTCTATATGTTTCAAATATTAAAAACTTGCAGTATTAAAATTTCACTCTCAATAGCCAAATCAACAATATCCAAAATACAACTATTGAAGGCCTTCAAGATGTCACCTTTTTATATGCCCACCATCTTTACTAGAAATGACTAAAATAATTATAATAAAAAATTATAATTGTTTCCTCCTAACATTGGTAATAACATCCTCTAGGTGTCCATGATATTTTCAACACTCTTCTGTAAAACCACATTTCTGTGGTATTTTTACCTGCTGTCCAATTGTACAGAATTCACTTCAATATACCAAGATTGGTCTGAATATAACAGCAAAGAACTAGTTTTTAAAATATCCACTGTCAAAAATGGGCTGCCTATCCTTTTCACTCCTTGGGATGCAACCTGAACTATTTATTATAACTCTATTATATTTCTATCTATCTATTGACCTTTTGAGCCGTAGTCGGCCCATAGGGCGTAGTCCAAGATACTCCTTCTCTTATCTGAATTTTTGTTCTAGCAGTTTTCAATTCTTTTAAAGATATTTTATCAAATCTCACCATTTGTCTCTGTTCTGTGCAAGCAGCTCTATCTCATTGAGGGACCTATTATATTTATTAGACCCTTATTGTACATCTACTGTCTGAAATTAAATCATTCCCAGGTATGTATATTCACCAACCTGTTTTAATAATTTTATTTAAATATGTTCATGAGTGGAAATATTTTTCTTTCCTGCAACCATTACTTCTGTCTTTTCTCTATTGGAACCAAGAATTTTGTTTTTGCTTTCCATCAGTTAATATCAATTACTTTCTGTAGCTCATTTTCATTGTTAGTGGTAAATACTGCAACATCAACAAAGCTCAGGTTGTTTCTATTGCTGGAGCTACACCTTGCATTAAACACACACACAGTCAGAAAATAAAGTGGTTTGACCATATTATAAAAATAAAGTGGTTTGACCATATTATAAAAATAAAGTGGTTTGACCATATTATAAAAATAAAATGTTTTGACCATATTATAAAAATAAAGTGTTTTGACCATATTATAAAAATAAAGTGTTTTGACCATATTATAAAAATAAAGTGTTTTGACCATATTATAAAAATAAAGTGGTTTGACCATATTATAAAAATAAAGTGGTTTGACCATATTATAAAAATAAAGTGGTTTGACCATATTATAAAAATAAAGTGGTTTGACCATATTATAAAAATAAAATGTTTTGACCATATAAAAATAAAGTGTTTTGACCATATTATAAAAATAAAGTGTTTTGACCATATTATAAAAATAAAGTGTTTTGACCATATTATAAAAATAAAGTGTTTTGACCATATTATAAAAATAAAATGGTTTGACCATATTATAAAAATAAAGTGTTTTGACCATATTATAAAAATAAAATGTTTTGACCATATTATAAAAATAAAGTGGTTTGACCATATTATAAAAATAAAGTGTTTTGACCATATTATAAAAATAAAGTGGTTTGACCATATTATAAAAATAAAGTGTTTTGACCATATTATAAAAATAAAGTGGTTTGACCATATTATAAAAATAAAGTGGTTTGACCATATTATAAAAATAAAGCAATATAGTCATATTTACTGATTCCAAATTAGCTCTGCAGGCACTATGAAGTAACATAAACAAACCAGAACCAACACTGTTCACCTTTGACATAGATGACCTCATTAATACACATGACGTAAGGTTAGTGATGCAATGGATCCCAGGACACTCCAACACATCAGGAAATGATAAAGCAGATACATTAGTTAAGAGAGGATCTGGACAGATAATTTCACACTGACATCTCTTTAAACACAGCCAAACAAATGATAAACTCCAACAGTAGAGAAGATCGACTGAATTCATGGGCATATAGGAAAAAACAGGGTTAACTTTTTAAGTACATGATGAGGTCAAACTCCCATGACTATATTAACAACCTAAAAAAGAGGAGATCAAACCACCATCTTCAGACTGAGAACCGGTCATGTACCACAGAATAGTCACATTGATAGAATACAATGAAACCAAACTCCAGCATGTCCACTCTGCGACATCATGAAATAGTAGAACATCACCTTTTTGACTGTCCAAAGCACACTGACATCAGAGCAACTCTACTTCCCCAAAGACCTAATAAATGGTACACCTTGTACGGAACTACAAGGGTGCTCAGAAATACCTGCTGATATCATTATATGGCATTGGGCCGAAGAACATGAGCTCACAGGCTTCTGGATCCATAACGAACAGCTACAACAAAAGAATAATGCCCAATCAGTGACTACAACACATTTACACTTTAGATACATTTTTAAAAAACATGAATACAGGATAATGGTAAGAAAATAATATTTATCTTTGTCATAACATAATCACAGATTGTTGAAAACAAAGAGCAGTGTTTTTTCTAAAACAGGCTGAGATGAACTTGTACTATATTAATTACATACCTTGACACCTTCCAGATTCTATGCGCCTATAGCCAGTAGGGCATAACTGCACACAATGATAGCTTCCCTCATTGTTTACACACTCTTGCTCCTGTCCACAGTTGCTGCCTCCCTCAAAGCACTCATTGATATCTATATTATAACATTAAATATGTAAATTTTATATACACTTTTAATACTACTGCTCCTTTCACTTAACTCTTTCAGTGCGTTTCACAACACTGTGCACCTAGCCGATTTTGGCTGCATACGTTTCACCACATAGTATGCCACTCTCAATTTGATTAGTGTGAACCATCATCAAACCATATTCTTTTTGCCTGTCTTGTATCATCTTGATATTGGTTAACTCTAATTACTTGTTCAATTATCTAAAAATTCATATATAATATGTTATATGTTAGATAAATATAAATATGTAGATTGATTCTTAAAACCATGACAAATGTTGTCTCTGAAATCGCTTCTGTTGCATCGATAAAAAGCTACCATACAGAAAGAGTTAAAGATGCCTCCAATACATTACAAGTATGTTGTGTAACATAAAGTTCAAATCGAATGGCACTTAATGGTTTGATTCTACATTGGGTAGAATGAATGAGGCTGCAGGTGAAAATACTAAACATCAGTTGTAGAATTGTTTTGTTTCATTCATGACACCGTCTTCTTCTTCATTTTACAAACCTGGGGTTCACTGGGGCACTACTGAAGCCTTCATCAATCCGAGGGTTGTTGGGGCATGACTGATGGATTTCATCAACATGTGGGTCATTGGAGTACTTCTGGCAGACTTCATCAACCTGTGGGTCTTTGGCAATAATGACAGGCTTCATCAACCTGTGGGTCTTTGGCAATAATGACAGGCTTCATCAACCTGTGGGTCTTTGGGGCAATAATGACAGGCTTCATCAACCTGTGGGTCTTTGGGGCAATAATGACAGGCTTCATCAACCTGTGGGTCTTTGGGGCAATAATGACAGGCTTCATCACCCTGTGGGTCTTTGGGGCAATAATGACAGGCTTCATCAACCTGTGGGTCTTTGGGGCAATAATGACAGGCTTCATCAACCTGTGGGTCTTTGGGGCAATAATGACAGGCTTCATCAACCTGTGGGTCTTTGGGGCAATAATGACAGGCTTCATCAACCTGTGGGTCTTTGGGGCAATAATGACAGGCTTCATCAACCTGTGGGTCTTTGGGGCAATAATGACAGGCTTCATCAACCTGTGGGTCTTTGGGGCAATAATGACAGGCTTCATCAACCTGTGGGTCTTTGGGGCAATAATGACAGGCTTCATCAACCTGTGGGTCTTTGGGGCAATAATGACAGGCTTCATCAACCTGTGGGTCTTTGGGGCAATAATGACAGGCTTCATCAACCTGTGGGTCTTTGGGGCAATAATGACAGGCTTCATCAACCTGTGGGTCTTTGGCAATAATGACAGGCTTCATCAACCTGTGGGTCTTTGGGGCACTGCTAACAGACTACATCAACATGTGGGTCTTATGGGGCACTACTGACAGGCTACATCAACCTGTGGGTCTTTGGGGCAATAATGACAGGCTTCATCAACCTGTGGGTCTTTGGCAATAATGACAGGCTTCATCAACCTGTGGGTCTTTGGCAATAATGACAGGCTTCATCAACCTGTGGGTCTTTGGGGCAATAATGACAGGCTTCATCAACCTGTGGGTCTTTGGGGCACTGCTAACAGACTACATCAACATGTGGGTCTTATGGGGCACTACTGACAGGCTACATCAACCTGTGGGTCTTTGGCAATAATGACAGACTTCATCAACCTGTGGGTCTTTGGGGCAATAATGACAGGCTTCATCAACCTGTGGGTCTTTGGGGCAATAATGACAGGCTTCATCAACCTGTGGGTCTTTGGGGCAATAATGACAGGCTTCATCAACCTGTGGGTCTTTGGGCACTGCTAACAGACTACATCAACATGTGGGTCTTATGGGGCACTACTGACAGGCTACATCAACCTGTGGGTCTTTAGGGCAATAATGACAGGCTTCATCAACCTGTGGGTCTTTGGCAATAATGACAGGCTTCATCAACCTGTGGGTCTTTGGGGCACTGCTAACAGACTACATCAACATGTGGGTCTTATGGGGCACTACTGACAGGCTACATCAACCTGTGGGTCTTTGGGGCAATAATGACAGGCTTCATCAACCTGTGGGTCTTTGGCAATAATGACAGGCTTCATCAACCTGTGGGTCTTTGGGGCACTGCTAACAGACTACATCAACATGTGGGTCTTATGGGGCACTACTGACAGGCTACATCAACCTGTGGGTCTTTGGCAATAATGACAGACTTCATCAACCTGTGGGTCTTTGGGGCAATAATGACAGGCTTCATCAACCTGTGGGGCTTTGGGGCAATAATGACAGGCTTCATCAACCTGTGGGACTTTGGGGCAATAATGACAGGCTTCATCAACCTGTGGGTCTTTGGGGCAATAATGACAGGCTTCATCAACCTGTGGGTCTTTGGGGCAATAATGACAGGCTTCATCAACCTGTGGGTCTTTGGGGCAATAATGACAGGCTTCATCAACCTGTGGGTCTTTGGGCAATAATGACAGGCTTCATCAACCTGTGGGTCTTTGGGGCAATAATGACAGGCTTCATCAACCTGTGGGTCTTTGGGGCAATAATGACAGGCTTCATCAACCTGTGGGTCTTTGGGGCACTGCTAACAGACTACATCAACATGTGGGTCTTATGGGGCACTACTGACAGGCTACATCAACCTGTGGGTCTTTGGGGCAATAATGACAGGCTTCATCAACCTGTGGGTCTTTGGCAATAATGACAGGCTTCATCAACCTGTGGGTCTTTGGGGCACTGCTAACAGACTACATCAACATGTGGGTCTTATGGGGCACTACTGACAGGCTACATCAACCTGTGGGTCTTTGGCAATAATGACAGACTTCATCAACCTGTGGGTCTTTGGGGCAATAATGACAGGCTTCATCAACCTGTGGGTCTTTGGGGCAATAATGACAGGCTTCATCAACCTGTGGGTCTTTGGGGCAATAATGACAGGCTTCATCAACCTGTGGGTCTTTGGGGCAATAATGACAGGCTTCATCAACCTGTGGGTCTTTGGGGCAATAATGACAGGCTTCATCAACCTGTGGGTCTTTGGGGCAATAATGACAGGCTTCATCAACCTGTGGGTCTTTGGGGCAATAATGACAGGCTTCATCAACCTGTGGGTCTTTGGGGCAATAATGACAGGCTTCATCAACCTGTGGGTCTTTGGGGCAATAATGACAGGCTTCATCAACCTGTGGGTCTTTGGCAATAATGACAGGCTTCATCAACCTGTGGGTCTTTGGGGCACTGCTAACAGACTACATCAACATGTGGGTCTTATGGGGCACTACTGACAGGCTACATCAACCTGTGGGTCTTTGGGGCATTACTAACATACTACATCAACCTGTAGGTCTTTGGCAATAATGACAGGCTTCATCAACCTGTGGGTCTTTGGGGCACTGCTAACAGACTACATCAACATGTGGGTCTTATGGGGCACTACTGACAGGCTACATCAACCTGTGGGTCTTTGGGGCATTACTAACATACTACATCAACCTGTAGGTCTTTGGCAATAATGACAGGCTTCATCAACCTGTAGGTCTTTGGCAATAATGACAGGCTTCATCAACCTGTAGGTCTTTGGCAATAATGACAGGCTTCATCAACCTGTAGGTCTTTGGCAATAATGACAGGCTTCATCAACCTGTAGGTCTTTGGCAATAATGACAGGCTTCATCAACCTGTAGGTCTTTGGCAATAATGACAGGCTTCATCAACCTGTAGGTCTTTGGCAATAATGACAGGCTTCATCAACCTGTAGGTCTTTGGCAATAATGACAGGCTTCATCAACCTGTAGGTCTTTGGCAATAATGACAGGCTTCATCAACCTGTAGGTCTTTGGCAATAATGACAGGCTTCATCAACCTGTAGGTCTTTGGCAATAATGACAGGCTTCATCAACCTGTAGGTCTTTGGCAATAATGACAGGCTTCATCAACCTGTAGGTCTTTGGCAATAATGACAGGCTTCATCAACCTGTAGGTCTTTGGCAATAATGACAGGCTTCATCAACCTGTAGGTCTTTGGCAATAATGACAGGCTTCATCAACCTGTAGGTCTTTGGGGCATTACTAACATACTACATCAACCTGTAGGTCTTTGGCAATAATGACAGGCTTCATCAACCTGTAGGTCTTTGGCAATAATGACAGGCTTCATCAACCTGTAGGTCTTTGGCAATAATGACAGGCTTCATCAACCTGTAGGTCATTGGCAATAATGACAGGCTTCATCAACCTGTAGGTCTTTGGCAATAATGACAGGCTTCATCAACCTGTAGGTCTTTGGCAATAATGACAGGCTTCATCAACCTGTAGGTCTTTGGCAATAATGACAGGCTTCATCAACCTGTGGGTCTTTGGGGCATTACTAACATACTACATCAACCTGTAGGTCTTTGGGGCACTACTAACATACTACATCAACCTGTAGGTCTTTGGGGTACTACTGACATACTACATCAACCTGTAGGTCTTTGGGGCACTACTAACATACTACATCAACCTGTAGTTCTTTGGGGCACTACTAACATACTACATCAACCTGTAGGTCTTTGGGGCATTACTAACATACTACATCAACCTGTAGTTCTTTGGGGCACTACTGACATACTACATCAACCTGTAGGTCTTTGGGGCACTACTAACATACTACATCAACCTGTAGGTCTTTGGGGCACTACTGACATACTACATCAACCTGTAGGTCTTTGGGACACTACTAACATACTACATCAACCTGTAGTTCTTTGGGGCACTACTAACATACTACATCAACCTGTAGGTCTTTGGGGCACTACTAACATACTACATCAACCTGTAGTTCTTTGGGGCATTACTAACATACTACATCAACCTGTAGGTCTTTGGGGCACTACTGACATACTACATCAACCTGTAGGTCTTTGGGGCACTACTAACATACTACATCAACCTGTGGGTCTTTGGGGCATTACTAACATACTACATCAACCTGTAGGTCTTTGGGGCACTACTGACATACTACATCAACCTGTAGGTCTTTGGGGCACTACTAACATACTACATCAACCTGTAGGTCTTTGGGGCACTACTGACATACTACATCAACCTGTAGGTCTTTGGGGCACTACTAACATACTACATCAACCTGTAGTTCTTTGGGGCACTACTAACATACTACATCATCCTGTAGGTCTTTGGGGCACTACTAACATACTACATCAACCTGTAGGTCTTTGGGGCACTACTAACATACTACATCATCCTGTAGGTCTTTGGGGCACTACTAACATACTACATCAACCTGTAGGTCTTTGGGGCACTACTAACATACTACATCAACCTGTAGGTCTTTGGGGCACTATTAACATACTACATCAACCTGTAGGTCTTTGGGGCACTACTAACATACTACATCAACCTGTACGTCTTTGGGCACTGTTGACAGACTTCATCAACCTGAAAGTTGTTGGGGCACTACTGATGGACTACATTAACCTGTGGGTCATTGGAGTACTACTGACAGAATTCATCAACATGTGGGTCTTTGGAGTACGACTGACAGACTTCATAAACCTGTGGGTCATTGGAGTACGACTGACAGACTTCATAAACCTGTGGTTCATTGGAGTACAACTGACAGACTTCATCAACCTATGGGTCATTGGAGTACGACTGACAGACTTCATAAACCTGTGGTTCATTGGAGTACGACTGACAGACTTCATCAACCTGTGGGTCATTGGAGTACAACTGACAGACTTCATCAACTAGTGGGTCATTGTAGTACTACAGGTAGACTTCATCAACCTGTGGGTCATTGTAGTACTACTGGCAGACTTCATCAACCTGTGGGTCATTGTAGTACTACTCGCAGACTTCATCAACCTTTTGGTCATTGTAGTACTACTGGCAGACTTCATCAACCTGTGGTTCATTGGAGTACGACTGACAGACTTCATCAACCTGTGGGTCATTGTAGTACTACTGGCAGATTTCATCAACCTGTGGGTCATTGTAGTACTACTGGCAGACTTCATCAACCTGTCGGTCATTGTAGTACTACTGGCAGATTTCATCAATCTGTGGGTCATTGGAGTACAACTGACAGGCTACATCAATCAACCTGTGGGTCATTGTAGTACTACTGGCAGACTTCATCAACCTGTGGGTCATTGTAGTACTACTCGCAGACTTCATCAACCTTTTGGTCATTGTAGTGCTACTGGCAGACTTCATCAACCTGTGGGTCATTGGAGGGAATCTGGCGGACTTCATCAACCTGTGGGTCATTGTAGTACTACTGGCAGACTTCATCAGCCTGTGGGTCATTGCAGTACTACTGGCAGACTTCATCAACCTGTGGATATGTTCGGAGTGCAATGATGATGACCCGCAAATAACTCAATCAACCTGTGGGTCATTGGAGTACGACTGACAGACTTTATCAACCTTTTCTGTTGATCTTAATCTTCAGTCATTTTATGGGAATGTGAAGTCGAATTCTGTCCATTCTTTGATGTCCTCTTCACATCTCATTCTCTATCTATTTTTCCTTCTTCCTCCTTTCAAATTTCCTTGCAAAATAACAAAAACTCTATAATAAAATTTTATCTCCAAAGGGCTTGTATTTTATTCTGTAGCTCTGCTGTAAGGGTTCACAGTCTCATTAACGTTAATATGACTTTTATGACTTCAAGTCATGGACATCGAGTCATGGACAATAGGACAACAGACAAGAAAATCATTGGAGTCTGTAGAAATGTGGTTTTACAGAAGAATGTTGAGAATACCATGGACAGCTAAGAAGAGTAATGAAGAGGTTCTGAGAGAGGTCAAAGCAAAAAGAGAGCTAATTTCCAATGTTAGGAAGAGACAATCATCATTTTTTGGCCATGTAATGAGAAGAGAACAACTTGAATATATTGTAACAACTGGAAAAATTGAGGGACGAAGAGATAGAGGGAAGCAAAAAGAAAAAATAACAGACAGCTTAAGAGAATGGCTTGGCAGAAGGTCAACAACAGAAATGATAAATAGCTGCCGAGATCGAAAGTTGTGGAGAGACATGATCACCTACGCCACTAGGCCCGGTACTTGATGATGATGATGATGACTTCAAATGTAATTTCAAAATTGGATTCATAATCCTAGCCTAATATTATACAAACCACAATGGCCAAAATATTAAACAATTTTAGGAAATTTATGCAGTGATTGGCATGGTGTTGTGGGTCTCGTTTACAACTTTACTTATCAAAAGACATAACATAACAATGTCCAATGTTGGGGGGGAAAAGCTTTTTACAGGTCACACAAAATAAAAAGCTTAAAAACAAAAAATAATAAATGAAAATTGAAATAATAAATAGCATTTGATAATAAGTAATAGTTACTCTCTCTCTCTCTCTCTCTCTCTCTCTCTCTGCGATCAGGACTCAATCAGAGTAGGATCCCAGACTCTCACATGAAGTCTGCTGTCAGGTTAAGTGTGTTGATCGCCCCCACAGGCAGAACATCACAATTAGAGTCTGCCAGATCCACTCTGAATTGAACACCCATTAAAACGTTGCACTGTGCTCTGCGCCAGTGGCCCAGTGCATCCAATTTCAGCCAGCATTTTATTCAGGTTTGCATTCCTTAGCCTTTGATTGTCCCCAATCTTCCTGCAAGGCAGTAGATGATCTTTTCTGTAGGGGGATTCTGCCCTTAGATGGTCGGCCCTCCCAGGTTTACGAGCACCATCTGCCCGAGTCACTAGAGGTGACTAACACAGACATGCACACACAAAGATAGGAGATGTGACCAACACAGACTTGCACACAGCGATACGAGGCATGACTAACACTGACACACATCAAGATGTATGACACATGACTAACATAAACATGCACATAAAGATATGAGATATGACTGACATAGACATGCACACACAAAGATATGACACATGCCTAACATAGACATGCACACAAAGATTGAGTTATTGAGTTATTTGCGGGTCATCATCATTGCACTCCGAACATGTCCATAGGTGCTCAGATCCCCTCCTCAGCAATTCCCTCAGTGTCCAGCGACTGACGACTCCAGTTCTATGTTGGTTGATAAGTCTTCTTACACGGCCACCAAGTTTCTCATTTCTGGCTGTGCCCATCTTAACTCCCATTTCCATCATCCGAAGAAGCGACGTTGATCTATGTTTGTCGAAGTCCTGTGCTCTTCCCACATCTCGGAGTGCATTGATGACGTCCGCCCGATCCATCGGTTGCCCGTCCTCAACGACAGCGCAGCTAGCCAACCTGTCCGCTCTCTCATTTCCCCGTACTCCCGCATGTCCAGGGACATAGACAAAGGTGACCTTACGTATTTTGGATTTCTGCAACGACTCTACCCATTGCATGCGTACAAAGCCCGCCTCCACTTTTGTTATCATGCTCATCGAATCACTCAGTATACATGCGTGGATGTAGTCTTGTGACTCTAACCATTTGAATGCCTTGGTCACTGCCATCACCTCCATTGTCATGCTACTCGTGGTCATGGCGTATGCACCACTGTCTTCCTTGGCTATTCTGCCTGCCGAACGTGCTGTAAATGCCCATGCACTTTTTTCGTGTCGTCTTACAGATCCGTCTGTATAGATGACTGCATCTTTCTCATCGGTGTTATCGCAGATGAGACCGTTGACCTCAGCATTAACCACGACTGGGTTCTGTTCCCTACTCTTCCTGTCGAGTGTGACAATTCATGAGAAAGTCCCCTTGAATGACGCAGGCACCGGTATCCACTCCTCACCAACGCTGAGATTGGTAAGCCCACATACCTGTTTGATGACATCTTCTGCTCGGCCCACCCATGATTTGCCTCTTTTTAGCCTGGTACCTTTCTCTGTGTTGAGCACGTGGTGCAATGGATGCTCTGTATCTGTACTAATCTTCAGGTATGCTCGTGCTCTCCAGATCTTGATTCTGTCATCCATGGTTGGAAAGTCAAGAAGATACCTCATTGCCACACAGGGAGTGTCCCTCGTACATCCCAGGATAATGCGCATGGCTTCATTTTGTATTTTCTCCAGCCTATCAATTTGAGTCATACTGACAGTAAGAATGGCCAGGGCATACTCGATTGGTGCGAGGACTAATCCCTGGAACAGAAGAGTAAGTAGCCTCTGCTCGATGTTGGCAGCTGCCATGACCTTCAAGGCGGCTAATCCTTTGCGGGATTTTGTTATCACATGGTCAACGTGGTCCCGAAAACACAGGCTGCGATCAAACTTAACTCCGAGGTATGTCATCAACTTGTCCCTGGTCACCTCATCAGCTCCCATTCGTACTACCGGTGTGGTCGTATTAACGATATGATTGTTAAGGGAGAACCATGAAACTGATGCTTTATTAGGATTAACCAAGGCACCTGAAACCCCACACCAGGAGGAAATGCGATCGAGTTCGTCTTGCATTGTGGAGGCGATTCCCCGTCTGTCTCTTCCCTGTCGATATACCAGAATATCATCAGCAAAAGTCATAGTTCTTCCCCTCCCATCCAGCTGTTGGGCCGTGATCGTTATTGTGTACACATTAAATAGAACTGGTGACAATGGTGAGCCTTGTGGCAGCCCAGGACAAATGGATGTTGGCTCGGAAGACCAACTTCCACATCTGAGTATCACCTTCCTCTGAAACAGTGCCGCGGCGATCCATCTTATGAGGAAGGGGTTCACCGCCAGTTTGAGAAGCATATGCATGAGATATTCAAATGGTACCCTGTTGTATGCATCCTCCAGATCTATAGCAGCAGCACAAGTCTCCTCTCGTCTGTGGAAGCCTTCGAAGACGTCATAGGCAAATACTGCCGCATTGAGCCATGTCTCTTTGTTATATCTATAACCTCCGAGTGTGGATGGGAATACGCGTTTCTGTTCAAGGCGACACGTGAGGACACGGGCAACTATTTTCTCCAGCAGCTTGCCCACAGTGTTCTGCATTGTGATGATTCTGTAGGCACTGATCTGGGAATGGTCCTTGTTTGGGTTCGGTAGCGGTAGTAAGTAGCTGTGTAGCCACTCCTCCTTAATCTGGCCACTCCGAATACTGGCATTAAACTCATTGGCCAGTGTTGTCAAGATAAAGATATGAGATATGATCAACATAGACATGCACACACAAGGATATGAGATGTCACATACACAGGTATGCACACACAAAGATATGAGATATGACTAACATAAACATGCACACAAAGATATGAGATATCTAACCCAAACATGCACACACAAAGATATGACACATGACTAACACAGATGTAATAGTTAAGTACTAATGAATCACAGTGTTCACATCATGGCAATAAATGAATGTGATTTATGTGCATTATATATTAAATGTTCTTTAATTTTCTTAATCCCCATGTACAATTCCTGTATTTAGTAAACTAAGCAAATATTCAGGTCATATGAGCAATTCAGGTCGGGTCAGATGAGCCAATTTAGGTCATAGGAGCAATTCAGGTTATATGAGCAATTCAGGTCAAATGAACAATTCAGGTCATATGTGCATTTCCTACCTCGACAGACACGGCCATTAAGAAGCTTGTAACCAGGAGGACAAGAACATTTGTAGCTGCCTTGTGTGTTGGAGCATTGGTGTGAGCAGGGTGAGTGTGTTGCCTCACACTCATTGATATCTGGGTAAAATAAATGAGTCATTTCATTTTGTTGTTTGCTGCAAGTTTATTGATGCCCCAAATGTCCTATATTTTCTGTTACTGTGTGTACATTTTGTATTTTCTATAACTGGGTGTACATTTTGTATTTTCTGTTACTATGTGTACATTTTGTATTTTCTATTACTGTGTGTACATTTTGTATTTTCTGTTACTGTGTGTACATTTTGTATTTTCTGTTACTGTGTGTACATTTTGTATTTTCTATTACTGGGTGTACATTTTGTATTTTCTGTTACTGGGTGTACATTTTGTATTTTCTGTTACTGTGTGTACATTTTGTATTTTCTATTACTGGGTGTACATTTTGTATTTTCTGTTACTGTGTGTACATTTGATATTTTCTGTTACTGTGTACATTTATATTTTTTTTTACATTTTTTATTGTTATAAATAGTCCAGTTACTTCGATTGTTTTGTTGCATCTGTTCTCTATTTCATTATAATTTTCCAGTTCATTAATATTATATCTTCTAAATTGAAAACTTTAACCTATTCCATTTCCTTGTATTTAATACAAATCTTTCATTTAGTTATAACTGGTAAGTAAACACAACAATCCAAATTAAATGCTATGTTATTTACCTGCACATCTGCCATTTTCCTCCAGTCTAAAGCCAGGTGGGCATGAACATCTGTAACTTCCCACTAGGTTTTGACAAGTGTGTTGACAAATGCTTGGGCTCTTTTCACACTCGTTGACATCTACAAGATATATATTTACACAAGTTTAACCCTAAATTAAATTACCTACATGGGGCGCATGTCATTATATTTTATAGTACAAATTACTACCACTACTTGTAGCATTCAGAGCAATAAAATAGTATTTTCTTTGAACTTTTGACACACAACTGTGTGTTTACCAAAGTTGACACACAAGGAACTTGGATTTCCTGTCTCAGGTTGATTTATGACCCAAAATTGACAGCTTGGGCCAGACGTGCTACTTTGTCTTTTCAGACGGTCGTTGTAAGTTTATATGTTCAGCTACCTCAAAGTGTTATTCACTGTGTTTCCTGAGTCAAAAAGGGTTATTTGATTTCAGCTGACAACTGAATAAATTTCCCTTATCTCAGATAAAAAAAAAAAAGAGAGAAAAACTACCAATTTGTTGAAATTTGGCAAATTTGCTTGTATTATAGGATCATATCCCACGAAATTGGGAAAAAAAAAAAGTCCTACATCAAGAGAAAGAAATCCAACACTCAGGAGGCACCAGAAGTATTAATTAGGAAGATACACTGAGGAGGTGAATGTTTGAGAACCACAAACTATCAAATTTGGAAGAATTTAAGTTTTGATGCAGTAATTCTTACTATGGTTTCGTAATCTAGGGTTAAAATATGGAGAAATTAGATAATATAGAGCTCTATATAAAGTTAAACATGTTGCGTAGACAACAAATTGTCTATCTTTTTTTTTTTTGCCCAAGCTCGTGCCCTGGAAAGAAAACACTGCAGATTGAGAAGATATAGATGCAGACTGCAGTCTTTGGAAACAAACTCTAATGATTCTACTCAAACAAGAAGTAGATAGATTCATAGAAAAAGAGAATATACTGAAAAAGAAAATAAAAAATAATCTGGGGTGCTGCAAAATCCATAACAATATCATTTAGAAGTCACTGACACAAAATAAATTAAGTCTAATAAAGGATGATATTAATTAAATAGTTAAGTAAAGTAAGTAAAGAGCCCCGTCGCGCCAAGTGGTGTATAGGGAATATGGTGTTAGTGACCATAAATTTTACAGATCTTCAGCACATGATTTTTGGGGTAATGTGGTCGGTATTACGCCTGTGCTGCTTTACTTTCCCAGAAAAAATCTGGTACCCATTTAAGGTTGGTTAACCCAGAAGCCAGCGGTTGAGATCGAACCCTACCCCTTGTCCTTTTTAGTCCAGTTTACTAACCACTGAGCTAGCGCGGCTCCCTAATTAAATAGTTAAGGGTTACATTAAGTTGATCAGAAAAATACAATTACTGGGGCCCCATTATGTGGGATGTAAAGAATAGTGACACTGTGACCTTCCAGGCATGTCGTAAGAGGCGACTAAGGAGGTTGATCGATGGCTTGACAAGCTGTCATTGTAAAAAGCATTGTTATGGAAACAGACCATGGATTTTAGAAGCAGTGATCTCTGCAATATGTGCCATTTTGGCACGCAAGGTTTCTGTTTTTGAGATTGTGGTTCTGCCCTATGTGCCGTCTTCGGCTCGAAAGGATAATAGATAGATAGATATATATAGATGTACACTGATAATGAATAAAACTTGATATAGTGGCCTGGTAAGCCCTCTGCATAATATGGCATTAAACGTCTTGACAGACGGCTGGTAACAGACAATCATGATAAGTCAGTAGTTTGGTAAAAATATTAATGTCTTGTGCTGGATGCTGCTTTGTTGAACAGCTTCTGTCATGGCTGAATCTGCCAATATTGGACAGACAGATCCATCTCTAGCACGAACAAGATGTATTTGAGGTATCTGGCCTTGTCTCCTTTCTCATGTCTTTTGTCTTCTGAATTTGATATCATCACTGCCTCAAAAGTTGTTGTGCCATATTTTATTTTTGTTCTCCATATGCTACAATCTGCAGCCAGATTTTCCCAGTTTCTTTCTCTGATAGAGAATTTCCTCACGGAAGCCATGCAAACTTCCTTATATCTCAGCACTGGTCTGCCATTTGGTCTCTTCCCATCCTTAAGTTCGCCATACAATATCAAACATAAACATAAAGAAAACCAAGAAATGGCAGTTACACCAGTGCTGGACATTATTATGGAGGAACACAATCATTCCCAGAAAGCACTCCACAAGGGAGCTATAACCCTCAAAGAGGAACATAAAATGAACAAAAAAAAAAAAAAAAAAAAAAAAAGGTAAAGAGTTCTACATCTTAAGGTAAATAGGGAAAATTCAAAATGTTTTGATGTATGTAATGAATTATGTTAAATTAGGATCATCATCACAGCATTGCGGACACACCCATAGGTGCTCCGATCTAATTGTCAAAATGTTCAACAGCACACAGAAATTAATTGTACCAGTCCTTTGGTTGACAAATCCTCTCATTCGTCCTTTTGATTTATTAATGACACTTATTTATGATTACTTTTAAATACATATATTGTAATTTTGCCTGTGTAGCAGCCATTTTTGCCCACTATTTTTTTTACTGCTAAGGGCTCTTTAATGTGTGCAGAATGCATACAAGACCTCCTGGTTTTCACTGTTATCTGAGACGGCAAGACATCAGATCTCACTACTCAGAGATCACGGGAGGGTAAAGCTACAAAGAAACCACAGATTCAAAGTGAACAATTCCCACCGCTTGTGGTGAAATTTGAACCCAGGTCTTCTTGTCTAGAGGCCAATGTCTCTAGACCACCCAGCCACAAATTTCCAAAATAATCTGACAGTTAACATATCACTGAAGTTTGGTTTGTTACAATGACACTCACCCACACAATTTTCTCCATTCTTTTCCCTTTCAAATCCCTTTAAGCAGCGGTTGATACATCTAAATGATCCTGGTGTATTGAGACATTCCATAGTTTGACCACATTCAGCCACTCCAATAGAACACTCATCAATGTCTGCAATATTTAATTTAAATGAAGTATTTAACAAATAATATTCAATGTTAGGAAAAAACAATCATCATTTTTTGACCATGTCATGAGAAGGGGACAGCTGGAATATATTGTAACAACTGGGAAAAATTGAGGGACGAAGAGATAGGGAGAAGCAAAGAGAAAAAATACCAGACAGCTTAAGAGAATGGCTTGGCAGAATGTTAACAACAGAAATGATAAATAACTGTTGAGATCAAAAGTTATGGAGAGACATGATCACCTATGCCAGCAGGCATGGTACTTGATGATGATATAAAACAAAAAAATACCCACAAATAAATTGAACAGCCACAATGATTCAGAATCCACCGAATCTAAACCTTTTCTTTCCAAAAGAATACAACAAGCAGAAAGCACAGTGTATAACATTTTTAAAAAGTCATTAGCAGAAAGTAAACTGCTGACACCACACAAATGTGAGACAAAAGAGGAGGCTAAGCTATGCAAGAGAGTTTGTGCATGTGGGTCAGGGTAGTCTTCAGAGGTTGATTAGTCGATAGTGACAAAATAAGTGCCAGAACAGACTAGTTGTATTAACTGTCAACCAACACTGAAGTGGCACAGTTAATCACTGATGAACATTCTGGGAAGATCAAAAGCACTTATTGCAGTGTCTGAAATACAGCGATGAAGATCATAACATAACCAATCATGATATAAATCAACACAACAAAAGAAGAGCACTTATCACCACAGAGAAGAAGAAAGATGAATGAATCACTTCAGAGAAGCTGTAATAAATCACTACAGATGTTGATGGCCTGAGGTTGAAATAGATATTTACATAAATACACACACTCTACAGAAAGAACACATTCTCTTTAAGTCAACAAGGCACAGAAAAAATAAATGCACATGGATATGACATATCATTGATCATCATTGAGTGCCGTCTTCGCATCAAAGGTTGGCTACTCCATGGAGCACCATTCAGTTCTGTCTCTTGCTTTGATGGTGCAGGATGTCATACCTGTTGTGTCTTTAAACATGCCCTAAAAATCTCATTTGTCTTGTTTAAATTGTATTTAGTAGTTCTCTTTTCATTTTTAGCTGTTTTAAAATTCACTGTTTGTTTTCTTTTCTTTCCATCCAATTCTACCTATTCTTCTATATATCCATATTTCAAAGGCTTCAATTTTATGTTCTGTTTTCTTGTCTAATGTCCATATTTCTGCACCATACAGAAATGTTGAGAAGGTATACAATTTTGCTATTCTTTATTATGACATAACAAAGAAATAATTTCTACATTGGAAAAATAAAAGAGGTACAGAATTTAACAAGTAGAAAGAATTTCTATGCCCTTTGTGCCTAGCAAAATAATAACCAGTAGATATTAGACAAACATTTATAAAGCTGTACCTCCCATGAATATAAGGAGATGATTGTAAAAAAAAACTGTAGCATAGAGTCTCCTGTGGTAAGAGATAGTCATTAGGTTGTTCTAAGTCTTCTACCATTATATTTTCTACATGTCTCATTATTTTGATATTTCTCAGCAAAACTGACATCTACAGTGATGTTAGTGTGCCAGGCTGAATGATTCTATGCAAATGTTTTCAGAGAATGAAGTCAAATGTGAAGCATCTCAGAGAAGACTTAACAAAATAGTCTTGGCGTGCTTTACTTTTACTTCTATCTTCTTTAATCTTCTATCTACAGTGCATCGTATCAGTTCTGTTGTTGACTGTTTTCCATTCCACGACACCAAGCTATCCTGTATTTTCTCTCTTTGTCATGCACGATCTTTCTTTCCCTGTATTTTGCCAGTTGTAACCAAGTATTCCAACTTTCCTCTTCTCATAGAACTTTTCTCCTAATATTTTTTAAAATAATTATATGAATTTGAAAGCTGTTGTCGAAATTATAAACGTTCAATTACACTTAATTTCCTTAACTCTTTCCGTATGGAAGCTTTTTACCGACGCAGCGGAAGAGATTTCAGAGACAAAATTGTTCATGGTTTTAAGAATCAATCTATATATTTATATTTATCTAACACATAACATATTATATATGAGTATTTAGATAATTGAGCAAGGTATTAGATTTCACCAATATCCAGATGATACAAGACATGTAAAACGAATATGGTCTGATGGCGTTCACACTAATAAAATTGAGCGTGGCGCACTATGCGGCTGAACCTATGCAACCGAAATGGAAATGGCGCACCATGCGGTGGAACGTACGGAAAAAGTTAACTTACCATTTAAATCATTTAGGGCCAAAACACTTTTTTTTTCATCGGTGGTAAAATAAAACTCAGGCCCTAACACCTCATGGTGACTACACTGGACTAGCAGTCTTTATTTTCTGGTCCTATAAGTCCTCCCTGGCAGACCACAGGAATGGGATCATTCTGTGAAGATAGTTTTTTTCCCCCTGAATCTCTTCTGTACACATGACATATCCATTACCTCGGTAGCTTGTTACCATTGTGTGCATTTCTTCTTCAAATAAAGAAGAAATTTTGGCTCATTTTGGTTCATTTATTATCATGTAAATAATATATAGAGCTAACTTTTCTCCTAATATTAAAAACAAAAAATTATATGAATTTGAAAGCTGTTGTTGAAATTATAAACATTCATCATCATCATCAAGTACCGGGCCTGCTGGCATAGGTGATCATGTCTCTCCACAATTTTCAATCTCAACCGTTATTTATCATTTCTGTTGTTGACCTTCTGCCAATCCATTCTCTTAAGCTGTCTGGTATCTTTTCTCTTTGCTTTCCTCTATCTCTTCATCCCTCAATTTTCCCAGTTGTTACAATATATTCCAGTTGTTCTCTTCTCATTACATGGCCAAAAAATTATGATTGTTTCTTCCTAGTATTGGAAATTAGCTCTCTTTTTGCTTTGGCCTCTTTCAGAACATTTTCATTACTCTTCTTAGCTGTCCATGGTATTCTCAACATTCTTCTGTAGAACCACATTTCTACAGACTCCAGTGATTTGCTACTTTATTAGCTATTAATAAAAATACTTGATAGAAGATATGTTAATGTTTCACCCACCTTGACAAGTCCTGGCATCAGCTGTTAAAAGGAACCCAATTGGACATGAACAGGAGAAGCTGCCTGCAGAATTATGGCAACTGTGGCTACAGGGCTTTTGTGCTGCACATTCATCATTGTCTGGTGATGTATACAAATAAATATAATCATTCACAGAACTAGTTGAATTAAGTTTCATCTTAAACACATTCATGATCTCCTTATAGTTCTCATAAAATTAAAAAAAAAAACAATTTCACATTGCCTTGCTTTCTTAGCAGAGATGCTTCGCTTCCTTAAAAAATAAATCACTGTAAGTCAAATCGTTTGCTTCTGTCAAATAGCTCTGCATTTTAAAATGTTTAATAAAAGTATTAATTTACTGGATAATATTGGGGAAAAAATGGGATTTTTAAATTTAATGCTAATTTAAAGTTAAATATAACATAAATGCCATATTTTAAAGAAATATCACAACGACTGTAGGAGCTATTATTATTAATATTTGATAATATTAATATTTATCATCATAAAATAACACATGAAATTGACATGAACATTTTTATTTCATTTGTATGGGTGAACAGGTTTACCTAAAAATATATGGAAGGTATGTTAAGGGGTTAACAGCATTCTACTATAACCATCAGCACGTATGTTTCATCCCATCTGCTGAAAGAGACTAAGCATCGTAGAAGACTTATTTCTGTTTTAACATCCAGATATTCCACACAAGCAATACCTAAAATGTAAAACTTCTGTTTGTATTCAAAATTTAAAATTTAGTAAATACCTCTACAGAATGACTCTTGATCATCATGCTTGAAGCCCTCTGGGCATCTGTTACTTGGGTTTCCTGTTATTTTGAAAAATAAATAAATAATTTAAGATATAGTTATAGAGATAGTAAAAAAGTAAAGGTAGACCCACAGAAACTGTCTGTTGGGTAATGATGTTCTAGTGACTTCATTGTACTAAGTCTCCACTTCATGAGGTGGTGTAGCCAGTCTCTTCTTCACTGTCTTCCATTCCCAGAGGATATCTCTGGATTCACATTTAAAGAGGTTGGGTAGACCCCAAAAGTCTTTTAGGTTGGAACCAAAATTTGCCTCAACTGAATTCTTGTTTATTCTTGCAAGCTATTGAAATCTTATCTTTGTCTTTTGACAAGGATTTTAAAATCTCAATGTTTATATACAAGCTGTAGTTTTTTTTCTGGAATACTTGGTTACAACTGGCAAAATATAGGGAAAGAGAGATCATGGATGAAAAAGAGAGAAAATACTGGATAGCTTGGTGTCTTGGCATGGAAAACAGTCAACAACAGAACTGATATGATTTTGGAAGGACATAATCACCTATGCCAACCGATATGGCACATGATGATGATGATGATAAGCTGGAGAGAATTAATTTCAAATGAACTGATAAGAGATGAATCTAAATTAGAATATGTGGTGTCAAGTTTTACAAGAAAGATGGCTTTGGAAATACATTGGCCACATGCTCAGAATGAGTGAAGAACAGCATTTATGTGGAAACCATTTGGTAAAAGAAAATAAGGAAAATAAACAGAAAAACTATGCAGAACAATTACTAGTGAAGGCTCAACCATGGGATTAAGAAACAACAAAGTCCTACAAGAATTAGTAGCAAATCATAAATGAATGAGAACTATGATTTCCCACTACATGCCGTCTTCAGCCCAAGAGGAAAACAAATGAATGAATGTTTATAATGTTTTATCTTATATCAATAAAACTGTAACACACACTTTATGTGTAATTATCTTCCCCTGGCCATGTAATGTTTTATCTTATATCTATAAAACTGTAACACACAATTTATGTGTAATTATCTTCCCCTGGCCATGTAATGTTTTATCTTATATCAATAAAACTGTAACACACACTTTATGTGTAATTATCTTCCCCTGGCCATGTAATGTTTTATCTTATATCTATAAAACTGTAACACACAATTTATGTGTAATTATCTTCCCCTGGCCATGTAATGTTTTATCTTATATCTATAAAACTGTAACACACAATTTATGTGTAATTATCTTCCCTTGGCCATGTAATGTTTTATCAATCAGTAGCCCAAAAAGAAGTAAGAGAAATGGCCATGAATCCAACAATACCATCTATAATTAAAATAAGATGGTGGGCATATGTTGGTCTTGTGACGAGAAAGGACATTAGAAGTAATGAAAAACAAGCCCTCAAGTGAGAAATAGGGGTATCTTAAAAAAATAGGTTGACCTAGAGAAAGTCTAAGATTGGTGCATCTTGATGCCTTTACCTCTAAGAAGAATACTCAGGCAACAACAGAAAGCATCAGTTTTCTTGCCAAGATTGAGAGGTTTGCCCATAACAGGGACATGCATGGCAAGATACAATGCAGGTACAAAGTCTGATACTTGATAGCTAGAGATTGTCTAACATAACAAGTTTATAATTTCTACTCCATCTTGGCTTGAAGACAACATATAAACAATAGATGTTAGCCTGAGATAAACGCACATTCCAGATCATGTTTTCTGGATATGAACTCCTGCGAATGAATTTATGTTCATTCTTGTGTTGTCAGCCATGGCCGCTTAATACAGGTGTAAACATAACAATACCACATGATGCTCAGCATAGCTCATAATTTCAAAAGCATTCTGCTATCCAGATCGCAATAATTTACATTTGTGATTTTTTTTTAAAGCATTATTTAAAGCATCATTAGTTAAAGCATTATTAAATTATTATTAATATTAATTAATTAATATTAATTAATTAATAATTAATTAATTAATTAATAATTAATATTAATTAATTAATTAATAATTAATAACTAATATTAATATTTTTAGATTTAATTAAGTATATAACCACTGGAAACTACTATTCGTGCTGTTTCGTCCAATAAATGTTTGTCTACAACACAAGTATTCAGCCCTACTGGGAGATACTTGCATTAATAGGAAAGTACAAATATACAATTTATTTCCGGTCTGTGATCGTTACCCTATGCTATAGTCATTGAGAGCGCCTTTCGTGGAAGACACTGCTACAATAGCCAATTTTTTTAGTTGGCTGAGTGGCAGTGTGCCAAGCGTTCGGCTTCTCGTGGCAAGGCGCGGTGCCAGGGAGTACGGGTTCGATCCCACTTCGGACCATATATTGTTCTTCGTTTTTTTCTGTTGTTGTTTGTCTGTTAATTTTTCAGAGTGCTAACACATACTTATTTGTTCTATTATTCCCTATTATCGCCTCGGAAGTTCCCCATATAATAATATTTATGTATTATTATTTGTTACCAGTATATAACCACTGGAAACTACTATTCGTGCTGTTTCGTCCAATAAATGTTTGTCTACAACACAAGTATTCAGCCCTACTGGGAGATACTTGCATTAATAGGAAAGTACAAATATACAATTTATTTCCGGTCTGTGATCGTTACCCTATGCTATAGTCATTGAGAGCGCCTTTCGTGGAAGACACTACTACAATAGCCAATTTTTTTAGTTGGCTGAGTGGCAGTGTGCCAAGCGTTCGGCTTCTTGTGGCAAGGCGCGGTGCCAGGGAGTACGGGTTCGATCCCACTTCGGACCATATATTGTTCTTCGTTTTTTTTCTGTTGTTGTTTGTCTGTTAATTTTTCCGAGTGCTAACACATACTTATTTGTTCTATTATTCCCTATTATCGCCTCGGAAGTTCCCCATATAATAATATTTATGTATTATTATTTGTTACCAGGCCTTCAACTAACCATTACCATGAAAATACTATTGTAACAGAGTGAAACATTATAATGATAACAATAATTTTAGCAACTATTTCATATATTAAAAGTTGAAAGTAAATTTCTTCAAAGAAATTTTTTAGATGAATAACTAAAATGCTGGGAGAGAAAAAAAAATATTCATTTTCATTCTAGAATATTTTGTACATTGTATTAGAGTTTGCAGCAGATATGCAATATAAGCACCTTTCAACTTCTATTGTCCTTTCGAGCTGTAGCCGGCCCATAGGGCATAGACCAAGATACTCCTTCTCTTATCTGAATTTTTGTTCTAGCAGTTTTCTATTCTTTTGAAGATATTTTATCAAATCTCGCCATTTGTCTCTGTTCTGTGCAAGCAGCTCTATCTCATTGAGGGAGCCGAATGCTGTTGCTCTTGCCTCTCTCATCAATGTTCTTCTCAGTGTATCTCTGGGTCTTCCTCTTTTCCTCATACCTGTTGTTTCCCATATGAGGGCTTGCTTTGCTATTCGGTTATTATCTCTTCTCATCACATGTCCAACATATGACCATCATCTTTTACCTTTCAACTTAGTATATAACTATTTTGAAAGTCAATTTAGTTGATATTAAATGAATGCCAGTTACAATTACAAAACAGTTTTTCAAGAAAATCTAAGGTAGGCAGAGAATCAATACTTACGTAGATCCACACTGGAAGAAGCAAGCATTAAGTAATAAAGAAAATATTTCAAAGAGATATACTAAAGGACTAAGTAAACATTGCAATTTTAAGATAATTATCTGGAGCAGATTAAAAGAAAACAAGACAGGTTCAACTATGAATACAAAATAAATAGCAGAAATATTTTTCACTTTCTAACATAATGCATTATTGTTCATTCTTGTGTTGTCAGCCATGGCCGCTTAATACAGGTGTAAACATAACAATACCACATGATGCTCAGCATAGCTCATAATTTCAAGAGCATTCTGCTATCCAGATCGCAATAATTTACATTTGTGATTTTTTTTTAAAGCATTATCATCATGTGCCATACCGGTTGGCGTAGCCGATCACGTCCTTCCACAATCTTTTATCTACAGTGTTGTATCAGTTCTGTTGTTGACTGTTCTCCATGCCATGACACCAAGCTATCCAGTATTTTCACTCTTTGTTGTCCACGATCAATCTTTCCTTCTATTTTGCCAGTTGTAACCAAGTATTCCAACTTTCCTCTTCTCATGATGTGCCTGAAAAATGTTGATTATTTCTTTCTGATGTTTTTTAGGAGCTGCCTTTTTTTTTTTTAATAGACAAGGGGAAAAAAGTCACAAAGAATAATTAAAAATACCTGTGAAATTGTGCAAAAATAAATATTTTAAATCTGTTACTTGTTTATCATCATCATGTGCCATACCAGGTGGCATAGGCGATCATGTCCCTCCACAATCTTCTATCTACAGTGCATCGTATCAATTCTGTTGTTGACTGTTTTCCATGCCATGACACCAAACTATCCAGTATTTTCTCTCTTTGTCATCCGTGATCTCTCTTTTCTTTTATTTTGCCCAGTTGTAACCAAGTATTCCAACTTTCCTCTTCTCATGATGTGCCCAAAAAATGTTGACTGTTTCTTTCTGATGTTTGTTTGAAGCTCCCTTTTTGTGTTGCCCTCTTTGAGAATTTCCTCATTGGTCTTTTCAGCTGTTCAGGGAACTTTCAACATTCTTCTGAGTTACTTGTTTACTTGTGTCAAAAAATATGTTGTCATCATGCTCTGTTAAGTAGACTCAAATATGGTTGAAGAGATCAATCCAAGCACTGAACTCTGATGCAGAGAGAGCAGGTATTATTTACTGGTTGCTGAGCAGCCAAAAAATTATGTTGTGCTGGAGTTTGACATGTGAAGTCTTCACTTCTGGATAAAGGTAAAGGTAAAGTACGAGACTTGAATCGGCATCTTAGCACGCGAGTTTACACCCATATGTGCTCGGCCGCCTATCCAGAAATGTTCGGAAATTTCTGTATAGTGTCGCCTCAAGCATCGAAACTCAGATGCGAGGCAACATCTGGATAAACATCATTGACTATCTTTCCTCTCATAACTTGTACCTTACTGTGCCACTTTGAGAGGTTTTTAGGATTGGTGCAACCAGTACTTTGAACATAGTGCATTATTCCAGACATAACATCACAAAAGCATATGCTAAACTGATTTTAAAAAGTTGAAGTCAAGGAATCTTCATTCTTCCAGTGCCACTAGACGTTGTATAGGGCTTATACTGCTTTTTGCCATCCATCTCTATTCTTGGCAAGGTATTCAATATGAAATGAATCTATACCTGCCAGCTTTGCTTCTCTTATAAGTGTTTTTTTCAGTGTCTCTCTAGGTCTTCTTCTCTCTGTATCCTGATGTTTCCCATAGAAGAACTTGTTTTGAAGTTCATTTGTTATCTCTTATCAACATATGCCCATCTTTTCCTAATTGTTGATGAAATCGTTGAATGTATAACCATGACCTTATCACTATAATGGTTTTGAATTCATTCCATTGTACACAGAATATTCTTCTAAGGCATTTCTCTCAGAAGCATTCAGTTCTTTTCTCATGATCAGTTTTTTTGCTCAATCTCTTTTTGTTGTTTTTCAGTTTTCACATGCATAGGTTAGGATTTTATATAAAAAAAAAGTCAAATCAAATTTAAAACTTGGGACTTGGTAAAAAAATTCAACATTACTTTAAAAATTATAAATTGATCAAGATGCCAATATATCTACAAATTCTAGAGTTATTCAAAGAGTCACCATGACTCCAAAATTGAGTCATTTGAAGGCAACAAAGTTCTGTATTTAGACATACCTGGACCTATGGAAGCTTCTAACATGTACTTGACTGACTCCTGGTCTGGTAGTATCTCCACACTCAATCCTTTGGTACTCAGCTGTTGAACCAGGTAGGGCATACGTCCTCGAGACTCATCGTACGTGATTGTATGGTTCCAGGCATATGGGAGAGTGTAGCCATCTACATTTAACAACCGAGAGGACTTGGCATATACAGTTCCTGTTGAATTTAGTTACATATTGATAAGCAATCATAGGAAAGATAAATCAATGGCACAACTCTTATCAACAGAAGACCAGATAACTAGATGAAAGACAGGTAGACAGATAGTTTAGTTTTTTTTTAGTCAACAGATCATCTTCATTACATAACAAACAGCTCTATAATGCTCAGATCCCCTCCTCAGCACATTCTCCAGTGTGAAGACAGTTACATGACAGAGAGATAGATAGATAAATTACAGATAAATAGATAGATAAAAGACAAATAGATAGATAGTAAGATGATAGACAAACAGACTGATGACAGACAAAGAAAGAAATAAAGAAATAAAGAAAGAAATAAAAAAAGAAAAGCAATTAGGGCAGCCAGCAAAAAGTCAGGTAGAGAGAAAGAAAGATAGAAAGACAAACATATAGATAGATATATGCTGAATTTCACTGATACAACATATAAAAAAATATGTTCTAAGTTTTAAGAAGATACTTCTCAAGGGATCTGTGTCTTTCTTTCATCCACGTTATATTTTAGACAACATTTACTCTGTGCTCCTAGACTCAATTCTTACCTGGTCCAATTTGAATGTACTCCTCCTGGTATGGAGCAAGATGTACAGTTTTTGGGCTTCCTAAATCAGGCACCTCTCCTCTAATGATGACATCAAACAGTAATGCCCCTTTGGAATCTATACCATTGGCATAATGGGACATTTTCAGAATCTCACCTGTTGAGATAATTAACAAAACAATTACACTGATCTCACCTGTTGAGATAATTAACAAAACAATTACACTGATCTCACCTGTTGAGATAATTAACAAAACAATTACACTGATCTCACCTGTTGAGATAATTAACAAAACAATTACACTGATCTCACCTGTTGAGATAATTAACAAAACAATTACACTGATCTCACCTGTTGAGATAATTAACAAAACAATTACACTGATCTCTCCTGTTCAGATAATTAACAAAACAATTACACTGATCTCTCCTGTTGAGATAATTAACAAAACAATGACACTGATCTCTCCTGTTGAGATAATTAACAAAACATTTACACTGATCTCTCCTGTTGAGATAATTAACAAAACAATTACACTGATCTCTCCTGTTGAGATAATTAACAAAACAATTACACTGATCTCTCCTGTTGAGATAATTAACAAAACAATTACACTGATCTCTCCTGTTGAGATAATTAACAAAACAATTACACTGATCTCTCCTGTTGAGATAATTAACAAAACAATTACACTGATTTCTCCTGTTGACAAAATTAACAAAGCAACTACACTGATCTCTCCTGTTGAGATAATTAACAAAACATTTACACTGATCTCTCCTGTTGAGATAATTAACAAAACAATTACACTGATCTCTCCTGTTGTGATAATACAAAATGACACCAATCTTTCCAGATAAGATAATATAATAACATCAATGTAAGAATAGTGACACTAACAAAATGGTAATCATATTTTGCATTTAGAATTAAAGATAATTCCATATTACATAATGTTATGAGCCATTGACCCCTCTCTTTCAGAGCCTGCCTATTTTTCTTGACATTTCCATATATTGAGCAAAATTGTAAAAATAATAAACAAAACAAGATGCCCTTTATAAGGTAAATGAAGTCAAACAATATTGGTTAAAAAAATATGTTACCTGTGGCAAACTCCACCTGTACTTCTCTCATAAATTCTCCCTTTGTCAGAGTATAACCATTGAAGGCTCCCTCCAACTCATGGGCAGTAGTCCAGTAGACAGGGGTCAGTAATGATATAAGGTGCTGAAGGTAATTGGCTGTTCATGAGACAACACAGGAACAATTATTAAACTATAAATTACATGTAATGTACGATAATGAAGAGATAATAAATTGTGTCAAATTACTTTTTCTTTTGAAGCAACAAAAGACTGCTCACCTACAGTGACCCATAGGTGACTACATGCTTCAGGGCTGGTGAAGAACAGAGTTGACCAATGACCTACTCAACCTACCAGTGATGCTCCCTGAAAGAGACTATAAAGTCTGGCTAAGAAAGTAAGGACAGAAGAGGGAATGCAACCATTAAATATGTATTATATAAAGTCTGGCAAAGAAAGTAAGGATGGAAAAGGGAATGCAACCATTAAACCTGTATGGTATAAAGTCTGGCTAAGAAAATAAGGATAGAAAAGGGTATGCAACCATTAAACCTGTATGGTATAATAATCTCTGAATTGATTCGCTGATTATCACCTCGGAAATTTCCCTCTATAATAATATTCATTTATTATTATTTGTCCCCTGTATGGTATAAAGTCTGGCTAAGAAAGTAGGGATAGAAGAGGGAATGTAACAATTAAACCTGTATTATATATAAAGTCTGGCTAAGAAAATAAGGATAGAAAAAGGTATGCAACCATTAAACCTGTGTGGTATAATAATCTCTGAATTGATTCGCTGATTATCGCCTAAGAAGTTTCCCTCTAGAGTAATATTCATTTATTATTATTTGTCTCCTGTATGGTATAAAGTCTGGCTAAGAAAGTAGGGATAGAAGAGGGAATGTAACCATTAAACCTGTATTTAAAAAATGCTGTTCTGAACTCGGATGTGTTGCACCAAATGGGGCAAGTAGCACAGCTGAGCTGCAAAAAACAACACAATGCATCTTCGCTCACATAACATCCTTTTAAGGACAGATGATGAAGAAGACTAGATATACCTTCAGTGGTCAAGTGAACGCAGACAGAAAGAAAGATAATTACAGAAAAATATTTTTAACAAAGAAAAAATAATCCGCTCTTCTTTTCTGCTAAAAAAAGATTCATAATGGTCCATACCATGTTGCTTAAAGTCTGCTATTGACCTATTAGACTGCTTGTGGTTTATCCAGGTTGCACACACACCTACCATGGAAAAATAGTTAATTAGGAGTATGGTCATTGAAAAATCCAAAGCTATTTGGGACTGCTGGTGATTATTTATGGTCATTTACTGTGAAAATGGGGGATTCCAACCGACGGCTTCCAGGTTCACCCAGCCTTAAATGGGAACCGAATTTTTTCTGGGAAAGTAAAGCGGCACGGACGTAATACCACCCACATTACCCTAAAAATCATGTGCTGAAGATCTGTAAAATTTATGGTCACTAACACCATATTCCCTATACGCCACTTGGCGTGACTGGGTCTTTATGGTCACTAACACCATATTCCCTATACGCCACTTGGCATGACGAGGGCTCTTTTTCTCTTACTGTGAAAATGGAGGACAAACTACACTTAGTGAACAGGTCATCCTCACTAGACACTGGGCAACTCTGTAGGTACTCACATCCCATTCCTAGTATACCTCCCAGCATTTGGTGGGTTACAGGCCCAAGTAAAGTAAAAGTAAAGTACCCCCGTCATGCCAAGTGGCGTATTGGGAATATGGTGTTAGTGACCATAAATTTTACAGACCTTCGGCATATGAGTTTTGGGATAATGTGGTCAGTATTACGTCCGTGCTGCTTTACTTTCCCAAAAAAAATCCGGTACCCTTTAAAGGCTGGGTGAACCGGAAGCCATCAGTTGGGATCGAACCCTACCTCTTGTCCTTTGTCGTCCTGTTCACTAACCACTGAGCTATCGCGGCTCCCTGACAAGCCCAAGTCTGTCATGATTTACCAGTCTTCCTTGGCTCCCTGTATAGCATACTTGCCTGGCATCATCTCCTTTGATGCTATATTCATGCAATCTATTCAAGGTTGAAGGTTCACATTAATTGCCTGAATCATTTACATATCCTACTTCTCTGAAAACATTTAGATTGTAAGCCCAGTCCACTGCTCATTCATTTTCAGAAAAGAAAACACAACAAGCCTGCTCTATCATTTCCCCTTACTCCTGAGTGCCCCAGAACAAAAATGAATCTTATCACCAGTTTTACAGCAGCTTCACATTTCTATACCTCTTGATGCATTTTTATGCCTCCCCCCCAACCCACAATAATGAAGTAGACATATCAGCCTGGACCTTTCAGAGACTCCAACCATTATCTTCAAGCCCAGCTAATTGTTTCCCCTTGAGTGTACTCATTGAGCCACTGAGAAAAAGCATATGTGGATAAAAGTGTGTGTCTCAAGCCAGGCTATTGCTTGCTAAATTGGTCTCCATTGTCAAACTACTTGCTATCAAAGCAAATATTTCCTTGACAATTCCCCCTCATTCTCCCCTTTTCCAAGGCTGAGCTGTGAAAACCCATGAACTCCACCTATCCCAAACAACTACCTCCATAAAACTATATCATCTTCAGAATAACACTCAAAAATCAAAGTCTGTACTACTTTTTTTCCCAACCACTGGGTTTTGTTCTTGGCCTGAACGATCCAAGATTTTGTTTTTTTAATCTGTTACATTTTTTATCGCTGATCTCACTATGCAGTGGATGTTGTGTCAGCACTGACTCAAAGATAAGGCACCCACTCAACTCATTTTTATCCGATGAAGAACAACTGTCCACAATTCATTAATTCTTTGCCAAATTTCACTATTTGAATTTAAAATACTATCTATCTATCTATTGACCTTTCGAGCCGTAGCAGGCCCATAGGGCATAGACCCAGATACTCTTTCTCTTATCTAAATTGTTATTCTAGCAGTTTTCAATCCTTGTAAATATCTTTTATCAAATCTCGCCATTTGTCTCTGTTCTGTGCAAGCAACTCTACCTCATTGAGGGAGCCAATTCCTGCTGCTCTTGCCTCTGAATGTTCTGCTCAGTTTCTCTCTGGACTTAAAATACTGCTTTACACAAAAAGCCTTCATAATTCTCACTTTCAAGGACTTGCATGGATCTATCATCTTAGATAAGCATAAGTTCTGAGTTATGAAAAAGCTGACAGGACATCCTGTGTCCCTCAGTTATGAAAGTTTAGATACTAACAGATTTAATTAGGTATTTGTAAGAATTTGAAACCATTTATTTCATGAGTAAGAAAGATGAGATATGAAGTGTGTCTAACCAGAGAGCTATAGTAACCATCAACATGCCAATACTTCACCACCTATTGAAATGGACAGAGGAGCCTAAGTGCCTGCGAATTGTGGTCACAATAGCAGGGTCGGCATTCCATCAACTACCAAGACCTAGCAGTTCTGCATCCTTGTGGTCTCCCCTGGTAACAAACAGCCTGCGTCAAAACAGGCTGACTAATAGAAGCCTGTTTTGGATATGATAGGATAGTTTTATTTATTTTTGTCGTTTTCTTTAACACATTTTGGATATGATAGGATAGTTTTATTTATTTTTGTCGTTTTCTTTAACACATTTTGGATATGATAGGATAGTTTTATTTATTTTTGTCGTTTTCTTTAACACATTTTGGATATGATAGGATAGTTTTATTTATTTTTGTCATTTTCTTTAACACATTTCGATTGTTTTTGTTTTGGTTGTTTCGTTATCAGTTTTGTGTGTGTGTGTGTTTTTTTTTTTTATTGTTCCTGATGAAGGCCTATTGAGCCGAAACGTTGTTTAGTCTGTGTCGTCCACTTGTCACGTAAAGCTTCTTACATACCATTTTTTTTATTTTTCCTAATAGAAGCTAGGATCACCGTGTTCCCTGTAGTGGTGGCTGTTATTGATAGTGAAGACCCAGTATTGCAGTACCTCTAGGCTGGACTAGTAATTTCCCAGCATAGCCTGGGACTAGACATACTCCAACTTCTCCAGTAAAAGCCAGGAATGTTAAGAAAGCCACTATAACCCACCCCATCAATGAGCAAAAGGGCACTTTGTCCGCATCAACTTATGGCATTACATGAATAACAATAACTGAAATGAACTGAATTCTTTGGATTGATTAAGAATGACAATCTTCACATACCTGCAGGTGGTGGGACATTTCTTATTGTAGCCTCTACACGAGTGAATCCTCTCTCTGTTGGTATCATCTGTGCAACTATTGTCGACTCAGCGATATCAACATGGTTGATGTAGCCAATGAGATTGCCTTCAGCAGTAACTGGCATACCTTTAAAATTAAGAAAATGTTGCAAAAATAATTAACAAAATAAGGACTTCCTGCGTGGTTCAAATCTACTTCCACTTTAACATACAAACAGCTAGCATTCTTTCAAATGGATTTTAAACCTCACAAATAGTATTCAACTTCTTAGTATTTTTTCTCCCTCTCTAATGGTTTGCAATCTCTCATTTGGTTTTCAATCTTACAAATAATTTCCAATCTCTCAAATAGCTTTTTAATCTGGAATTCCAGTCTGAATGGCTCATGATCATATAAGAACGAATGGTTTCTCAATCTCACATATGATTTTCTATCCCTCAAATGGTTTTCATTTTCACAAATAGTATTGGAATATTAAATGGTTTTAAATTTCACAAGTGATTTTCAATCTATCAAATAATTTTTCATTTCCCAAACATCTTTCAGCCACTTAATACCTTTCAATCTCACAAGCAACATTCTTACACTACAATCAAATATTGTAGAGTGACACAAGCTACAACATGTAATGAGAGTATCAATGAAACATTTAATAAGCTTAACATTTCTAGCGATTCCCTGAAAAAGCCTAAGAAATTAATTTCTGTGTGATTGAAAACTAACCAGTGCACATTTCCATCCCTTCAGTCAATCTTTCCTGTAGATATGTGAGAAAACTATACCTATTACTTAACTGGAACCAGAGCTAAATTTGGAATATTGAAAAGTTTTGCTTGGACTGTATTCAATAATTCTTTCTTCATTTTCAACAGATTCTGAACTCCATTTTTTGTTTTCTTCTCCTTCTATCCAACTCTTCAATTCTTCTACACAGTCCATTTTTCTTTTCAGTCAATAGAATCAGTGTCACTGTTGCCTGTAATTTCCCATATCTGCTTCACCTCATATAACAGTAATCTCTCTTCTCCCCCCCCCCCCCCCAAAAAAAAAAAAAGCACTTTGGTGCTGCTGGTAAATTCTGTTGACAAGGTCGACCTCTGTGCATGCCTTAATTGGCTGCAAAGACAACGGTTCCAAACTATTTCCATCAGAAAGAGAGTGCACAGTCACTTCCAAACTCCATGTTTCTAACCCATATAACAGTATTGAATATACTTAATGAGATAATAAGTAATAAAACACATAATATTCAAATAATCTCTGAAAGCAACAAACCAAGAGATATCATGAACGAAAAGCTGAAGCAGATGGCTGCTCAACAAAACTGAAACTTACTGTAGCATGAAACTAGATTGCATTCCATAACTTCCGTGCTGTCTCCCACACACCTTCTGCCACCATGTACAGGCTGTCTGCACTCTCTAACCCTCTCCTTTGTCCCTGGCCCACAAGTTTTAGAGCACTCAGACCAGTCTGACCACTCAGTAAATGTTCCATTTACTGTATTATAATAATACAAATAAAAAAATGAAACCAGGAAAAGCTGATGAATAAAAACATTTCAGAGATACGACTAAGATCTCTCTTCTCTCCTACCTTTTTAGCTCCCAGTGGAGCAAAGGTCTTCAACAAACACTTTCCAAGTCGTTCTGTTTTTTGCCATTCTTTTAAGATCATTCCATGTCTTCCCCATCATCTTCATCTCTGCTTCTATCTGTCTTCTCCAAGAATTCATTGGTCTTTCTCTTTGTCTTTTCCCCTGGGGATTCCAAAAAAAGGGCCTGTTGTGTAATACTCTCAGTTGGCTTCCGTAGTGTGTGTCCTATCTAGTGCCATCGTCTTCGCTGTATCTCTTTATCCACTGGTGTTTGACTGGTACATTTCCATAATTCTATGTTAGTGATTTTGTCCTGGCATTTCCATCCTTTTATTTTGCGTAAGCATCCATTAATGAAACTCTGTATCTTTGTGATTGTCAATTTTGTTGTTCTCCATGTTTCACATCCATATAATAGGACCACCTTAACATTTGAGTTGAAAATTTTTATTTTTGTATTTAACCTAATTTATTTGGATTTCCATATGTTTCCCAGTGCAATGAAAGCTCCTCTTGCTTTTGATATCCTTATTTTATACGACTAAGGTGCTGTCATTACAAAATTATTTTTGCAATTTTATAATAAAGGAAACACAAATAAATCACATAGTTCATGACATATTATTTTAATAATTACTTTAACACTTTGACAGTTACATTAACAAACAATTATCATAACAAGCTTACAAATAGTTATCATCATTTCTAAATATCAAAGTAAAGCTAACAATTTACCAGCATTCCTCACCTATGAACTGCATAGTGGTTTCTCCATGATTCTGGCCTAAGCTAAATAGAATCACTTTTGAGTATGTGACCTTTCAAGTTCCTATGTGTGTCTGTTACTGTTATATTTTCTTTCTTGTTGTTGTTCTTATGGACCCAGCCACCTTTGAGCTGATCCCCCTCAGTCCAATGCCATGTAGTAGTATCTGCAGTTATTTCTAAGTTCTGCTGTTGTTCTGTGCATAGTGTTCCATTTGGAGGGTCTTTGAGGAAATAATGTTCTGATGTCAGTGAGCTTTGGGCATCGAATCAGGTGGTTTTCTATAGTTTCTTGTGGGTGATTATAGAGTGGACACACGGAGGTATGGGTTTCTATTTTCTTTAGATTGCATCTGTTGAGCAGTTCTTTGTTGTTAACTTTGTCTGGATAAATTTATGGTAAGTTCTCCATAAGAATGTTTGAAATGAATGAAATTGCAACAATCTGGGTATTTGTTCTCTGTTGTTCTCTAATATTCAGAAACCTAAAAAACCATTTTAGATTGTTTTGTTGCGAAAAGCACTCACTCATCCATGTGGCTGCCAGGACCCAGACAATGGTCAGTGAAGAAATGAATAGAGTCACCGTCACGCATCTCATAGGAGGTGACTAAGAAGGTTTGAGGTCAAGGTCTTCACTGGTGCTACAGAGTTCGTGCATCTGAGCTGAAGCTATATATAGTGCTTTCGCTAGCGTGTGACGAGAGTGCTTCTTATGGGGGAAGGCTCTGAAGAGGAAATCTGAGCACTACAGAGTTACCCTCTGTGCAATCAAAATGATCTATCAACTGGACTAGATTCACTTCACTGACCAGGGGATCTGAGCTGAATGCTGTTATTGAGTTATTTGCGGGTCATCATCATTGTACTCCGAACATGTCTATAGGTGCTCAGATGCCCTCCTCAGCATGTCCTGTAGTGTCCAGTGACTGACGACTCCAGTTCTGTGTTGGTTTATAAGTCTTCTTATATGCCCACTAAGTTTCTTATTTCTGGATGTGCCCATAAATGCTGTTTATGGCACCAAGGTTTATAAATAGCTCTTGCTCTATCTTGCCACCAAGAAGTTAAATGGGGTCCAGAAGTCACACACTTGGAAGATTGAGAAACGGTACCATCACTATGGAGTTCATGTTGAAGGCAGCACCGGTCAACCATTTCTGGTCAACTACCGGCTAAGTGGCAAAACATTTTGTGGTACTGCTACCAGTGCTATGAGAATAATTTATATCTCACATCTTTACATTTTAGCTTTTTTCACATTTGAAAGTACACATGAATCTTCATCTCAATGTTGTGCTACCAGTGGCAGTCCTGGACCCTAGATGCAAGAACAATAAGAAAAATAACCTCTACTGAGACAAAATGTTTTAGACGAATGACATTAAACAGCATGAGGGATAAAATCAGAAATGAAGAACTGAGGAAAAATGGCTAGGAATAACCCTGTCATAGAATATATAAGGGGGGTTGCGATAGCTCATTGGTTAGTGAACTGGACTACAAAGAACGAGAGGTCGGGTTTGATTCTGATCGATGGCTTCCGGGTTCATCCAGCCTTAAATGGGTATTACATTTTTTTCTAGGAAAGTAAAGCGTCATGGGTGTAATATCAACCACATTACCTCAAAAATCATGTGCCAAAGGTCTGTACAAATTATGGTCACTAGCACCATATTCCCTATACGCCACTTGGCGTGATGGGGCACTTTACTTTTATAGAATATATAAAGAAACAACAGATAAAATGGTTTGGCCATGTGACAAGACGGAAAGATCAAAACACAACACAACGAGCCTTCAATAAACAATGTGAGAACACCAGATCCAAGGATTGACATGAAAATGATAGACTGACAGAATATTAGAAATACTAAAAACAGAATATCAACAGAGGCGAACAGAAGAGCAAAGGACTGCAAATTATATCTCTCCTTGACGCTGAAAGGCATATAAGGAAGGAAAGAAGAAGAAGAAAGTACACAGCGTTCATGCATTTCTAGTTAGGTTTTATGTTGTATTGGCTAGACCTCCATATGCTAAAAGCTTTTGTGGCTTTTCAAAAACATTTTTGCAAATATCTTTGGTGGCCCCCTCTTTAGTGTTACTATGTTTCACAGGTGTGTGGGTGCATTTTCTGTTATTTATTAGCTCACTAATAAATGTAAGGTTTCTCACATTTAATTGTATACTTGGCAGGTCTTACCAAACTGGCTAAGGTTGGAATGGGTAGGTGTCAGACAAAACACCTTTATAAATTAAACAATTTTGAAAGAAAAACATTCAAGAACTATAAATAAATATATCTATTAACAATATGATTAATGTTTACCAATAGTTACCTGGGCAGGTTTGACGGTTACAATATGATTAATGTGACTAATAGTTACCTGGGCAGACTTGACTGTTACAATATGATTAATGTGACTAATAGTTACCTGGGCAGGCTTGACTGTTACAATGTTCAATCTCTTCTCCACTTCCTATGCAAGGCTGACCACTTCCACTAGGTGGTGGGTTGCTGCAAGTTCTGATCCTTTTCCGCTGCCCTGCACCACAGGTTTCACTGCAACCACCCCAAACATTCCAGGGTCCCCAATTACCATGAACTGAGTTGAATGTAAAACATTTTCAGCAGCTATTATTTAAAATATAAAAAAAAACCCCACTAATTTACGTAGTAAAAAAGTAGTAATGGTAACTTTTAAAGAATTAAACTAAAATAATATGAATCTTCAAAATTATATGTTCATAATATATACATAATTATTACAGAATCCCCATAAAGTTTATTAACCTGATAATAATAATGTTTGAAGGAATGAAATGTAGTGTGGTGCACAAAGGGCAGCTTATAGAAGCATTTGAAATAACAGCAGGAGAAAGGCAGGGATGCCTTCTATCTCCGTTTCTCTTTCTATTAGCCATAGATTGGATTATGAAAATAACTCAGAACAGAAATGGTATCCAGTAGTCACTGACCAAGCAACTTAATGACTTAGACTTTGCTGATGACATATTTCTGCAATCACATAATCGTCAAACAAATGCACAATAAAATGAGCCTACTTGATGAGAGATCACAACAGCTGAGACTGAAAATAAATAAAGGTGAAAAAGTAAATTTGTCTTTATTTCTGGCACTTAGATACATTCTACAAAGCTATTGTTGAATTAAATGAGAAATATCTTATGCAACAAATTTATGTCAATAGAAATGAGAAAGAGAGTTCGTCGGTGCTATAAAGAAACAATTCTGACCTATGGAAGTGAATAATGGACAGTAGAGAAATAAATAAAAATACGATTAGAGGCCACAGAGATGGGATTTCTCAGAAGAATGTTGAAAGTTCCCTGGCCAGCTAAAAATACCAATGAGGAAGTTCTCAAAGAGGCCAACACAGGCAAGATAAAAGGAAAGAGAGATTGCGGATGACAAAGAGAGAAAATACTGGATAGCTTGGTATCATGGCAGGGAAAACAGTCAACAACAGAACTGATATGATGCACTGTAGACAGAAGATTGTGGAAGGACATGATCGCCTACGCCAACCAGTATGACACATGATGATGATGATGACACGTTTGAATATTCAAGCAATCTAAATGCAAACTAAATCAAATGTACTATCAACCCTTACGTATGCGTGTGAAAGCTGGAAAACAACAAGAGATATAGAAACAAAGTTGAACGCATTTGAAAATAAATGTCTAAGGAAAATACTTGGTATAGCATGGAACGAATTCAAAACAAATGAGGAAATTAGAGAAATCGCCAATCAACCACTAATATCTTCAGTAATAAAGAAAAGACGATGGTCATACGTTGGACATGTGATGAGAAGAGATAATAACCGAATAGCAAAGCGAATAGCAAAGCAAGCCCTCATATGGGAAACAACAGGTAAAAGAAAAAGAGGAAGACCCAGGGAGACATTGAGAAGAACATTGATGAGAGAGGCAAGAGCAGCAGGAGTCGGCTCCCTCAATGAGATAGAACTGCTTGCACAGAACAGAGACAGATGCGAGATTTGATAAAATATCTTTAAAAGAAAACTGCTAGAACAAAAAATCCATATAGGAGAAGGTGTATCTTGGTCTACGCCCTATGGGCCGGTTACGGCTCGAAAGGTCAATAGATAGATAGAAATGCAAACTGTTGATTGGCTGTTGGGTCAGGGGAAAATGCTGATGTGCAGAAGTGCACTTTCAGCACTAACTTTACTGATAGCAAAGAGACACATATAGGGGTGTCCTGAGTGCAGTGAATTAGAGACTCTATATTAGTAGTAGTAAGAACTATGAGGAGTAGTTGCTATGCAAGAGTAAAATAAAAGAAAGGGTTGAGGGAAGCAGGAATTAACTAGAAGTAAACAAAAAATAAAAAGGAGTGGTTACCTGGACATAACTCTGTCATGCAACTGGAATGTTCCACACTGGGGCCGAGACAGTCTCTTCCTCCATTTTGTGGAGCTGGAGCATCACATGTCCTTGATCGTGAACGGTCTCCCCAGCCACAGCTGCTGCTACAAGGTCCCCAGTCAGCCCACTGAGAGTACTCACCATGAACTGAAATCAACAATTGGGAGCATAGAACAGTATTCTTCAGGAGCAAAGGAAAGTATTATTTGGGAGCAGTGAGTGATATTTTACATATTTTAATAATTATTATCAGTATTATTTGGGAGTAGTGAGTGATATTTTACATATTTTAGTAATTATTATCAGTATTATTTGGGAGTAGTGAGTGATATTTTACATATTTTAATAATTATTATCAGTATTATTTGGGAGCAGTGAGTGATATTTTACATATTTTAGTAATTATTATCAGTATTATTTGGGAGTAGTGAGTGATATTTTACATATTTTAGTAATTATTATCAGTATTATTTGGGAGTAGTGAGTGATATTTTACATATTTTAATAATTATTATCAGTATTATTTGGGAGCAGTGAGTGATATTTTACATATTTTAGTAATTATTATCAGTATTATTTGGGAGTAGTGAGTGATATTTTACATATTTTAGTAATTATTATCAGTATTATTTGGGAGTAGTGAGTGATATTTTACATATTTTAATAATTATTATCAGTATTATTTGGGAGTAGTGAGTGATATTTTACATATTTTAGTAATTATTATCAGTATTATTTGGGAGTAGTGAGTGATATTTTACATATTTTAGTAATTATTATCAGTATTATTTGGGAGCAGTGAGTGATATTTTACATATTTTAATAATTATTATCAGTATTATTTGGGAGTAGTGAGTGATATTTTACATATTTTAGTAATTATTATCAGTATTATTTGAGAGCAATTAAAGGTATTATTTGAAAGTATTACAATTAATCATTAAATAATAAAGAAGATTACATATAATTTGGAAAAAAAAATGGAATATATCAGGAGCAAAGTAAAATGAGAGCATATTTAAAATTAAGAAAAGTATCACAGGGGAGCATTTAAATATTAAACAATATTAGGACAATCTAATTTCCGATATTAGGAAGAAACTATCATCATTTTTGGCATTGTAATGAAAAGGGAACAGATGGAATATATTGTGACAACTGGGAAAATTGAGAGATGAAGAGATAGAGAGAAACAAAGAGAAAAGATACCAGACAGCTTAAGAGAATGGCTTGGCAGAAGGTCAACAACAGAAATGATAAGTAACTGTCATGATTGAAAGTTGTGGAGAGACATGATCACCTACACCAGCAGGCATGGTACTTGATCATGATGATTAGGATATAGAAATTATTATTATTTAGGAAAACATAAAAGTATATTCAGATGCAGCAGTACCATTTGGGAAAATTATATAAATTATCATAAACATAGTCATTCTAATATGTGTGCGGCATGTTCTTGTTAATAAAAATGCTTGAGTAGCAATTAGAAAGTATCTAAATATGTACAAAATCATGGGTTACTTTAGGTTTCAACATCATAGTTGTAGGAACATAGTATATGGAAAGAGAGGAGGAGACAAATAATAATAAATGAATATTATTATAGAGGGAAACTTCTGAGGCGATAATCAGCAAAACAATTCAGAGGAAGAGGTATGTTTACAGCACATGGAAAAAATGACAAATAATCAACAACAGAAAAAAAAACAACAAAGAACAATATATGGACCGAAGCAGGATCGAACCCATAGTCAGTGGCACAACGCTTTGCCATGAAAAGCCAAATGTTAGGGAACATCGCCACTGTTAGCTGAGTGGCAGTGTTCCCTAGCGTTTGGCTTCTTGTGGCAAGGCGTTGTGTCACTGAGTACGGGTTCGATCCTGCTTCGGTCCATATATTGTTCTTTGGTTTTTTTTTTCTGTTGTTGATTATTTGTCATTTTTTCAAAGTGCTGTAAACATACCTCTTCCTCTATATGGAAAGACAAAGTTAATGGTTATAATTTGATTTGAATAACAGTATTAATGCTGAAAGTAAAATTCAGGGGTAAAACCAATAGCAGTTTGTCAGAATCTATCAAAGTTTAAAGAGAATGAAAGGAGGGTAATGGCAAAAAATGAATCAACAGCAGCCACTCACAATGTACTAACAATAGAAGGAGATGACAACATTACAAATGGAAGATTTAAGAGGTAAACAAAAAAAGCAGTCTGTCAGAATGTACCAAGACAAGGAAAAGAGAATTTTAGATTCAATGCAACTAGTCTTTCTCGCAGTGAAGACATCAGACATTAGTTTAGTTGCAACACCCCCTTAACTCTCTCCGTACATTTCGCCGCACTGTTAGCCATGCCAATGTTGGCCATGTACGTTTTGCCACATGGTGTGCCACTCTCAATTTGATAAGTATGACCATCATCAAACCATATTCTTTTTACATGTCTTGTATCATCTTGGAATTGGTGAAATCTAATACCCTGTTCAATTATCTAAAAATTCATTTATAATAATGTTATATTTTAGATAAATATAAATATGTAGATTGATTTCTAAAACCATGAAAATTTTTGTCTCTGAAATCTCTTCTATTGCATTGATAGAAAGCTTCCATACGGAAAGAGTTAAAACCGTGAAAAATGTTGTCTCTGAAATCTCTTCTATTGCATTGATAGAAAGCTTCCATATGGAAAGAGTTAAAACCATGAAAAATGTTGTCTCTGAAATCTCTTCTATTGCATTGATAGAAAGCTTCCATACGGAAAGAGTTAAAACCATGAAAAATGTTGTCTCTGAAATCTCTTCTATTGCATTGATAGAAAGCTTCCATACGGAAAGAGTTAAAACCATGAAAAATGTTGTCTCTGAAATCTCTTCTATTGCATTGATAGAAAGCTTCCATACGGAAAGAGTTAAAACCATGAAAAATGTTGTCTCTGAAATCTCTTCTGTTGCATTGATAGAAAGCTTCCATACGGAAAGAGTTAAAACCATGAAAAATGTTGTCTCTGAAATCTCTTCTGTTGCATTGATAGAAAGCTTCCATACGGAAAGAGTTAAAACCATGAAAAATGTTGTCTCTGAAATCTCTTCTGTTGCATTGATAGAAAGCTCCTGTATGGAAAGATTTAATGGGTGACCACAAAGAAGAAGAACAGAACAAGTTTAGCTGACAGGTTAACCTTAATGAACATTGAACAAGTTCTAGTCATCTAGCACCAAAATATTCATACTAAAAACATTTCCATGTTGATACAACAGTGAGGAAAAAAACAATTTTTATAACATTTATCCACTTTCTGGGAGCTGGAAGGGGGGTTTCTGGGAGGCTGTGAGGGCCTGCATGCCCTAGTGCAATTACATGGTGTATGGTCCAGGGTTTTCAAGTGACCCCCAAATCATTACTGTACCAACATAAATAGAATATGTATATAATATTTCATGCAGAAAAAAAAAATTAATTTGACAAGAAATCCACAAATGATCATTGATGCAAAAATTATAATGTAAATTTGATATAAAATTATTGCAGAAAAAAGTACTAACCTACCACATTTAGGTAGGTTTCCACAAACGTCTTGCCCAAGGGGTTGCTAGCAAAGCATCTGTATAATCCAGCATCACTTTGCTGTGTGGCAACAATCCTAAATGAAATAAGAAAACAACAGACTTAAAAGAAATGTTATACAAAGAAAAGTGATAAGATGAACTAATTCTTGAACTAACAAATGAAAGCAATGTACACAGCGAGACCAATAAAAGAGCAAATGACCACAAACTACTTGTTGATGCTGAAAGGTAATTGAGACAGGAAAGATGAAGTAAAAAAAAAAAAAAAAAAAAAGTAAAGTTGGCCTGTAATGCCAAGTGGCGTATAGGGAATATGGTGTTAGTGACCATAAATTTTACATACCTTCAGCACATGATTTTTGGGGTAATGTGGTCGGTATTATGCCCGTGCTGCTTTACTTTCCCCAGAAAAAAATCTGGTACCCATTTAATGCAGGAAAGATGAAGTAGGTAGCAAATAATCAATCTTTCTTCTAGTTCTGCGGCCAGTTTCTTATGTTCATATGTCATGAAAAGATGAGTTTAGTTTAGTTTAGTTGATGGATCATCTTCATAGCACATCAGACATGTCCTTAAGTGTTTCAATTTCCTCCTCAGTATGTCTCTCAGTGTGTGGAGACTGGTGATTCCACTTCCGTGTTATTCTATTATGTCTCCCCACCCCGTATAACACTCATTTCTGGCATCCCCAGCTTTGACATGATGTTCGTGTAGTCTGAACATGGTTGTAAATTCATGATCATTAATTGACTCAACAGTGTGCCTTGCCTCTCTGAGGGCATTCAGAATATCAACTTGATCCATTGCACATCTACCATCCATGGGAACTGTTTCAGCCAGACTGTCAAGTTTGTTCGTTTCCTTTCACACAGGAGTGTCCAGAAACAAATGAAACAGATTCCAATCAGTCCTGAGTCCTTCAGTGACACCAATGAAAAGATGAGTTGTCTCCATTAATCATCTTTTAATAAGCAGAATGTCTTCTTGAGTGTCAACAAAAAAAGACTCGTCGGCCACTCATTATTTTGTAGGGGTTGGATGGCTCATTTTAGCTCTGCAAATTGTACACATTTTAATGGCATGTTCTGGGTCTGAAGACTGGCCTGGTATTTACTGCAGGTTATGGATTACTTGCTGTCTGTGGAGATGGGCATTCGGTCTATAATATCCTGTTCATTGCGAAGATTACAGTTTGTTCTTATTTCAGGTGAGGGGCTGGGTGGTCTAGAGATAAAACATCAGCCTCTGGACGGGAAAGTCCTGGATTTGAATCCCACCACAGGTGGTCGGAATTTTTCTATTTAAATCTTTAGATTTTTCTTGCTTCTACCCTCCTCTGGCTTCTGAGCAATGAGATCTAATATTTAGCCCTCTCAGATAAAGACAAAAATGGAGGTCCAATGTGTAATGTTGAAGAATCCTTGGCAGTTTAAAAATAGAAAAGAGTAGACTAAGTATCGCCACTGCCAGGGCAAAAACTGTTAAGAGATAAGAATCTACCCAATTACGCTATCCATTTTCAAGGTCATCACCAGAGTAATGTAGTTGATACATCTAAGCAGAAACCATCTTTGGTGCTTTCACCTGTGTGTGACAATGGTACATAATGAAGGAGGTGCTGGGATTACGATCTAAGCACTCCGGAGTAACCTGATGTGCATTGAAGATGATCTCTCAACTAAACTAAACTTCAGGTGTAAGAGAGAATCTTGGGACAACAACTAATTATTATTTTAAACTCATTTAACTGGAGTTTAACTAAGATTAATTATGAAGATTCAAAACAATGAAAAAATAAAAAAAAAAAAACACTAGCGGATGGCAACATATATCTAAATCATCAGGCAATGGAATAAGAAGACCAATCTTTATATCTAGGTACTAATATAGATCAAGAAAGTTAAAGAGAGAGTTCAGAAGTAGGGTAGCAAAAGCAACAACGAATTTTAAAAACCTGGACAAAATATACAAATAAAAAATACTGAGCAAGAAAACTAAACTTAGAATATTCAACACAAATGTATTATCACCCCTTACCTATGCATCTGAAAGCTAGAAAACAACAAAGGAGATAGAGAAAAAACTAAATGCTTTTGAAGACAAATGCCTAAGAAAAGACAGCAGAAATTCAAAACATGCTCTTCTAAGGGCAGCATCAGGATACAGAAAAAGAGGAAGACCTAGAGAGACACTGAAAAGAACACTTATAAGAGAAGTAAAGCAGACAGGCATAGGCTCATTGGATAAGATAGATTGAACATCTTACCCAGAGTAGAGATGGATGGTGGAAAACCCTACGAGCCCGATGCGACATCTAAAAGCTGTTTGAAGAATCAGGAATCAAGATGAAGATTCAATGAGAAAGAGACACATATTACTGAAAGTCATCTTAAAAAGAATATAAAGTAGGCTAGGCAGAGGCAGACAAGACTAAAGAGTATCTATAACATCAAGCTGATCGCATTCGAAAATAAATGTCTAAGGAAAATACTTGGTACAGCATGGAACGAATTCAAAAGAAACGAGGAAATTAGAGAAATCGCCAATCAACCACTAATATCTTCAGTAATCAAGAAAAGATGATGGTCATATGTTAGTCATGTGATGAGGAGAGATAATAACCGAATAACAAAGCAAGCCCTCATGTTGGAAACAACAGGTAAGAGGGTAAGAGGCTGACCCAGAGAGACATTGAGAAAAACATTGATCAGAGAGGCAAAAGCAGCAGGAATTGGCTCCCTCCAGGTATTGGCTGCTTGCACAGAACAGAGACAAATGGCGAGTTTGATAAAATATCTTTAGGATTGAAAACTGCTAGAATAAAGATTTAGATAAGAGAAAAAGCATTTGGGTCTATGCCCTATGGGTCAGCTACAGCTAGAAAGGTCAATAGATATATAGATGGATAACATCAAGAGATGGATAGAAGAAAGTACAGGGTCGGTCAAAGAGTTTTGAACTTTGCCAAGAAATCGTTAGAGGAGACAGGAATGATGTACGCTATTATAAAGACACATTATTGATGTATGCTATTGTAAAGACACATTATTGATGTACGCTATTGTAAAGACACATTATTGATGTACGCTATTGTAAAGACACATTATTGATGTACGCTATTGTAAAGACAGTTTATTGATGTACGCTATTGTAAAGACACTTTATTGATGTACGCTACTGTAAAGACACTTTATTGATGTATGCTATTGTAAAGACACATTATTGATGTACGCTATTGTAAAGACACATTATTGATGTACGCTATTGTAAAGACACATTATTGATGTACGCTATTGTAAAGACACATTATTGATGTATGCTACTGTAAAGACACATTATTTATGTCATCATCATCATCATCATCAAGTACCGGGCCTACTGGTGTAGGTGATCATGTCTCTCCACAACTTTCGATCTCGGCAGCTATTTATCATTTCTGTTGTTGACCTTCTGCCAAGCCATTCTCTTAAGCTGTCTGGTATTTTTTCTCTTTGCTTCCCTCTATCTCTTCATCCTTCAATTTTTCCAGTTGTTACAATATATTCAAGTTGTTCTCTTCTCATTACATGGCCAAAAAATTATGATTGCTTCTTCATAATATTGGAAATTAGCTCTCTTTTTGCTTTGACCTCTCTCAGAACATCTTCATTACTCTTCTTAGCTGTCCATGGTACTCTCAATATTCTTCTGTAAAACGACATTTCTACAGACTCCAGTGATTTTTTTGTCTGTTCTCCTAATGTCCATGACTCACATCCATATGTTAAGACTGGCACTACATAACATTTAAGAACTCTTTTTCTTGTTTCTATTGTCAAAAATGGATTGCATAGTATTTTCCTCATTTTCTGGAAAGCTGCTTTTGCCTGAGCCATTCTGCATCTCACCTCTTTTGTACATCTTCCGTCTGAGGTTAAAAAAAGTTCCCAAATATTTAAATTCATTTACCTGTTTTAATATTGTTCCACTTGTCTTTATTTTGCACTGAGGTGATGTCTTTTTCTTTGTTGTTACCATTACCTCTGTCTTTTTGCTATTAAGGCTGAGTCCTTTATTTTTGCTTTCTTTCACTATAATGTCCAACATTTCTTGTAACTCATTTTCACTCTTAGCGATTAAGACTGTATCATCAGCATACCTTAGATTATTTATATTATGACCTCCAATTGTTATTTCCAGGCATGCCCCTTATGGATCTTAAAATAATCTCACTATAAATATTAAACAAATCTGGTGACAGCACACAACCTTGTCTAACACCCTGTTTTATTTGTTGAAACATTCCCAATTGGTTTCCAGTTCTTTTGGCCGCTGTTTGTTGCCAGTACATGTTCTTTATTATTCTTAGATCTTTGCTGTCTATGTTTATACTTTCTAAAATGTTGATTATTTCTTGGTGCTTTACTTTGTCAAATGCCTTGGTGTAATCTATGAAACATAGGTATAGATCTGTTTTCACCTCTACGGCTCTTTCTACTAAAGATCTTATTATATAAATGGCATACACTACCGTCTTCGGCTCGAAAGGACAAAAGATAGATAGATGTATTCACCCTCAAGGCAAATAATGCACTTCTCCCCCTTCTGATGAACTGAACTAAGAACTCCTAAAAAAATTGGGCCCAAATCACATCTTCAGTTCAGCATTACTCTTAAAGGTTATTCGATTGGAACTTACCTGTCCCAATCATCTTAGATATAGTAGTATTTATCTGTGTTTCATCACTTGTTGTCATTGTTCTTGTTTTTTTAAGAAGGCCGCATGTAGGCCAAAACATCAGTATTTTGTTGTGTTCCTATTTTGTAAAAAGCTGTCACCATACCTTGTAGGAGTAAACGTTACACCCCACTACTGGCTCCCATTTAAATTTGTGCTTTTGTGGCTTTTCTGTATAGCTATTCCTAAATATATTTTAAAAATACTTGTTCCAACAGATATATAGTAGGCTATTCATGAATATATGAAAAAAACAAACTTGTTCCTAGCAGGCAATAAAAGAGAAATAGAAAAGAAAACATGAAACCAACCTCAAAGAATTATTGCCAAGAACAGCAACTCTCCCTTCTGAAATAATCTCGTCTGCTTCTTTCCACCAATACATTGTTGGGGTAGGAACACCCTCAGCAACACAGTCAAAGATGACAGTCTGGCCTATCTCAACTAAGGCATTACTTGGTTCTATCTTGAACTTTGGCTCAGCTAGAAAAACAAAAAATGCAAGTAGATGAAGGAACATAGATTTGAATCTTTAAGCTATTATAGCTATATGATGTAGAAAATAATATTATCTTATATTATCCATAGTACCTAACTATATTGTGGAGAGATGCAGCTCTTTTTCTTAGGCCAAATGTCACATTTGGTTCTGCTAATTTTAGTTGTTAGTTTTGTTAATTTTGTAATAAAACCTATACATCTGACTCATGGTCTTCTTTGAGTCCTCACGCAGATCACCAGCTGTTATTATCGTTATTGACATGTAAATGTCATGTGGGTGTTGTTTTTTCCCTATTTTAAATGATCATAGTTTTTATAAGGGACCTGCGATAGCTCTAACTTTGGTTAGTGAACTGGACTACAAAGGACAAGAGGTACGATCCTCATTGACGGCTTCCAGGTTTACCCAGTCTTTAATAGATACCAGGTTTTTTTTCTGGGAAAGTAAAGCGGCAAGGACGTAATACCGATCTCATTACCCCAAAAATCATGTGCTGAAGGTCTGTAAAAATTATAGTTACTAAAATCATATTCCCTATACACCACTTGGTGTGACGGGCTCTTTACTTTTTTTTTAGTTTGTACAATTGTTTTGTCAACTTCATTTGTTGTTTCTAAACTACCTCATTGGAGTGCAACACTTTTCTTTTCATTTGCAAGTGTCCAGCTCTTCATTTGTTAAGACTGACAAGACCTAGCAGTGAATCGTGAGACACAGAGATTTCTAGTTTTTGTCCTATGTGCTGTCTTCGGCATAAGAGAAACTAACTAACTTATTTATTATATAAAATGTTACAATATGTGGGTAAGTACTCAATTGCTGTCTTATGTAGCATTGGGCCAACCTTGTAATGAGTCGTTCAGGTTCATTAGTCCCCAGATGCGTTGATTCTTTAATGTTGTTATTAATGATATTTGTAAAGATAGCTAAATGGCTTTGTGATTGCATCTTAACATGAAATATTTTATATTGAATTAGATGTTGGACTTACATTTGACTGTGACAATAGACTGAGCCTCAGATGTTCCTGCATCATTGATAGCTATACATTTATATGTGGCTGCATCGGATGCCTAGTGTTGGAGAAAGATTCAACTAAGTTATTTAAAAAGGTAACCTTAAACAATAAAGCATTCAAAGAATATTGGATCTGTTAAACAACACAAAAGGAATGCATGGGTATTTACAGTATGTTTGGCAGGGAGAATAGTCAAAGAAGACAGGTGCATATTGTATGACCATGAGTTGCATGACGATGGAGGTGATGGCAGTGACTAGAGCATTCATCTGGCTAGAGTCACAAGACTACACCCACGCCTGCATACTGAGTGATTTGATGAGCATGATAAGAAAAGTGGAGGTGAGCTCTGTATGCATACAATGCATAGAGTTGTTGCAGAAGTCAAAAATACATAGGGTCATAAGTAAAAAAAAAAAAAGTAAAGTACCCCCGTCACACCAAGTGGTGTATAGGGAATATGGTGTTAGTGACCATAAATTTTACAGACCTTCGGCATATGATTTTTTGGGGTAATGTGGTCAGTATTATGCCCGCGCTGCTTTACTTTCCCAGAAAAAAATCCGGTACCCACTTAAAGGCTGGGTGAACCGGAAGCCGTCGGTAGGGATCGAACCCTACCTCTTGTCCTTTGTAGTCCAGTTCACTAACCACTGAGCTATCACGGCTCCATAGGGTCATAAAGTATGCAATAATTAAGAGACATATACCAGAGTACGAAATTAAAGAAATAATTCTGTCACATCCTATGACTTAACTCTTTTTGTACGTTTCAACGCAAAGTGTGTCATGCTGATTTCGGCAGCGTACGCTTAGCCTCAAAGTGTGTCACTCTCAATTTGATTAGTGTCAATCATTATCAAACTGTATTCTTTTTACATGTCTTGTACCATCTTGGCATTGGTGAAATTCAATTCCTTGTTCAATTATCTAAAAATTCATAAACAATATGTTATGTCTTAGATAAAGATAAAACATATAGTTAAAACATAATGTCCATGCAAAATTTTGTTTCTGAAATCTCAATCCTTTGTACTAAAAAAAACCTTGGTAACAAAAAAGTTAACGGGAATAACATGATATTATCCACAATTTGTGACCAACTACACATTAAAGGGTAATGTGGTCTACACTACCCCACTGCTACTCCCCCCCCCCCTTCCCCGTCGAAAATATTCAACACCCAGTTAAGAGCCTAGAAGCAGTTGACCAGGATCAAATCCAACCTCTTGTCCTCAGGAGATCAGATCACTAGCCACTGTTCTACCAATGCTTCAGGAAACGAGAAGATTTTGAATAGAAAACAAACATTTAAACAAAAAATTGGACATAAGAAAAAAAATGTAACACATTCAAACTAACAGCTTTAGTATACACGATGAGGAAAGTTATGTGAGTTTATGTCTTGAAAACAAAGCAACTAGTACCATTAAAGAGTTAAGCACAAACATAAACTATATAATAATTCATACATTAAATATAAATTTAATTACATAAATTATGTAAGGTCACATTTGTCTATGTCCCTGGACATGCAGGAGTACAGGGAAATGAAAGAGCGGGCAGGTTGGGCTAGCTGCACTGTCGTTGAGGATGGGCAACCAATGTATCGGGCGGACATTATCAATGCCCTCTGAGATGTGGGAAGAGCACAGGACTTCGACAAACACAGATCCACGTCACTTCTTCGGATGATGGAGATGGGAGTTAAGAAGGGCACGGCCAGAAATGAGAAACTTAGTGAGCGTGTAAGAAGACTTATCAACCAACACAGAACTGGAGTTGTCAGTCGCTGGACACTGCGGGACTTGCTGAGGAGGGGATCTGAGCACCTATGGACATGTTCGGAGTGCAATGATGATGACTCGCAAATAACTCAATAACAATATTAAATATCATGTGAGGTCGTGAATAGATCTGCAGAAAACATAAAATAAACATAACATTATATTAAGCAGCTAAACCTATAGAGAGATGAGACAAACTATGATATTTCAGCATAATCCTTCATCAGACACAAGAGAACAAATATTTATACAAAAACAGACATGATAGGGAAAGTGCTACTATAAAGCAAATATACACACAAAAGTCAAACACTGATCTCAAAATTGAAAATAGAGGAATAGGATCAGTTGCCAGGATTTATCATGCCTGTTGGTCACAAGATAGTCATTAAAGAAGTAAGCTGACCAGGTGTCTGATACCTACAGTTAGATCATAGATGACAAGCGATCCATTGCTCAGTTTCTGTATTCTATCATTTAGCTCTACTGGTCTGCTATTTTTGGTCCAGAGGATTTCTGGAGGAGGGTCACCACCCACAGAGCAGTCCAGCACTACCTTCTCAGCAATTCTGACAGCCCAGTCACCAGGAGGAACTATCACCACGGGGGGTACTGGTGTTTAAGATACAAATAAAAGATGATTATAATTAAAATCAAGTGATCAGTTTTTCTTTCAGTCTAAAAATGGCATTTTGGTTCTAGATACTTGACAATGTTTGAGTGTAAAGATAATCAGAATCTGCAACATCTATCTCATTCTCAAAACTCTCCTTTATTTGTACTCATATTAAAACATCTATTTTATGCAAATAACCGATCAAGACCCTACTCTACCTTACCACAGTTTTACCTGAAACAATCTATCCATACTGAGCCACCACATATGGATCATAGAGAGAAGGCAACTCTGCACCGAAAACTGAGAAATAAAACTTGAAAAAGGAATAAAATGACCTCCCTGTAAACTTCTATATGGGAAGTCATTTCCTTCCTATTTTTATTTCTCATTCTAGTTCGAAATTATTATTTTATAATAATTATTTTAAATACATATCTGTGTGTGTGTTGTATGTTTGTTCCTGCTGAAGGCCTATTGAGCCAAAATGTTGCTCTAATTTGTGTCATCATTTATTATGTAAAGCTTTAACCATACTGTTTTTATTTTTTTAATTTTTTAATATATATTTTTATATTTGTTCATTTCTCCTTACAATTATCTTTACTGCAGCTTTGTAGTTTTATGCATTTATATGCACTTCTTTGCTTTGACCCCATCCAAAAATGCCTTGTCAGCGGATAAAGAAGAATGGTAGCCAAGTGAATGCAGCAGCAAAAGTATCTTGCATTAAGTAAGTATCTCTGGAGATTTGTTCAACTTTTATTTGGTACAACTAGACAATCCTTTATGTGGTGTTACCAGATAAAAGTGGGCATGCTGGGAATTCTGGAATAACCCAACACCTTGCCACTTGAAAAAAAAAAAAAAAAAAAAAAAAAAGTAAAGTACCCCCGTCGCGCCGGTGTATAGGGCATATGGTGTTAGTGACCATATATTTTACAGACCTTCGGTACATGATTTTTGGGGTAATGTGGTCGGTATTACACCCGTGCCGCTTCACTTTCCCTGAAAAAAAATCAGGTACTCATTAAAGGCTGGGTGAACCCGGAAGCCGTCGGTTGGGATCGAACCCTACCTCTTGTTCTTTACCTTACCACTTGTTACACTATTTTGAAGAAGATTCAAAGCATGTGCCTTAAGCAACAATTGTAGAGTACATATTTCTTTCATTTTAATAAAATGTACACAGTTTCCTATTTACTGGTGTTTAGAGTAGGGTACTCAGCATGTGCAAATGGCACAGGTATTTTAACAGCACTAAAAAGAAATCAACAAAAAAAAACCCAAAACCAAAGAAGACAATCATCATCATCATCATCAAATACCATGTCCGCTGGCATAGGTGATCACGTCTCTCCACAACTTTCGATCTTGACAGTTATTTATTATTTCTGTTGTTGACCTGCAAAGCCATTTTTGTCTGGTATCTTTTCTTTTTGCTTCCCTCTATCTCTTCGTCCCTCAATTTTCCAAGTTGTTACAATATATTCTAGCTGTTTCCTTCTCATTACATGACCAACAAATGATGAATATTTAAGAAGACAATAGACAGCCTGAATGAGGGTTGAATCTCTATCCTTACAGAATGCTTTCCTGCTATAAGTGGTTTAACAAACACTGCCAACTTTCTGTTATGAGTCAGCTCTAATAGTCTCTGCTGTTGCCTGTTGTATATAATGTAATAGATGATGTTGGATATAACTCAATAGATGATGTTGGATATAACTCAATAGATGATGTTGGATATAACTCAAAAGATGCTGTTACTTTGAAGTTAGGTTTTAAGCATTGAGAAGTGATGCATCCATACAATTTATGAATCCCTGGTTGTGCAGTGGAGTTGTTCAGACCTTCTCTGTATTTTAATGAGAAGATTGGAGCAATGGATGTTTTTGGAGTGAAGACACGATGGTCTATGGATGTGTTTGAGGCGCAGAAATGATGATTTTAACCCTAGACTACAATACCATCGTAAAAATTACCACATTAAAACACAAAATCTTCAAAATTTGATAGTTTATCAGAGTTTAAACATTACTACTCTCCATGTACCATCCAAATTACTACTTCCGGTGACCCCCGAGTGTTTAATTTGTTTCTATTGATGTAGGATATTTTTTCCATTTTGTGAGATCATCATCAAGTACCGGGCCTACTGGCGTAGGTGATCATGTCTCTCCACAACTTTTGATCTCGACAGTTCTTTATCATTTCTGTTGTTGACTTTCTGCCAAGCCATTCTCTTAAGCTGTCTGGTATCTTTTCTCTTTGTTTCCCTCTTTCTCTTCGCCCCTCAATTTTTCCAGTTGTTACAATATATTCCAGTTGTTCTCTTCCCTTGGTGTGTAAATGGTAAACACAGATTTGTGTGTCAAAAGTTCAAAGAAAATGCAATTTTTAGTGTTCCTATTGTTACATTTAAGTGGTAGCATTTTGTACTACAGAATGTAACAAAGTCCCACACAGGTAGGCATCGTAATTACGGGTTAACATAACAAAACTGTAAACTTGCACTGCCTAAGTAAAATAAGGATAGTCATATATACCTTTTTTCTTTCGTGTTCATCCAACAACCAGTCATTTTCATCATCCGTCCTTAAAAGGACGTTAAGTGGATGTTGATGAACTGTTTTATGCCCCTTAAGGCCCAACACATCCATCTTCAGCGTGGATCATATATACAAGAACAGTCATGATAAGCTTTATTTCATTTAAATAAAGTACAATTCAGTTTTGACAATGGCATCATCTCTAGGCTGAAATGATTGAATTATATTTATATGGTGTTTAGTTCAATGAATAATAGCCTGTGAAATGTGGATTTATAGAAGAATAGGTGGAATTGGATGGAAAGAAAGGAGAACAACTGATACAGTTTTAAAAACAACTCAAAATTAAAAGAGAACTACTAAACACAATTAGAACAAGACAAGTGAAATTTTTGGGGCATGTTAAAAGACATAACAGCCTACTAAAAGTAATCTTGGAATGGAAAATACAGGGTAACAGAGGCAGAAGCAGACCAAGACTAACATGGACGAGAAACATGAAAAGATGGACAAGACAGTCTATGACAACCTACACCATCAAAGCAAGAGACAGAGCTAATGGCGCTCTATGGTAGCCAACCTTCGATGCGGAGACGGCACTTGATGATGATGATTAGTTAAAAATTACCCAGCCAGCAGTCATATCAGTCTATGTCTGTCATTAGGCTCCTCTCACCAGTAAATGCAGTACATGCATTATTAAAAAGTTGAAGAAAAAAGTTGAAAAAGGAAAACAATAAACAAAAGAAAAGTTAACAGTAAAATGGACAAACCTTTAATGATGACCTTAGCACTAGCAGTGACAAATTGGTCATTGGCTGGGTTAATTGCCACACAAGTGTACTCTCCTGCATCCTCCTTCATGGCATTCCTCACTGTGATTGTACTAACTCCATTCAAGCTTGGAGGAGCTATGGATTATACACATTTTCAAAAAATTATTTTATTAACATGTGAGTATTTTAAATTTGATAAAATATCTTTAGAAGGATTAAAAACTGCTAGAATAAAAATTTAGATAAGAGAAAGAGTATCTGGGTCTATGCCCTATGAGCTGGCTACAGCTCGAAAGATCAATAGATAGATAGATAGATTTGAAATTATCGGAGAGTCTGTAATTTGTGTTTGATGGGCTAAGATAACCTGGTGGGACCTATTGAGTTATTGAGTTATTGAGTTATATGCGGGTCATCATCATTGCACTCCGAACATGTCCATAGGTGCTCAGATCCCCTCCTCAGCAATTCCCTCAGTGTCCAGCGACTGACGACTCCAGTTCTATGTTGGTTGATAAGTCTTCTTACACGGCCACCAAGTTTCTCATTTCTGGCTGTGCCCATCTTAACTCCCATTTCCATCATCCGAAGAAGCGACGTTGATCTGTGTTTGTCGAAGTCCCGTGCTCTTCCCACATCTCGGAGTGCATTGATGATGTCCGCCCGATCCATCGGTTGCCCGTCCTCAACGACAGCGCAGCTAGCCAACCTGTCCGCTCTCTCATTTCCCCGCACTCCCGCATGTCCAGGGACATAGACAAAGGTGACATTTCGTATTTTGGATTTCTGCAACGACTCTACCCATTGCATATGCAATGGGTAGAGTCGTTGCAGAAATCCAAAATACTGGTGGGACCTAGTCCTCTCTAAATACAAACTATGGAGATGAAGTGTACTTGTAAGGTTTTTGGTACCAATTGCTTAGATTGTATCACAAATTAAATAGTGTTGATGGATACAACAATCAATCTGAGTAAATCGTGGTCTGTTAACATTTGTTAAAAAAAAAGAAACCATCTTTACAACACTTAGTACCATTGCAGGTGTTTGTTGGGATGGACATGATAGAACCAGAGGGATAATGGTCGCTTAGTCAAAGAGGTCGCCACAATGTGTGAGACTCATGAGATTTATTTCACCCCCGATAAAAAAAATCCTTTCTGTCTACTGCAGGTTTTGATCACCATATGCCAGCTTTTCAGCTAGCGAATAGTGGTTTTAGTCGCATGGCCACGCGTACCTCTCTACCATTGTAAAGAAGCATAAAATGAAATGGTTTGGCAATGTATTTGGATCATCTGGCCAGTTAAATGCCATCCTGCAAGGAATTATAAAACGAGCGAGAAGGAGAGGTAGGTGAAGGAAGAGATGGGAAGATAACATCAAAGAATGGACAGGTTTTAAATTTAATGAGTCCCAAAGAATGAATGAATGGAGAAATACAATGAAGGTTGATGAAGTCTGTCAGTAGTGCCCCAGTGACCTCTAGGGTTAAGGATGAAAAAGAAAATGCTTTGAAATTATTCACTCTTGGGATTCTCAACTTGCAAATAAGAAAATATATATAACTGTTTCATATTGCAACAATGAATTTTGGTCACACAACCTGTGAACCTTGCTGGTGAATACATCCTGAAGCAGCTGTTGTGCCAGGTATGAAGGTCATTAACGGATTTCTGGTCTGTGACCAGGAGGAATAACAAAATATTTGAGGATCACTTTAACCCTACATTACAATACCGTAGTAAAAATAATTACCACCTCAAAATTCAAATTCTAGAAATTTGACAGTTTGCTGTGGACAAAGCCACACCCCCCCCCCCCCCCTTTTTTTTTTTTTTAACCTAATTATTACTTCCGGTGATCACTAAGTGTTAAACTAAGTGTTGAAATTGTTTCTTTTGAAGTTGGATTTTTGTTTCAAGTGCATCATAAAAGTACAATAGAATAGTAGAAAAGGGGCTGTTTTTTAAAATAAATTTTTCAAGATATTCGTTTTTTTTTTCCTTTTAACGGGGGGAGGGGGGGATCTCCTCAGCCATCAGCGAGATATCAAACAAACCTCAGTAACATGGAACAGACATCAAACAATGATTAGAAGAAGCCGAACATTTGGCTAGATTGACGGCTGCCATGTGGATAGACAACATCACACCTCAAATAGCCATGATGGAATAAGTTCAAATTTCAGGCCATAAATCTAACGTAACCCAGGAAATGATTACAGCATCTGATTCCCATGTCTCTGCTTGGGTAAACACACAGCTGTGTAGCAAAAGTTGAAATAAAATATTATTTTATTAAAGTCAAATCGTAACAATTAAGTGGTTGTAATTTGTACAATGGTACCATGCAAACATAACTCACAGATATGTATCATAATCCAGGGTTAACAGAGATTACTAAATGCAGATAAAGTCAATGGCTGTTTTATACTGATTGTTTATAGTCATTTTGCTCTGTTACTCAGTTTAGAAATACAGTTTGTATATGGCATAATATGGCCTATCTGTGCAAGATTTAAATTTAGTAACAAAAGTTTGTTCTTAAATGTTACTGACATCTGTGATAAAGAGATTGTATTGCATAATAAAAGTGAAAAATTAGACAAAGTTTTGAGGATTTCTTCCCAAATTCAATTTTGGCTCTGAAATCTCTTCCATTGCATTGATAAATGCTTCCATATGGAAAGTTAAGGGAAATAACAAGACAACTAACACTGTTGGGATATGTGAAGAGACACAATAGCCTAATAAAAGTTATCCTGGAAGCACAAGATATGAGACAGGCCAAAACTAACTTAGACTGATACCATCAAAAAATGGATAGGTGAACCTGTGACAGTGAGCATTATCAAGGCAAGAGACAGAATAGAAGGGTAGCTAAGCTTCAATCTGGAGATGGCACAACATAAAGAATAAATGAAGATAAATATATAAACTCTGAGAATGTAAGGAATTGTAGTACATTAGTAACATACTTACATACAATTGAGGATTTTTGGATTAAAATGTACTACCATTTTATACTGAATAACTGAAATATAATATTTTATATAAATACATTTTTATCAGATACTTTCATCTGAAGTAATAAGCTTTCTCACTTGCAAGTGGTCTTCCATTTAGCGTCCAAGTTATAGTTGGGGTAGGGACTCCTCTAGCTGCACAGTTCATTTGGAAGTTGCTGTTGATGGTCAGCTCCTTGTCTCTGGGTGGCGTAATAATCTCAGGTGGCACTGAGAAAGATGAGAAAATAGTTTTTTTGTTGTTGAAAAAAATAGGTGGTGGTATTGAATACAAATTGCAAATGTAAAGTAGAATAAAAAATAGGTGGTGGTATTGAATACAAATTGCAAATGTAAAGTAGAATAAAAAATAGGTGGTGGTATTGAATACAAATTGCAAATGTAAAATAGAATAAAAAATAGGTGGTGGTATTGAATACAAATTGCAAATGTAAAGTAGAATAAAAAATAGGTGGTGGTATTGAATACAAATTGCAAATGTAAAGTAGAATAAAAAATAGGTGGTGGTATTGAATACAAATTGCAAATGTAAAGTAGAATAAAAAATAGGTGGTGGTATTGAATACAAATTGCAAATGTAAAGTAGAATAAAAAATAGGTGGTGGTATTGAATACAAATTGCAAATGTAAAGTAGAATAAAAAATAGGTGGTGGTATTGAATACAAATTGCAAATGTAAAGTAGAATAAAAAAATAGGTGGTGGTATTGAATACAAATTGCAAATGTAAAGTAGAATAAAAAATAGGTGGTGGTATTGAATACAAATTGCAAATGTAAAGTAGAATAAAAAATAAGCCAATTTTAGAAAAGAATGATTCTTCTTCTTCTTGTCTTCCTCATTTGCCTTTCAGCGTCAAAGGGAGATATAATTTGTGGTCTTTTGCTCTTCTGTTCGCATCTGCTGCTGTTATGTTTCTTAGTGCTTCTACTATTCCATCAATCCATCTTTTTCGTGGTTGACCCTTGGATCTGGTGTTCTCACAACGTTTGTTGAATGCTCATTGTGTTGTGTTTTGATCTTTCTGCCTTGTCATGTGGCCAAACCATTTTATCTGTTGTTTCCTTATATATTCTATAGCAGGGGATATTCCTACCTTTTTTCTCAGTTCATTTCTGATCTTATCTCTCAGACTGTTTCCTGTCATTCGTCTAACACATTTCATCACAGTAGAGGTTATTTTTCTTATTGTTCTTGCATCTAGGGTCCAGGTCTGGCATTGGTAGCACAACATTGGGATGAAGATTGTATTGTATAATGCCTCCAGTGTTATTTCCTTGTTGGACAATAGTGGTGATAACTGTCCAATGATTTGACAAGCTTTGTTGCATCTTGATTCTATCTTTGCTGTTTGAGAATTATCGTTTGGCATTAAACTTCCTAGGTATTTGAATTCCTCTACTTGTGAATGATTACTGAACACAAAATTTGATTATTACTGCACTTAGGGCTGGCCAAAATAGAGCTTAAGTACATACTATTTGTAGTAGATTCTCTGTGTGGTGCACATCTCTCCCCAGAGTGTGTTTTTAACAATATTTTCTATTTGTAGTATAGCTTTCCTTGCTGCTATCATGAGTTTTCCCCCTTAGTACACTCCTGACTATAGATGCATATTCTCATGGATTAACAAGTAACAACTGAACATTTAAACATATTTTTAACTTATTTTCTCACATGCTCTTTTCTACCAAAGGAATTCTAAATTCCATAAACTGCATGACTGAAGATTCATTAAATGCTGTATCTTCATCAACTCAATCCGTTGTAGCTTGCTGCAAGTGTAAAGTGATGCCCTTCATCATGTGTGGAAAGATTGTTACTGGCATAATCTTTTTATGCGATGTGCTCTTCATCCAATTTTGATTTCAAAGTGATTTTTTATATGATTGTAATAGTTGCTTTACAAGATGTCCATTAATTTGTGGATTGTTGGATTGTTTTCTATAATTAATTTTTCCACTTCATTACTTCAGATATCACCATAGGTGAATATTTTAAAAATATATCAGAATAGAGTTTGTCCCTTCTTCTGGCATCTTATTGGGAGTTTATTTAGTGGCTGGAGAACAAAGGTTTATGCCAGAGTGCAGTCACCATGTGTACACAAGTCAAGAGTTTTTTCCTCTTCACCCCTGAGAGAAAAAAGCAACAACTTTGTTACCCTTCTAGGAATCAAACCAACCGTCTCCTGATTTAGAACTCACTGCAATCCACCCCTTCCACACGTGTACCTTACTTTGTGAGGTAGAGTATCACAAGTTTTCAAGTCTCTTTGTCTGTCTCTTTCTATAACCTTTGTAAGGTATCAATTTTTCCACTTCATTACTTCAGATATCACCATAGGTGAATATTTTAAAAATATATCAGAATAGAGTTTGTCCCTTCTTCTGGCATCTTATTGGGAGTTTATTTAGTGGCTGGAGAACAAAGGTTTATGCCAGAGTGCAGTCACCATGTGTACACAAGTCAAGAGTTTTTTCCTCTTCACCCCTGAGAGAAAAAAGCAACAACTTTGTTACCCTTCTAGGAATCAAACCAACCGTCTCCTGATTTAGAACTCACTGCAATCCACCCCTTCCACACGTGTACCTTACTTTGTGAGGTAGAGTATCACAAGTTTTCAAGTCTCTTTGTCTGTCTCTTTCTATAACCTTTGTAAGGTATCAAACTTTGTGAGGTAGAGTATCACAAGTTTTCAAGTCTCTTTGTCTGTCTCTTTCTATAACCTTTGTAAGGTATCAAACTTTGTGAGGTAGAGTATCACCAGTTTTCAAGTCTCTTTGTCTGTCTCTTTCTATAACCTTTGTAAGGTATCAAACTTTGTAAGGTAGAGTATCACAAGTTTTCAAGTCTCTTTGTCTGTCTCTTTCTATAACCTTTGTAAGGTATCAAACTTTGTGAGGTAGAGTATCACCAGTTTTCAAGCCTCTTTGTCTGTCTCTTTCTATAAACTTTGTAAGGTATCAAACTTTGTAAGGTAGAGTATCACAAGTTTTCAAGTCTCTTTGTCTGCCTCTTTCTATAAACTTTGTAAGACAGCAAACTTTGTAAGGTAGAGTGGCACCAGTTTTCAAGCCTCTTTGTCTGTCTCTTTCTATAAACTTTGTAAGACAGCCAACTTTGTAAGGTAGAGTGGCACCAGTTTTCAAGCCTCTTTGTCTGCCTCTTTCTATAAACTTTGTAAGACAGCCAACTTTGTAAGGTAGAGTGGCACCAGTTTTCAAGCCTCTTTGTCTGCCTCTTTCTATAACCTTTGTAAGGTATCAAACTTTGTAAGGTAGAGTGGTACCAGTTTTCAAGCCTCTTTGTCTGCCTCTTTCTATAAACTTTGTAAGACAGCCAACTTTGTAAGGTAGAGTGGCACCAGTTTTCAAGCCTCTTTGTCTGCCTCTTTCTATAACCTTTGTAAGACAGCAATCTTTGTAAGGTAGAGTGGCACCAGTTTTCAAGCCTCTTTGTCTGCCTCTTTCTATAACCTTTATAAGACAGCAAACTTTGTAAGGTAGAGTGGCACCAGTTTTCAAGCCTCTTTGTCTGCCTCTTTCTATAAACTTTGTAAGGCAGCAAACTTTGTAAGGTAGAGTGGCACCAGTTTTTCACCCCACTACTAGTCTATAACAATGCACGGATAAACCAAAAGTATATCTAGTCTCTATCTCACCTTGCACTCTCAGAAATCGACTTTGTGAGTCCGTCCCAGCAACATTCTCTGCTGTACACACATATGTGCCTGCATCCCCTGCCTGGTACAGAAGTAGTACAATATATTTAAAAATAAAACCACAAAAAAAATATGTTAAAAGATATTCTTCTTCTTTCCTTCCTCATTTGCCTTTCAGCATCAAGGGGAGATATAATTTGCGGTCTTTTGCTCTTCTTTTCACCTCTGCTGCTATGTTTCCAAGTGCTTCTAATATTCTATTGATCCATCTTTTTCGTGGTTGACCCTTGGGTCTGGTGTTCTCACAACGTTTGTTGAAGGCTCGTTGTGTTGTGTTTTGATTTTTCTGCCTCGTCACATGGCCAAACCATTTTATCTGTTGTTTCCTTATATATTCTATGGTGGGGGCTATTCCTAGCTTTTTTCTCAGTTCTTCATTTCTGATCTTATCTCTCAGGTTGTTTCCTGTCATTCGTCTAACACATTTAATCTCTGTAGAGGTTATTTTTCTTATTGTTCTTGCATCTAGGGTCCAGGTCTGGCATTGGATACATGTATAATGCTCAGAGAAATACACAGAAGATGGAGATAGATAAATATAAAGTTAAAAGATAATGTCTGAAATGGTAGGAAAAAGTGTTATCAGTATAAGTCACATAGGACAAAATAACAAAGAAAAGTATTATCATCAATTTTACAGCAGCTTCACATTTCTATACATCTTAGTGCCTTTACCCCCAACATAATAACAAACTCAGACAAAAATGACAACATTAATAAGCTAATCACAAGTCAAAGGAAATCTACTAATTCAGAAGATAACTCAACACTCACATGAACAAACTATATACGATAAAATTACACAACAAAATTAAATGAAATATTGCTTCACAATGCACCTTATTGAATGACGAGATCAAAACCATAAGACATATCACTTATTTTATAAATGTGTAAAGCAACGATACGAAGTCAAGTCTGTGTGTGGGGGCGGGAGAATGTTTTTAAATATTGATTTGGGAGTGACCAGTATGGTTAAAAATAACTCCAGACAGACCAAGAATGTCAAGGTCATGCATAGGCAGGTAAATATTTTAAAGAATTAAGTTAGGATGGGCCAGACAAGCGTAGGAGTCAGACACAACATCAACAGAGAAAAATATTACGTAGAAGGATAGACAAATAGCAGTGACCGTAAGTAATGAAGATATAAATGGGGAAACACTACTCCCAGAGCAGATCAGATTAGAAACTGAAACCAGAGATGAGTAAGAAAACTGCTAGAAGAGCACTAAGCTTAGAGAGATACTTAAAAGTGGATCGCTTAGAATTATGCTAGAATGGCAATCTTCAGAATTGTAATCTTTGTTTATCTATAACATCAAAGTTAATGCTTTACATTTATATTCTGGATGGTAAGTGATCCATGAGAGCTTATAATGTACTTCGGGTCTCTTGGGTCAATGTGGCGCCTGTCCTTTGTCCAGGAGATTTCAGGGTTTGGTGAGCCTGCAGTCACACAGGGCAGGGAAATGTGTCCTCCTACAGATGCTACAAACTGGTTGTCTGCAGCTTGTATCATGGGTGGCACTGTGGGAGGTCAAGTTAAGTATATAAAATATTTTTTTTACTGATAATTAACACATTCTGTACCATAAGCAAAATGCAGATGCAGTCTATGACGTGAAAAACCCAGGAGTCACATCTTAAATTAATTGACAATTCCTTAATTATTTTCATCAAAACATTGTAATTCTTTTATTTAACCTTTTCTCCAACTTCCTGAACACATTTTTCAAACAACCTGTGTGTTAAATTGCAAAAATAGCCATATCATGTTAAACCACATGGTCGCAAATGTGTTAAATATTCAAGAAAAGTAAAGATTATAGACTTGAAATAAAGATTATAGACTTTAAATAAAGATTATAGACTTGAAATAAAGATTATAGACTTGAAATAAAGATTAATAAGAATAAAATTCTGGTGGTTTAGCCATATTATTCAAAATTCAATGCCAAGTTTTATAATGTTGTGTTCAAATTTTGGCTGTCAATAATTAAATATCTATCTATCTATCTATTGGACCTAAAGAGACACTGAGAAGAACATTGATAAGAGAGGCAAAAGCAGCAGGAATTGGCTCCCTCAATGAGATAGAGTTGCTTGCACAGAACAAAGACAAATGGCGAGATTTGATAAAAGATCTTTGCAAGGATTGAGACTGATAGAAAGAAAATTTAGAAAAGAGTATCTGGGTCTATGCCCTATGGGCTGGCCTCAGCTTGAAAGGTCGATATATAGATAAGATTATTATTACAGTACTAGTTACATTTTCTTCATTAAGTTGGTTTCAAGAAATTTGGTTTGTTGGTTAGTCTAAGCAAGTTGGTTGATTGTAAAGTGCTACTTCTTAGACACTGAAGATAAGCACAAATATAAAATGAAGCTGTATTGATTCATCAAACTAAAGCACTACTTAATATTAGTTACGGCCTTTGGCATCTTGACAGACGGTTGGTAGCAAGCAATTATGATAAGTCAGTAGTTTGGTAAAGTATTAGTGTCTCATACTGGGAGCTGCTTTACTGAACAGCTTCTCTCATGGCTGAATTTGCCAATATTGGACAGACAGATCCATCCACTGAAAGAACAAGGTGTATTTGCGGTACCTAACTTAGTCTCTTTTCTTTTGCTCCTTTTGTCTTCTGAATTTGATATCAGCACTGTCTCAAAAGTTGCTTTCACATTTATTATTTTAAAACTTAACATTAATGATCAAACTAACCAAGAATTGAACCCAGGCATGGCCATGCACACCTATACAAATTATTGCACTGCATGAGCTCCAGTTGAACATGAAAATCAAAATCTTCAGGATGTTTGTCTTTCAACATATATTTTATTAGTTCTTTTAATAGTGTGTTAATTTAATGAACTATTCAATAAATTGGTCCATTCAATTGTATAAGGCATCAGTTCAAGTGTTTTAGTTGTATGCCTACTCATATTTCAGAGCAAACCATATGTATGTCTGTGTAAGGGAATAATTCGTTTTATAATGATACTGAGTGATGATGCGTCAAAGGTAACACATGACAACGCCATGTGTGGTTCCCAAACTTCTACCGTTGTGTGTTGTATGCTTATTTGAACTTGACTACATTTCTTGGCCTTCAAGATCTAATGGCAAGCGCGGGGCATAAAGCAAACAATATTTCAACTCAAATACTCTGGTTTAACTCTCCCTCTTTCTTAATATATGACTCCTGTCATCTCATAACTATCTATTGAAATTACAAAAGGTCCTAGTAAAGTATTTAATAAAATAATCACTTGTACCAACTTCACATAATACACTTAGAAATTATATGTCCATGCATTCTCTACAATGGCAAATTTCTTAAAATATAACTCTGTTTTCTAGAAGCTATCCCCATCACAGCTTCTTAGCTCTCGTCTTATAGTTACTATAATGCCTGAAATCCAATCAGAAGAATCTCTACAATAGCAGTCTACTCAATATTTCATTAACTACAGTCTCATGGCTAACAGCCATAACATAATCCTCGCGGATGTCTTATGATTTATGCGTGCATAATATTTTAACACCACTATCTCCTGAATCTTGCATCCATGGTTGGATTTGTTCTAAGACATTCCATCTTCCTCATACATAGTTGTGAGTATAATCTAACCACACATCTACTTCTCTGAGAGTTGCTCCATTGGATAGTCCCTTCAGGCCTGTTAGAAAACATCATAACAGTACTCTCTCACTAACTTTTCTTGGCAGCCCTGTTGCTTTTAGGTCAGTCGATGAAAGCCCACTAAATCTAGTCTATCGCAGTAAGTAGTTAGTGAACTCTTGAGATTCACAATTTCTACCTGACCTACATGAGTATCAACTCACCACCTTTCTTAGTCTCCCTCAAGAGAGTCTACTCCAAACTACTTTTATCTATAATCTTCCCTGCTTTCATGTAAGATAATTCTTCTTATTTCCTTACACATTAACATAAATTATCATCTCCACTTCCTTTCATCTGAGATAACTCTCCTTATCTCTTTACTTGTTAACACTTGCACCGTGCAGCAGATATATAAAACACTCACAAGTTCTTACAGCAAAATCAAGCAACTGTAAAAGTAGTGGTTTTGAACATTTTTCTTTTAAATTAATAAAGTAAAATATAGAACCACAAGAAAATAATTGTCTTTTATTATAATTATATATTAATGTTTCTCATTATTCTCTTTTGCTTCCTAAGTAATAGACTATCTATACAATCAGTTTGATTTTTTAGATATAACACAGGAAGGTCCCATAAAAGTAACAACTGTAACAACTACAGCCAAGTCAATTATATCAGTGCAGTTGTAGATACCATCACTCTGCCTAGACAATTAACAGAATGTCCTACTATCACAAGAAAACACAATTTAGATGAGTGTAAATGTAGCTAGTCAAAGGCCCCAGTATCACTGAATTAAAATCCATAATTGCTCAACTGCCCGTGCCAGTGGAATCATAAGAATTAACATCTCATCTCATTGAAGGATCCAAACAAAGAAAGGCAGATGCAGTCCCCATCATAGCAGCTACAGCACATGCCAAAAGACATAATGTGTAACAACACCAAAATAAACGCAACCAAACTGTTTTTTTTGTTATACGATATCATCATTCATCGTAACCAATTGGAATATCAAAACACAATCTGGATGAAAAACACAGCTCAAGGTGTGCACAGAGCACTAAACTCAGTAGCTCTAGCAGCAAGCCGGATTGGAATATGAGGAAACTGTAACAAGGAACACTTTTCAGACAGTGCCTCAACAGTTATTTCAGCCTATCCGCCTTATTGACTGAAAGTCCCTAAGAGATGAGTGTATTTATTTGTATTAACAAAAATGCAAAAAACAAAAATAAGATAAAAACCAAACCTTGCACTGTAAGAGTCAGCCTCTGTCTAGTCTCTCCAGCACTGTTCTCTGCTACACATGTATATGTCCCAGCATCTTCTGCCCTGTTACACAGAAACATATAACTTTCTCCAACCACCCACAACTATACAAGCAAACAAGGCAATTTAATCTATTACTAAAATTAAGAACTGGGAATATCTCAGAAAGTGCAACCAATAGGAGATGAACACAGCGATAACAGGCAGACTGTGAACATGGATAGTAAAGTACTCAGAAAAGGTTTGAAAACTACTCTATCCTATTCATGAAACCAGTTTCATTGCAGCACCATATCTGCTCCACCACTTGTCACAGCATTTCTCAAAACATGTCGGTAAATTCTGTTGACAATGTCATTCTGTGCACATCCTATTTACGGCACAGGAAATGATTTCAAATCTCCTTAGTCACCTCTTACGACACATGTGACAGATGACAGTGGCTCTATTCTTTTCTCCCTTTACCAATGTTAGAGGTCCGGCAGCATATAAGACAAGATTAAAAAAAAACCCTGAAAGGTCTTCAACTGGGACAAGCGCAATTAAAATAGAAGACAAATGTAAACAAACCCAAACAGTAGAGGGAATCTAAATGGTGGCAAAAAGGATAATCAGGAATCCCACCTAAGGTGCTTCAGGCCAGAGCATTTGCTCTTTTACTGACATGTACTCCTGTGTGACTGAGGCAATTCATCCAGATTAGTTACAGACATTTTTGAATGCAATTAAAAGGACCACTGTCAGTAGAAAATATTTTATTATTACAGGCTTCACAGTTACGACAGAGAAAAAATATGTTGTACAATGACAACACTGCATATAAAATTGCAGCATCTATGAATGACTTATGATGAAAGTAAACTACAGAATCATAGAAATGAGTGAATTTTGTTTAACATGAGAAAAAAAGAAAGGAAACATTAATAAGAATATCCGCAAGTTAACAACTTGATTTTACTTTACATTAACCTCTGTCGACTTTCAATGTTAGGGGAAGATGACATGTTCAGGTCAATTCTCTGCAAGTTAACAACTTGATTTTACTTTACATTAACCTCTGTCGACTTTCAATGTTAGGGGAAGATGACATGTTCAGGTCAATTCTCTGCAAGTTAACAACTTGATTTTACTTTACATTAACCTCTGTCGACTTTCAATGTTAGGGGAAGATGATATTTTCAGGTCAATTCTCAGTGATTTGTTTCATGTTCTCATGTTTAATGTAATATTTCACTAACCAGTCATCTCCTAGGTCTCCCTTTTTCCATTCATCTGAGTATTAATACTCGATAGTAGACGACACCTAGTGAAGATTATTAAACATATCTAATTCATCTGAACTGTTGTTTCTTAATATAATCCAGTGCTGGTGTGGCTTCAGCTATTTTCTTTGTATTGTCATTTTAGTATTCTTCTTGGACATCTCATTTTAGTTGTGAAGATTTTTCTTCCTTTCTTTCTTCCTTCCCTTTCCTTCCCTCCCTCCCTTCTTTCTTTTTAGTTTGAACAAAATACACATAGGGTAATATGTTGGCACTTTCTGATTTCTAATTAAGTTAATTGGTCTCACCAATTTTTCAAAAGAAGACAGAGACTGACTGGAAGGGAAGATATTTGCAGTATGATATTGTGACACTGAAAATAAAGTCAACAAAACTGATAGATATCATCACAGACAGAAAGCTGTCTAAATCTCAGATTAGTTAGGCAGCTGGCAATAATAATAACAATGATATTAATAACCATGATAATGATAACAATGATATTAATAACTATAAAACACAAGTGAACCTTGTGTGAGGTATTGCAAGACCTCCAGTCTGTAATGTGATATAATGCACTCTGCTACTTTGTCTATTGTTTGCCACTGATGTTATCTCTTGCCCATCTTTCTCCCAGCGGATCTTTGGCTTAGGACGGCCACTGGCTTGGCAAGGCAGCACAATTGTTCTATTTTGAAGAACTGTAAAATCTTTCTGTCCCTGGATAATTTCAGGTGGTTCTAAGGTGAAAGAAAAATAAAAATGGAACTTAAATAACCCCATATTACACAAATACAAACCAGCCTCTATTTCAACTGAAACTTTTATGGCAACATGAATCAGTTGAGATGTACATCAACATAAATAATCCAGAAACATATTCAGTATTTCCAAATAATTGTTAACAATGCAAATACACAAACATAACTAAAGTGATAATGCCTCCAAGAAAGATTGTGCTTGTTTCAAATGTAAATATCCACTTTCGAAAATCAAATTAATATATTCAAATATAAAAATAAATTTATTTATAAACTGAAATACGAAGACTAGCATTAAATATTTAAAACTCATCAAACATTTGAACATATAGATATTGAAGAAAAAATGTTCACACAATAACACACTACATGTATTTCAACATATCAATAAAAAAAAAAGGCCATAGATTAAATGGATAAATTTTGCAGTACTTGAAAGATGGAGAATTGGATGGAAACCAAGCTAAAAGTAAGACTACAGATTAATAATGTAATGTTACCTCTACAACTCAATTTCTGGCAGAATTTAGATAAGAGAGATGTTTGGATGCCATGTAACCCACAGGTTGGTAGTTAGAAGTTACACTCATGATGAATTATATATGCATGACCGGTTGCTGTGAGATAGTGCCGGTAGTAAAATAAAAAAGCATTAAATTGACCAATGGATTTGAATTACATGGACCCAATGAGATTTCAGGTAGAAACTTCCTGTGGATCTAGGATTTTACCCACGTATTGAGAGGAGACAGGACACTTGTCACTCAGTCTGTGAGACAGATCTGTTGACCACTTCTGCCTCAGACCTAGGAGCTTTTCTGGAAGCAGTGGCCACATGCTGAGATTAGTTTTGATAGTAGGAGATTGTGAAGGAGATAATAGTAGAGTTGTAGATTTAACTCATCATCATGTGCCATACCGGTTGACGTAGGCAATCATGTCCTTCCACAATCTTCTATCTACCATGCATCACATCAGTTCTGTTGTTGACTGTTTTCTATGCCATGACACCAAGCTATCTGGTATTTTCTCTCTTTGTCATCCACAATCTCTTTTTCCTTCTATTTTGCCAGTTGTAACCAAGTATTCCAACTTTCCTCTTCTCATGATATGCCCGAAAAATGTTGATTGTTTCTTTCTGATGTTTTTTAGGAGTTCCCTTTTTGTGTTAGCCTCTTCGAAAATTTCCTCATTGGTCTTTTTAGCTGTCCAGGGAACTTTCAACATTCTTCTGAGAAATTCCATTTCTGTGGCCTCTAATCGTCTTTTCATTTGTTTATTTACTGTCCATGATTCGCTAGATTTAACTACAATGTGTAAATCAACAGATAAACTCAGTGCAGTAAAGCATTCAGAACCTGATAGATGTCATTTCACATCTGAACAAGTTGTTCAAAGACACTGACACTATAGATTGGTCATAAGCTTGAAAGGAGACTAGGCAAGTTTATAGTAAATTATGTAAACTGTGATATTTATTTAAAATAAACATAAAATTATGATTGGTTATTGGTTATGAAAGGCTTCGGTATCACTGCAAATGAATTAAAATCCATAATTGCTCAACCACCCGTGCCAGTGGAATCACCCAAATTACTAACTCATCTCCCAAACAAAGAAAGGTAACTGTAGTCCCCATCGAAGCAGTCTCAGCACACGCCAAAAGACATAAGGCGAAACCGTGCAGAAAGTGAACACAGGCAACTGTTCCCTGTCATACGATATCATCATTCATCGTAAACACTTAACTCAGTAGCTCCTGCAACAAGCCGGACTTGGAATATGAGGAAACTGCAACAAGGAACACTTTTCAGACATAGCCTTCAATGGTTCCTGCGGCCTATCCACCATATACTGGAATTTCACATCCTCCCGAAAATGATGATTGTCATATTAAAAAAATAATGATATAACTGATGAAGGGTTTTGCCAAAATGTTGCAGTTTGTCTTGTCTTTCTGTTAGTCTATCTGCTCAATACCATTTTATGTTTAATTTATATGTTACATGCAGCTTTACTCACTGTCCCACATAGTATTTATATTTTTTATATTTCATATCTGTGACTGTCTCTTTATTTTATTCAGAAGAGCTGTTATTGCTGTAATCAGCTGCTCATGAATTTATATAAACTGTTTCGTGTGAACCTTGAGAACTTTGTTGTTTGAAGTTATAACATGGTACAGGAAAGAGAAGAATAAAGTTCAACTGACTAAATTTCCACACACATGACTTATGTTATTCTTCATTGAAAGAGAGAGACACTGAAAGGGTGTATTCCAAAGTCAGTACAAGATGAACATTGACACTAACATAAGGGATTAATTCAAAACATTCACTCTGTGAGTAACCAAAACAACTTGTAATAAGACTACTAATCCTATAATCTTTGCTTATAGTTATCTTATAAAGTCAAATTAATTCTGGCTTACAAAAACATGCCATGGTAAAGGAGAAAAGAGTCACATTAACTCTGGCTTATGTTAACATGTCATGGTAATGGAGAAAAGAGTCAAATTATCCTCTGGCTTACATTAACATGTTGCGGTAAAGGGGCTTACATTAACATGTTGTGGTAAAGGAGAAAAGAGTCAAATTAACTCTGGCTTACATTAATATGTTGTGGTAAAGAAGAAAAGAGTCAAATTAACTCTGGCTTACATTAACATGTCATGGTAATGGAGAAAAGAGTCAAATTAACTCTGGCTTACATTAACATGCCATGGTAAAAAAAGAAAGGAATCAAATTAACTTTGGTTCACATTTAAACACAATAGAAAAAATAATACTTGAACTAAATAAACGATATTAAAAAAAGAATACTGTAAAGAAATAAAAGGATGTGAATAGAAAACAATTTCAACAAATGAAAGATTATTTTCAAAATTGCCCTTATTACCTTGCACCCTAAGTCGGATGTCCTTGCTGTCAGTGCCTGCATTGTTCTGGGCCAGGCATGTATAGACAGCAGAGTCCCTTCTATCAGTCTTTGATATGTATAGAGATCCATTCTCCATGACTCTCAAACCTATGACAGAGCATATATGTTGAAAACGTTTATAGAGACATATCACAGAGATGATAGCATTAAAGGCATTTGTCATGCCACTGTTATATCTCAGTGCTCTTCTTATTCTTAGTAGTCCAGTTCACTAACCACTGAGCTATTGCTGCTTTCTCTGGTTAAATAATCTGGTTTGTTGAATATTAATTACAACTTTTTATTGAAAAGGGAGCCTCGATAGTTCAGTGGTTAGTGAACTGGACTACAAAGGACAAGAGGTCATGTTCGATCCTGATCAACAGCATTTAATGGGTACCAGATTTTTTTCTGGGAAAGTAAAGCGGCATGGGTGTAATATCTGTGGTTACCCCAAAGATCATGTACCGAAGGTCTACAAAAATTATGATCACTAACACCACTTGGGGTGACAGGGCTCTTTACTTACTAATTGAAAAACAACAGAAAAGAATGTATCATGAAAGTCATTACTTCATACAACCTGCCTGATGAAAATTCTGTGAATATTTTGTCCCAACAAAATAAGCAGTTAAGAAATGCTTAAAAAGTTTAAACAGGAGTAATTGTTGACAGTAAAAAAAAAAGAAAGTAATGTGCCCCGTCGTCACACCAAGTGGCGTATAGGGAATATGATGTTAGTGACCATAATTTTTACAGACAACGGCACATGATTTTTGGGGTAAAATGGTCAGTTTTACACCTGTACCGCTTCACTTTCCCAGAAAAAAAAATCAGGTATTTAATGCTGGATGAACTGGAAGCCGTCGATCAGGATAGAACTTGACCTCTTATCCTTAGTAGTCAAGTTCACTAACCACTGATCTATCATGGCTCCTGTGTGTTGACAGTGATAACATGTAAATAATGGAGCTGGATTAGTCATGTTCTGAGAAAGGATAAAGACACAATCACAAGAACTTCTTGCAGTGGACTTGGCGGGAAGGCTAAAGAGAGACAGACCAAAGACAATCTGACTCAGAACAGTGCAGGTGGATATTATACAATGTGAACCAGACTTTGGGCATTCAATGAATGACAGCAATAGATCATGCAAAGTTAAGATCATTTTCCGTTGTTCTTAAAAACATCATGACCAAGTAAAAATTAACATAACTGTTACTGATTGCATTCGTGTTGGCTATGTAATGTGAAGAGACAACAAGAGAATCTAATAGCAAGCCCTCAAATGAGAATCAGAGGGTAAAATAAAAAGAGGCTAACCTGGAGAAACACTAAAGAGATTACTGAGGTAAGCGGCAACGACAGCAGATATCAGCTACCTTGCCAAGATGAAGTGGCTGACCTAAAATGGGGGCGTTTGGTGAGATAAAATGCAGATCCTGTGAAAAGTTTGTCTTTTGACAAAGATCATCAGACATATTGAGTCTGTAATTTCTTCCTTGTGGGTAGTCTTCAGATCGAAAGGATAAATATAGATATATTCATAATGTATTTTCTTCTTCATGTTCTGTTTTTTTACCAAAAGATTATTTCTTTTCATCCTCCATCCTTAGAAAAAATGTTCAGTGAATAATATGTTGCAAACTGCAATATTTGTGCCTCTCTACCCAATACATCCATTTTCAGCATGGCATTACTGGGTTGTCTTCCCTCTCAATCCCTATTTGCTTGATCAGCCTGGTTAGTTTCTTATCAGAGCTATCACAGGGAGGTAGAGTGGGTGTTGAAGATAATCCAGGCACATGTAGTTAGCTATGAGTTGACTATTTTCAGCTCTGGTATTGTCTGGTATCTGGACTTCAAAGAGTATCTACCTAAATTATTGAGTTATTAGCGGGTCATCATCATTGCACTTCGAACATGACCATAGGTGCTCAGATCCCCTCCTCAGCAAGTCTCGAAGTGTCCAGTGACTGACTCCAGTTCTGTGTTGGTTGGTTAGTCTTCTTACATGCCCACTAAGCCTCCTTCATTGTAGTCTTTTGGGCTTCATCTGAATACTTACTGTCGTCATGATTGATATGGTCATTGAATGTCGATGCTGTGGATGGTCTAGACTCACGCGCGATGGTCTAGACTCACGCGCACTCAGTTGCATAGCCCAGAACTCATTTCCACGTTATAGACTGGCCAACTCCAGTCGATTAGCTCTACGGCACATGGAGGCACAATAGGCGATTGATTTCAGTCATTTAGAAGCTCACACTTTGTGAAGTTCTAAATTACACTTCATTGACAATGGTCGAGTGAAAATACACCTAAATTATAAGATTAAGAAACAAGTACAGAAGGGTTGAAATTAGGAATACACACTTGAACACTTTTCAATATATTCTTAAAGAAAGACAAAATAAATTCTAATACAAACTATACATCTAACATATTTGACATAAACCAACTTACGAGCATCACTTTCCACATACTGTCTATACTTCAACCAATAGAGAGTTGGTGGTGGGGAACCTTGAACTTCACAAGTGAGCATCACTGGTTGACCTTCTGATACTCTCACAGCACTCTGCCCTTTGTTTAGAATTTTTGCTGGGACTTAAAAAAAAAAAACAATTAGACAAGAATTATTTTATTTAACTTTTTAATTATAACTGAACTATATAAGTATATAGAACCAATTCTAACCTATGGAAGCAAATAATGGACAGTAGACAAACAAATGAAAAGACGGTTAGAGGCCACAGAGATAGGATTTCTCAGAAGAATGTTCAAAGATTCCTGGACGGCTAAAAGGACCAATGAGGAAATTCTCGGAGGTCAACACAAAAAGGGAGCTCCTAAAAAACATCAGAAAGAAGCAATCAACATTTTTCGGGCACATCATGAGAAGAGGAAAGTTGGAATACTTGGTTACAACTAGCAAAATACAAGGAAAGAGAGATTGCGGATGACAAAGAGAGAAAATACTAGATAGCTTGGTGTCATGGCATGGAAAACAGTCAACAACAGAACTGATACGATGCATTGTAGATTGAAGATTGTGGAAGAACATGATCACCTACGCTAACCGGTATGGCACATGATGATGATGACGATGAACTATATTTTTACATATAGAAGGTAAGGTTTCCTATTCGGATCTTAATAGATGTATGGGGAATAGAGTGATAATATCTTTCTGTGAACAAAAGCATAATTTTGAGTGGTGTGGTTGGTATCATGATGTCTCCTTTACTTTTAAGAAAAATTTCCAGTACACATTTTTAGAGGCTGTATGAACCTTAGTCTTATTGGTTTGAATAATAGAATTTCACATCTGGGAATCGAACCAGGCCCCTTATGATCATTAGTGCGCTTACTAACTATTCATATACCATTTTTTTTTTATGTTTAACATTACAAAAACATATAAAATTTAAAGTTATTTTAATTAATTAATCTTTTTTATTTTGGTCATGAGTATTTAATTTGTATTATTATTTTACTCTTTCATTTAATGTGTTATTATTACTCTACTATTTTACTCAATTTTACTGAGGGTAAAAGGGGTAGGTGGCTTGAGCTACATTTAAGCATGTCCACTAATGGAACATGGAGCCATGATAGCTCAGTGGTTAGTGAACTGGACTACAAAGGACAAGAGGTAGGGTTCGATCCCAACCGACGGCTTCCAGGTTCACCCAGCCTTTAATGGGTACTGGATTTTTTTCTGAGAAAGTGAAGCGGCATGGACATAATACCGACCACATTACCCCAAAAATCATGTGCCGAGGGTCTGTAAACCCTGAACAGTGGTCAGCTACTAATATATAATTACCAGCAGCCTGCTGCAAAACAAAGTCAAGTAGTGATTACAGAGGGCAAGGTGAATTAGTTGCATGGGATAGCTAATTCTTTAAAATGCTCCACATGTCCTCTGTAGTAATCATCAACAAGCTTGAGGCAACATAACCTCCTCCTCAGGCAGATAGATGTAACCCATTAGCCTAAAAATTGTAATTTGAAGGTGAACTCCGATTATAAACCCCGCCAGGCAGTTCAGTGTTGTTTTCAACATTGCTCTAGCAACTCCTGTGACATGGATGGAACTAAAGTATTCTGGCCTTAGACCTTTAGATTATTCAGCTACATTTAGAGAAGAAACATGTTTCATTGGCAACAAGTTATACCTTTCTTTCTCATGTCCAAGCTTGTGCCCTGCAGAGGATTTATGGACAATTAGAAGATGGCAAAAGAACTAGGGGTGCAAAACACTCTGATTTATAGATGTGTAAATGAGACATGAAGACTTTGAGCATAAACCCTGTGGTCTGGGAAGAGAAAGCTGCAGACTGCAATCTTTGGAAATACACTCTAAAGCTCCAACTCAAACAAACATCAGACAAATTCATAGAAAAAGAGAATACACTGTGAAAGAAAAGAAAAAATAACATTTACTAGGGGCTCTACAGAATCCATAGTAAACTGTGACTGATGGAGACTAGTACTAGTATTACTACTCTACTCTATTTGATTTGTTATTATTATTTTTTCATTTTTTTGTGCTTTTATTTTCTAACAATTGATGACAAAACTGTCACAAAAAAACAATATCTCTAACATAATATAATTGACTCACTTTGAACTTTCAACTCTACTGTTTGAGAGGCATTTCCTGCAGGATTTCTGGCAAAACACTGGTACACACCATCATCCTCCAGTCGAATAATCATAAACTCAAGGGATCCAGATGGCAACATTCTATGTCTGAGTCCTGTTGCTGGGAATGGTTTCCCATCCTTAGTCCAGGTGACAGCTGGTGTTGGCTGGCCACTAGTTTCACACTGAAGTACAGTTCGAGCATTCACATTTTCTGCTATCTCAGTTGGTCCACCCTCAATTTCAGGAGGTACTGGCACAGAGAACATTATAGAACATACATCAGGAGGTACTGGCACAGAGAACATTATAGAACATACATCAGGAGGTACTGGCAAAGAGAACATTATAGAACATACATCAGGAGGTACTGGCACAGAGAACATTATAGAACATACATCAGGAGGTACTGGCACAGAGAACATTATAGAACATACATCAGGAGGTACTGGCACAGAGAACATTATAGAACATACATCAGGAGGTACTGGCACAGAGAACATTATAGAACATACATCAGGAGGTACTGGCACAGAGAACATTATAGAACATACATCAGGAGGTACTGGCACAGAGAACATTATAGAACATACATCAGGAGGTACTGGCACAGAGAACATTATAGAACATACATCAGGAGGTACTGGCACAGAGAACATTATAGAACATACATCAGGAGGTACTGGCACAGAGAACATTATAGAACATACATGTTTAAGAATATAAAGACCATTTTCACTAGAAAAAATGGAACAAAAATAGATCATTGTTCTATTCTATAAACTGCTTATTTTACAAACTGGATTTTAGATTAACACACTTTTGGTATTATTTATTTTCACAATTGTAATTAGTAAATATATGTGATGAGAAGAGATAATAACCGAATAGCAAAGCAAGGCCTCAAGTATAAAACAACAGGTAGGAGAAAAAGAGGCCAACCCAGAGAAACATTAAGAAGAACATTGTTCAGAGAAGAGGCAAAGGCAGCAGGAAATGGCTCCCTTAATGAGAATGAAATGGTTGCATAGAACAGAGACAAATGGCAAGATTTGATAAAAGATCTTTGCAAGGATTGAAACTGCTAGAAAGAATAATTTTCAAAACAGGAAAAAAAGTATCTGTGTCTATGCCCTATGGGCCAATTGCGGCTCGAAAAGTAGGTAGATAGATTGACAGAAATAGTAAATGACTGCCTACATGAAAAGTTTTGGAAAATAAAAAGAGCAAAATAAATCTCTTGCCACCTCATGTTTAAATGCTGAAGTTTAATAATGAAAAGTTAAAACACTTCACTTCCAACATCTTTACATTTTATGGGTTCCAATTTATGATTGAAATAACACACAATTCTACATAGAACCCTCCAGACACAGAAACAACAACAATGAAAGTTCAGCATTTCAAAATTCAGCATTTCAAAGTTCAGCATTTCAAAGTTAAGCATTTCAAAGTTCAGCAAAAAAATGTGTTACACAAGTCAAGAGTGACCACATATATTTACAGCAACATTTAAAAAATGATTATAAACTTTTAACAAATATCCCACAAGCTGGAAATGAAAATGGACTGTTTGGTGTAAAAAACATAGTCAATGAATAACAGTTGGAAGTCACAAATGATGACTATTGGATGAAAATAATAATTAACTTCATTAAATTATACATCAAAAGAAATTGTGAATAATTAAGAATTGGAGCTGAAACAGCTTTTGTGGAAAAGGTCTCTTCACTTTGTATTCCTACATTTTTAAGGAATGGAGTAATGTAGTTGGTGTATAATGGTGATATTATCTTAGAAGGTGGGTACTTTTTTGGTTATTTGTTCATCTATTAAACCATAATAGGTACCTGATAAGAGACCAATGTTGAAAATGCACCAAAAGAAATACTGGGTTTCAAATGATATGGCTAATACTGTGAAGTCAGAACACTTTGTATTACTTTATCAGTATGTGATAACTTTAATGTATTTACTTCTTCTACATATGTAACTTTTTACTCGGAACTTAAATGTGTTGTAATTACATTTTTTTATGTGTTATAAGACTAATTTTACAGTTGATGCTTGTTTACTGTCAAAGCTTCTACCTTAAATAGAAGTAATTACAGAACAGAATGACAAGACATTCATGTATTTCATGTGTCTGAGTCAGGCACACACACAAACTGAACAAAACCTCTTTTTGGCAACTCAATTGTTGGGCTCTTCAAATACAAAAAGATGGACAAGAGAGGTCACTCCAAATTCACATGCAATAACTCTGCCTCATTTTCTTGTAGCTTGATATAGTTAGTGTCGGGGGACAATACAATAACACAATACACCATATTGCATTTTCTAGATAAATTCTCCTAACCTGATGGCCACATACTATTCCAAAGAAGGGCAAGGAGAGATGAAGTCTTAAAACAACTAAAAGAAAATGAAAAGAGTACTACTAAATACAATTCAAACAAGATACATGAGTTTTTTGGGGCTAATTAAAAGACACAACAGCCTACTTAAAGTAATCTTGGAAGGGAAAATACAAGGTAAAAGAGGCAGAGGCAGATCAGGGCTAACATAGACAAGTAACATCAAAAGATGGACAAGTCAGCCTATAACAACCTGCACCATCAAAGCAAGAAACAGAGCAGAATGGTGCCCTATAGTAGCCAACCTGCGATGTGGAGACGACACTAAATGAAAACCTGATAGAATAACAGCAATGAAAGAAGTTAAATATTAGAATAATAAATAAAAGATTAATTGAAATGAAACATAAATTTAGGATATCATATTACAAAAACAAGAATGTTATATTGTGTAAGAGATGTAGTAAGAAAACAATTGTGACTATTTACCCATGATAGTAACACTGAAATGAAGTCTATCGTCCCCTGCAGCATTGGTAGCGTGGCATGAGTATTCTCCAAAATCTAGTAACTGTGCTGAAATAATAACCAGCTGCCGACCATTATCCTAAGGAGCAGTATCAGTGAAAACAGTGTCAAAATGGCATAAATACTTTGGACACTATAATAATAAAATATATACACATTTGGCAAAGATTAGAATTAAGTCACATAATTTTTGACAATTGTAGCCTTTACTACAATTGGCATTTTGTTTCAGAGTTGATTGACTGATTGATTTGTATGCCACAGGATCAACATGGGTCATTAGCTCTCAAATCCAGGATTCGGAACATATTTATAGAGCAGGATCCCAGACTCTCACATGAAGTTAACCTGACAGCTGACTTCATGTGAGAGTCTGGGATACTGCTCTGATTGAGTCCTGATCGCAGAGAGAGAGAGAGAGAGAGAGAGAGAGAGAGAGAGAGAGAGAGAGAGAGAGAGAGAGAGAGAAATCCAGGATGATGATGTGAGGGACTGCAATGACTTTCATGATTTTATAGGTTCAGTTAGAGGAGATAGACTTGTTCACCCTAGACCAAAGCCTCACCACTACAAGGATTACAGTAAATATCACCTCAATAGTTAGTCCCACACAAACTGCTTCCAAAGAACACTAATGGGAGGTGAAGTGAGGTTTTAATTATTTCTGTTGGGGTTCTAGCTCATGCTCCCTATGGCTTGAGAGTTAGAGAAGATAATAAAAGAAACAAAAAAAGTCATTCCCCTTTGATCGCAAATACTGTTGCTTAATTGCAAGGTTAAAACAATTCACACTCCAAGTGTACTTATATATTATGTGTCTATCATTACCTCATTTCAATTACCTTATAAAATAAATCACTTCCTTGTTTAATCAGCATATACCATGAACTGTCCTTGAAAGTTCTAGTTTTCCATCCTGAAACTAAGCATGGCTCTAAAGTTTAAATTGTTTGTTCTACCTTAAACAAAAGATTAACAAAAATACCAATATAAAGTGGCTTTAAAGTTTAAGTTTTTTCTACCTTAAACAAAAATTAACAAAAATACCTATATAAAGTGGCTCTAAAGTTTAAGTTTTGTTATTGTTATTGGCTATGGAAGGCCTCGGTCTCACAGCAAACGAATTAAAATCCATAATTGCTCAACCGCCCGTGCCAGTGGAATCATCCGAATTACTAACTCATCTCCCAAACAAAGAAAGGTAACTGTAGTCCCCATCGTAACAGTCTCAGCACACGTCAAAAGACATAAGGCGAAACTGCGCAGAAAGTGAACACAGCCAACTGTTCCCCGTCATACGATATCATCATTCATCGTAAACAAGCGGGATATCGAAGCAGGATCAAAACGGATGAGACACACAGCTCACGGTGTGCACAGAGCACTTAACTCAGTAGTTCCTGCAACAAGCCGGACTTGGAATATGAGGAAACTGCAAGAAGGAACACTTTTCAGACATAGCCTTCAATGGTTCCTGCCGCCTATCCACCATATACCATGGGAGTTTACGTCCTCCCGAAAATGATGATCGTCGTAGCACTTTATGATGTTAGGCCATCATTGATGACTCCAATTCCAAACATATAGACACACAGTGGTGGTAAGTTATCATTTCCAATCCAACAGAAGCCACATGACCTGTAGTTAGTAAAAACACAATTGATGATGTTCTCCGCTCCCTTCTTGTAGCTGCCACCACACGATTCTGATGTCTCATTAACTTGGACATCATTCAAGAACAATGTCAGATGAACATTCCATAGATATGGCTTTGCTGACGAAGTGCTTGGTGCAACAGTTGTATCAATCATAGTGGAGGCTCCTGGTATGTGGTCATTAATATCACAGACGGCACATGATGTTGTTATATTCAGAATTTCTTTCAGGGGTACACACACATGGAGAGTGGTTTGTGGTCACAGTAATCCCATTAAAGGCAATTCTAGGGTAGCATGGCATAGCTGTTTCAGAACAGCACAATCCTGTGATGTTTTCTGTGTTCGCTATAAAACTGCTGCTGCTACCCAATCCTGACCAATTATAGGTGTGGACATTATTCACTTGCAATGACAAAACTGCTTTGTTTACATCATAAACCTCTGGAAGCGAATCATTTATGGGACTAATAGTACAATTTATTCTTCCATCGGGGATATCTTCATTGAGTCCCAAAAAAAAGTTCTTTGGTTAAAAAGCACATATGCTTTTGAGTTAAACACAAAATGAGCCCACTTCATAGATTCAAAATAATCCTTGCCAATGCCATCCGTTTGCACAAGTTAGGTCCTTAGCTACCAATGTCACAAACTAAGCCATCAAATTAACAACTTTATCTACAGCGAAGGTTAACGAACTGTGAACAAACATTTATGTTCAAACCCCTGAATACATTTTAAAAAATCTGCCAACTCGCTGCAATAACATATATCGTAGTATTCAAAGTAAACATTGCTTAGTCCATAGCTCGAATATAAATAAGCTGCCATTTTGGTGCGTCCCATGACGTCATTTCAATCCAAGACTCTTTATGTACACCTACTGTTAGCAAGTTCCAGATGGCGACAAGCTAAGGTTAATCCACATGTCAAAGGAATGACAGACGAAGGAAAAGCATAATCAGTGGAAAAGAACATAACACGGTCAATCCAGCGATATCGGCGGGGCCAATGATCAATCAGTGTAGGACAGGAGCAATCAGTGTAGGACAGGAGCAATCAGTAGACGAACATTTCGATCTTTAAACTAACAAAAAAGCAAAGTTTAAGTTTGTTCTACCTTAAGCAAAAATTAACAAAAATATCTATATAAAGTGGCTCTAAAGTTTAAGTTTGTTCTACCTTAAGCAAAAATTAACAAAAATACCTATATAAAGTGGCTCTAAAGTTTAAGTTTGTTCTACCTTAAGCAAAAATTAACAAAAATACCTATATAAAGTGGCTCTAAAGTTTAAGTTTGTTCTACCTTAAACAAAAATTAACAAAAATACCTATATAAAGTGGCTCTAAAGTTTAAGTTTATTCTACCTTAAGCAAAAATTAAAAAAAAATATGTATATAAAGTGGCTCTAAAGTTTAAGTTTGTTCTACATTAAACAAAAATTAACAAAAATACCTATATAAAGTGGCTCTAAAGTTTAAGTTTGTTCTACCTTAAGCAAAAATTAACAAAAATACCTATATAAAGTGGCTCTAAAGTTTAAGTTTGTTCTACCTTAAGCAAAAATTAACAAAAATATCTATATAAAGTGGCTCTAAAGTTTAAGTTTGTTCTACCTTAAGCAAAAATTAACAAAAATACCTATATAAAGTGGCTCTAAATTTTAAGTTTGTTCTACCTTAAGCAAAAATTAACAAAAATACCTATATAAAGTGGCTCTAAAGTTTAAGTTTGTTCTACCTTAAAGCAAAAATAAAAAAAAATATCTATATAAAGTGGCTCTAAAGTTTAAGTTTGTTCTACCTTAAGCAAAAAAATTAACAAAAATATCTATATAAAGTGGCTCTCAAGTTTACATTTGTTCTACCTTAAACAAAAAATTAACAAAAATACCTATATAAAGTGGCTCTAAAGTTTAAGTTTGTTCTACCTTAAGCAAAAATTAACAAAAATATCTATATAAAGTGGCTCTAAAGTTTAAGTTTGTTCTACCTTAAGCAAAAAAATTAACAAAAATATCTATATAAAGTGGCTCTAAAGTTTAAGTTTGTTCTACCTTAAACAACAAAATTAACAAAAATACCTATATAAGGTGGCTCTAAAGTTTACATTTGTTCTACCTTAAACAAAAAATTAAAAAAAATATCTATATAAAGTGGCTCTAAAGTTTAAGTTTGTTCTACCTTAAACAAAAGATTAACTAAAATACCTATATAAAGTGGCTTTAAAGTTTAAGTTTGTTCTACCTTAAACAAAAGATTAACAAAAATGCCTATATAAAGACCCAATTAAATTTTGCTGAATTTTTACATAGGTGACATCGAGTAGTTCATTAATCTAAATCAGATAATTCAGATCAAAAAAGCAAAATAATCTGGAAGGGAAAGAGTTAATGCTAAAAGGCAAAGGAGGAAGAAAGTAGAAGAAGAAAAAGAGCCTTTTAGATTTATTTTTCTGTTTTTTTTTTCTGCATTTGTACTTGTTGAATGATGTTTGACAGATAGCAGGTAATGGGGGCCAAACTATTGGATCTATTTCTTAATATAATCTAGAACTATTATTTCACACTCATTTCATTCCTCATTTCTTCATATTTAATCCTGCCTATGATTGTTTTATTTATTATATTTTTATTATTTACAACAAAAAAGGAGCTCTCACATTAACTCTTTCAGTACGTAAGGTTTTTATTAGTTTAGCGGTAGTGATTTCAAAGACAAAATTTTTCATGTTGTGAAATATTAATCTACATGTTTATATTTATCTAACACTTAGCATTAGTGAAGCGGTGAAGTATCACTGAAATAAAAAGCAGAATAGCTCAGACCAAAATAGCATTTCAGAAAATGAAAAATATCTTATGCAACAAATCTATGTCAATAGAAATGAGAAAGAGAGTTCATCGGTGCTATATAAAACCAATTCTGACCTATGGAAGCGAATCATGGACAGTAGACAAACAAATGAAAAGACAATTAGAGGCTACAGAGATGGGATTTCTCAGAAGAATGTTGAAAGTTCCATGGACAGCTAAAAAGACCAATGAGGAAGTTCTCAAAGAGGCCAACACAAAAAGGGAGCTCTTAATAAACATCAGAAAGAAGCAATCAACATTTTTCGGGCACATCATGTGAAGAGGACATTTGGAATACTTGGTTACAACTGGCAAAATAAAAGGAAAGAGAGATCGCGGGAGACAAAGAGAGAAAATACTGGATAGCTTGGTGTCATGGCATGGAAAACAGTCAACAACAGAACTGCTACAATGCACTGTAGATAGAAGATTGTGGAGGGACATGATCACCTACGTCAACCGGTATGGCACATGATGATGATGAACACTTAACATATTATATCTGAATTTTTAGATAATTAAACAAGGCATTGTATTTCACCAATACCATGATGAAACAAGACATATAAAAAGAATATGATTTGATGACAGTTTAGACTAATCAAATTGAGAGTGGCACACTGTGCTGCTAAGTGTACATAAAAAATTAACTGAAATCAGCATTGCGCATAGTGAGTCAAAATGTACGGAAAGAGTTAACTCATTAACAAAATATGTTCAAACTTTCAGATAATTGAATCCATATGGTGAATCATCTCTTGGTATTTATGAAAACCACCAGCTTATTTTCTGTTGAGGTGGGCTTAGAGATAGTGATGAGGCATAAGACCAAAATGACAAGTTTGCTGCAATGAGGGGGGCATTGATGTGCTGATAGTTGACCAATACGGCAAGATCACAGATTGCACAAACAGATGTAGATAACTCATAAAATATGTATTTTACTGCATAAGATGGATAAGGACAGTGATAGCTTATGTATAAAATATCCTCATAATCAAGTACCATGCCTCTCCACAACTTTTGATCTCTACAGTTATTTATCATTTCTATTGTTGACTTTCTGCCAGTCCATTCTCTTAAGCTGTCTGGTATCTTTTCTTTGCTTCCCTCTATCTCTTCATTCCTCAATTTACCCAGTTGTCACAATATATTCCAGCTGTTCCCTTCTCAGTGCATGGCCAAAAAATTATGATTGTTTCTTCCTAATTTTGGAAATTAGCTCTCTTTTTGCTTTGACCTCTTTCAGAATGTTTTCATTACTCTTCTTAGCTATCCATGGTATTCTCAACATTCTTCTGTAAAACCACATTTCTACAGCCTCCAGTGATTTTCTTTTCTGTTATCCTATTGTCCATGATTCACATCCATATGTGTAAGACTGGCTCTACATAACTTTTAAGAACTCTTTTTCTTAAAGAAAATATATATGAAATATACCTGAATACGAATATTAGGCATGCCATATGCAGGAATGGGTGAGTTCTTTCTCAGCCATGTAATTGTAGGTGTTGGTACACCTTCTGCAGGACAGCTGAGGATAACCTCTTGATTGATGATCACAGGAACATCCACCCTACGTCCAGAGCTGTTAATTCTAGCAGGTTCTGAGGGAGAAACAACACATTCACAGGACAGCTTGTTATGTAAAAATTAGTCAAGTAAGAAAATAAATAAAGTAAATATTTACAACTGACATGTCTGTCTTCAAATGCTTAATCAATAGGTACTACCAGCCTATGCCACTGTACACTGGACAATATGACTACAAATCATGTTCTATAGGATTGCTCCCAGTACACGGACTTGAGAAGAGCAATGTGGTCCACGCCCATCTCCCTGGAGGAGAAACTATATGGGACAATCGATTCGCTTAAACAGACAGCTGACTTCATGAGAGAGTCTGGAATCCTACTCTGATTGAGTCTTGATCGCAGAGAGAGAGAGAGAGAGAGAGAGAGAGAGAGAGAGAAATGCTTAATCGCTAAGAGTGAAAATGAGTTACAAGAAATGTTAGACATTACAATGAACGAAAGCAAAAATAAATGACTCGGCCTTAATTGTAAAAAGACAGAAGCAATGGTAGCAATAAAGAAAATGACTTCACCGCAATGCACAATAAAGACAAGTGGAGCCATATTAAAACAGATAAATGAATTTAAATGTCGGAGAACAATGTTAACCTCAGATGGTAGATGTACAACAGAGGTGAGATGAAGAATAGCTCAGGCAAAAGAAGCTTTTCAAAAAATGAGACAGATACTGTGCAATCCATTTTTGACAATAGAAACAAGAAAAAGAGTTCTTAAATGTTATGTAGAGCTAGTCTTAACATATGGATGTGAATCATGGACAATAGGATAATAGACAAGAAAATCACTGGAGGTTGTAGAAATGTGGTTTTACAGAAGAATGTTGAGAATACCATGGACAGCTAAGAAGAGTAATGAAAATGTTTTGAAAGAGGCCAAAGAAAAGAGAGAGCCAATTTCTAATATTAGGAAGAAACAATCATCATTTTTTGGCCAAGTAAAGAGAAGGGAACAGCTGGAATATATTGTGACAACTGGGAAAGTTGAAGGATGGAGAGACAGAGGGAAGCAGAGATAAAAGATACCAGACAGCTTAAAAGAATGACTTGGCAGAAGGTCAACAACATAAATGATAAATAGATGTCGAGATAAAAAGTTGTGGAGAGACATGATCACCTACACCAGCAGACATGGTACTTGATGATGATGTCTTCAAATGTCACAAGGTCGAGGTGTTATCTCTTAGACGTAAGAAAATAATGAAGTGATGGGTTGCAATAACTTTCCTGACATTCTGGGTTCTGGTGGGGAAAGTCAAAGCTTGCACTGTCTAGAGTTACTGCAATATTATCTTTCATATCAACAGAATAACCCTGTAAGGAATGGCAATTAAGTCCTCAGATGCTCATTTTTTTTTTTCATCTGGTTAGTTTCTTTGGCATTCCCAAAGCAAGAGAGGTGGAAAGTAGAGACATTCCACTCGACTAACAAATGAAATCAACATAGACATGAGAGGTCAGACACAATTTTTTCTGTGCAATGTTTGTGGACATTTTAACTTCCAAAAATCTGGCCGCATAGCTACAGCAGGGATTACTCTGTAAACAGACAATCTGAAGAGACACTGTAGTCTAATGTCTAATAAATACAAGGAGATCTATTATGCAATCTCAAATATAGTAGCCTCCATCAGTCAAAGTTGACTATGGATTTTCTAGCGCCCCTAGAAATGTTATTTTTTCTTTTATTTCGCTGTGTATTCTCTTTTTCTATGAATCTGTCTGCTTCTTGTTTGAGTTGGAGCTTTAGAGTGTGTTTCCAAAGATTGCATTCTACAGCTATTTCTTCCCAGGCTGCAGGGTTTATGTTCAGAGTCTTCATGTCACGTTTACATACATCTACAAATCAAAGTTTTGGGCACCCCCTAGTCCTTTTGCCATCTGCCAGTTGTCTGTAGAGTATATCTTTTAGTATGCGGCCATCTTTCATGTGGTGTACGTGGCCAAGCCAGCATAAGCTATGTTGTTTGAGCAGCATGTAGATGTTTGAGAGGTCTGTGTGAGTCATGACCTCCATGTTTGTCACTTTATCCTTCTAAGTGATACCAAGAATATGGCGCAGACATCACAAATGGAATGCGTTTAGTCTTCTCTCCTGCTTTGTATAGGTTGTCCAAGATTCGCTGCCATACAGGAGGATGCTAATTATGCAGGCATTGTAAACTGCAGCCTTTGTTTTAATTGTCAGTTTTTTATTTTGCCAGACACGCCTAGAAAGATGGTGAAGGTGGTAGCAGCTTTACCAATGCGGGTGTCAATTTCTGTATCTAGAGATAGTTTGTCATTGATGATGGACCCCAGGTAGTTATAATCTCAAACAGCATTACATCTAATATTTATCAAGATTATCAAATCTTAATATTTGTTCTGCTTCTTAAGCCATAAGTACTGTTTACTGTGTGTGCATGCGTGGTGTATAAGTGTGTAGTGACTATTCATTACTACAGTTCAACACAAATAAATGTTAATTTGAGTTTATACTTTAAAAAAAATGACATCTAGAAGATAAAAAAGAAAGTCAAAATATATTAAGTGTTTTTAAACACAACATCCAGCCCAAAAGATTAATAAATATGAGTTCTGCTTACCATACACCTCCAGATCAAAATATTTCTCAGCAAATCCTGCCTCATTTTCGGCATGGCAGGTGTACCTGGCCCTGTCCATTGGGTGCGCATCTACAATTTGAAGAGTCCTGCCCTGATCCAAAATCTAGTTCATAAATTAAGAAAAAGATAACAGTTAATTTAACCCTGGATTACGATACATATCTGTGGGTCACGCTTTCAGGATATCGTCGTAAAAATTACAACCACTTAATTGTTACATTTGGTGTTCAGAAAATTAGATTTTCTTTGAAATTTTTCTACAAAGCTTTGTATTTACCCAAGGCATTCATATGCTGTAATTATCTTCCGGGTTACATCAGAATTATGGCCTGAAATTTGAAATTTGGTGGCTATAGGAGATATTACTTTGTCTATTCACACGGTCACTGTAAGTCTGTCAATCCAGCCATATGTTCAACTCCCACAAAGCGTTGTTCGCTGTTTATCCCATGTTACAAAGGTTTGTTTGAAGTATCATCGACATCTGAGAAGATTTAAAAACCTCTACCTTAGTTTCATACAGTCGTGACGTCAAATACGGAATCCCCTCTCTCGAAGTCTGACCAGTATGTTTGTCTAGCTTGTCACTTCTGGAAAAATTATGCCTGGACTACATAAATTATATTATGATCCGCTTAATTCACAACATTTAATCTCTCACATTAACATTTTGAACCTATATTTGTTTATACAACTATACAATTTAATAATTATGGTGAGTAAAAGTGAAAATTTTTAAAAATCATTTCCAGTTCAATTTTATTAAATTTACATTCAAAGTTGAGATATATTTTTGAGCTCATGGTGCCAGTAAAATTGAAAGTCATAAACACTGGGCTTTTGGGTGGTATTTGTTATTTTAGCAAAATTACCAGATGAACTGAAACAACAGGCGTAGTAATGTCAATGACATTATATAAACAATAACTGTTTTTATAGCAGGGAAGTCTAATGAAAGCTGCTTAGGCAGCAGTCTTGAATGTACGTTAGAAACACCAACATTTTTTTCAGGAGATGAGGCTCATTTGCATCGTACAAGTAAAGTAAAGAGCTCCGTCATGTCATGTGTTGTATAGGGAATATGGTGTTAGTGACCATAATTTTTACAGACCTTCAGCACATGATTTTTGGGGTAATGTGGTCGGTATTATGCCCGTGCTGCTTTACTTTTCCAGAAAAAAAATCAGGTACCCATTTAAGGCTGGGTGAACCTGGAAGCCATCAATCTGCATCAAACCTGACCTCTTGTCCTTTGTAATCTAATTCGCTAACGACAGAGCTATCATGGCTCCCGTCAAGATGCAATACATACCATGAAATCTCAGGGGTTGGTACTCCTGATGCAGGACAGTTCACTAACCACTGAGATATTACAGCTCCTCATTTGCATCATATTAGAGCCTAATTTGTGTATGTGACTTAGGTCATTTCAGCTAAAGAATGTACCCTGAACAGGCGTGTGTAACATACAATCTATATGTAATTATTTCTACTTAAATTACAAACCTGTTTGTGACCATTTTCTTCAATGATAATAGCCCCATCCTTCAACCACAAAACTGAAGGCTCAGGTGTGCCAGTGACTGTGCACCTCATGGAAATAGACTGACCCTCGACCACATGTAGTCTGTCTGAGCCTGGTTTGCTTATAGTAGGTGGCACTAACCATCAGAAGAGACACAACACATATGTATACAACATATATTAAGAAAATTAGCAATGACAGGAAATATGAAGATGAACAAAACAGGAAAGAAGTATTTGTTTATTTCTGTTAGGATCATCATCACTGACACACCAGTGGATACATAAGTGCTCTGATATTCCTCTTGAGAAAATCCAAGGAGAATCCTGACTCATTTATACAAACTCTATAGCATGGAATGGGCTCCAGGGTGTGGGGAAGGTTTTTGCAGACAATTTTGCCTTGGTAGTAGCAATCTACACATTTCGATCTTTACTGCCAAGGGTCCTTTAAAGTACCCGAGACCTCCTGTTTATTGTCATTATCCAAGAGGACTAGATATCGGACCTCACTACCTAGAGTTTATGGGGGGGTTAATGCCATAAAGAAACCACAGATGAAGTGAATGGTACATAAAACCATGTTTTTACACAGCCTTGGAAAGCCTAAAAAAAGAGGGCCTGATTACATAACATGATGTTTTAGAATTGTTAAAAATTCAAATGTTATGGCTATTCAAAGGCTCCAATATCACTGCAAATGAATTAAAATTCATAATTGTTCAATCGTCCGTGCCAGTGGAATCATCCAAATTAAAATTCATAATTGTTCAATTGCCCGTGCCAGTGGAATCATCCAAATTAAATTCATAATTGTTCAATCGCCCGTGCCAGTGGAATCATCCAAATTAAAATTCATAATTGTTCATTCGCCCGTGCCAGTGGAATCATCCAAATTAAATTCATAATTGTTCAATCGCCCGTGCCAGTGGAATCATCCAAATTAAAATTCATAATTGTTCAATCGCCCATGCCAGTGGAATCATCCAAATTAAATTCATAATTGTTCAATCGCCCATGCTAGTGGAATCATCCAAATTAAAATTCATAATTGTTCAATCACCCGTGCCAGTGGAATCATCCAAATTAAATTCATAATTGTTCAATCACCCGTGCCAGTGGAATCATCCAAATTAAAATTCATCTCATTGAAGACAAAGAAAGGCAGGTTCAGCCCCCATTATAGTAGCTACAGCACATGCCAAAATATACAAGGACAAGCGAGACTGAAAGTTAACGCAGGCATACTGTTCATATACAATATCATTAATCATCATAAACAATCAGAATATCGAAACACAATCTGGATGAAAAATACAGCTCATGGTGAGCACAGAGCACTAAACTCAGAGCTCCAGCAGCAAGCTGGACTTGGAATAAGAGGAAATGGCAACAAGGAACACTTTTCAGACTGAGCCTGAAAGGTTCAGCTATGAGTCCTTATACAAGTAGTCAGCTATGAGTCCTTATACAAGTAGTCAGCTATGAGTCCTTATACAAGTAGTCAGCTAAGAGTCCTTATATAAGTAGTCAGCTATGAGTCCTTATATAAGTAGTCAGCAATGAGTCCTTATACAAGTAGTCAGCTATGAGTCCTTATACAAGTAGTCAGCTATGAGTCCTTATACAAGTAGTCAGCTATGAGTCCTTATACAAGTAGTCAGCTGTGAGTCCTTATACAAGTAGTCAGCTAAGAGTCCTTATACAGTCGAACCTGTCTAAGGCGACCATTCACGGGACTTTCAAAAACTGGTCCCATAGGACAGGTGGTCCTGCCTCACAGGTTTCACATAATAAATAGAGCGATAAAAAAAATTTTATCCTAAGCACTATGAAAACTAACCTGCAAATCAGCGTAATCCATGAGTAGAACATAGTGCACATGTCGGTCTACAATAGCCACTGGTTGGACACTTTTCATAAAACACGATAGTTAAACACACAAAAATAAAACACACATACACAGATTCCACTTATACTGTACATGTATCACTTTTGACTTGAAAAAAAATCCAATATGGTAGTCTGTTGTTTGACAGATGAAATAAACGATAAGTTCAAATTTGTCTAAACTTTAATTCATGTACGTGAATACACTCTAAGCGGGCAATGACTAATTCTTTAGTTAATTCCTGTAATTTATACGGGCCACGCAATGGTCTACTCTGGTCTAGACGGAACCGCGAAGTGATGTCACTTCACGAATCATAGCTGCCGTGTTTCTCACACCAGTATTGACTGATAAACGTAACACGTCCCACTGTAATCTGGGACTCACTAAATACGGGAAACCTTCGACACCTGTAGACACCTGTGTCGATCGTTTATGGCTCCCAGCGAGACGGAGAAGGCCTACCCGCGTGTCGTAAACGGGATAAATAACATTGGCGGCGGTTAATTAGCCTGGTCTCTGGTCGCGTCATACGGTGAGCGCCGTAATCAGTGTTAGCATATAGTAAAAAACTCGGGGAAATTGTAGACCCGGTCCTATAACCAGGGAAACGCTTTAAACAGGTGGTCCTAAGACCAGGTTCGACTGTATAAGTAGTCAGCTATTAGTCCTTATACAAGTAGTCAGCTGTGAGTCCTTATACAAGTAGTCAGCTAAGAGTCCTTATATAAGTAGTCAGCTATGAGTCCTTATACAAGTAGTCAGCTATGAGTCCTTATACAAGCAGTCAGCTATTAGTCCTTATACAAGCAGTCAGCTATGAGTCCTTATACAAGTAGTCAGCTATTAGTCCTTATACAAGTAGTCAGCTATGAGTCCTTATACAAGTAGTCAGCTATTAGTCCTTATACAAGTAGTCAGCTATGAGTCCTTATACAAGCAGTCAGCTATTAGTCCTTATACAAGCAGTCAGCTATGAGTCCTTATACAAGTAGTCAGTTATTAGTCCTTATACAAGTAGTCAGCTATGAGTCCTTATACAAGTAGTCAGCTATTAGTCCTTATACAAGTAGTCAGCTATGAGTCCTTATACAAGCAGTCAGCTATTAGTCCTTATACAAGCAGTCAGCTATGAGTCCTTATACAAGTAGTCAGCTATTAGTCCTTATACAAGTAGTCAGCAATGAGTCCTTATACAAGCAGTCAGCAATGAGTCCTTATACAAGTAGTCAGCTATGAGTCCTTATACAAGTAGTCAGCTATTAGTCCTTATACAAGTAGTCAGCTATGAGCCCTTATACAAGCAGTCAGCTATGAGTCCTTATACAAGTAGTCAGTTATTAGTCCTTATACAAGTAGTCAGCTATGAGTCCTTATACAAGTAGTCAGCTATGAGTCCTTATACAACAGTCAGCTATGAGTCCTTATACAAGAAGTCAGCTATGAGTCCTTATACATGTAGTCAGCTATTAGTCCTTATACAAGTAGTCAGCTATGAGTCCTTATACAAGCAGTCAGCTATGAGTCCTTATACAAGCAGTCAGCTATGAGCCCTTATACATGTAGTCAGCTTATGAGTTGCAAATTATTTTTAGACTACATACTGTTGGGCACATTCGGCCCCATTTTTAACATTTGAATTCTTAGCTGCCTATAGTTTTCTGAACATATAACATACCATTATATCAATATTTAAAAAATAAACTTTACCAAAGACTTTCAAAGAAAACTGCAAATCTTCTTGCCCAGCGGGATTTAGAGCTCTACAGCTGTAGTTTCCTGCATCATTTAGGTTCACGCTGCTGATCTCCAGTGTTTGCCTGTCATCCAGCAAACGATGTCTGGGATACGGGAAGTCTAGGAAGGGAACCTGAAAGTGCATTTATAATTTCACGTAATGATTATCACTTCAAGGTCTACCAAGACACTGAAAATGGGCACTAGATATTTTTTTTCTGGGAAAGTAGGGTGGCCTGGTGTTTTACTGACCATCATCATCGTCATCAAGTACCATGCCTGCAGGCTTAGGTGATCATGTCTCTACACAACTTTCGATCTTGACAGTTATTTATCATTTATTGTTGACCTTCTGCCAAGCCATTCTCTTAAGCTGTCTGATATCTTTTCTCTTCACTTCCCTGTATCTCTTCATCCCTCCATTTTTCCCAGTTGTTACAATATATTCCAGCTGTTCCCTTTTCATTACATGGCCAAAAAATGATAATTGTTTCTTCCTAATATTGGAAATTAGCTCTCTTTTTGCTCTGGCCTCTTTCAGAACATTTTCATTACTCATTTTAGCTGTCCATGGTATTCTCAACACGCTTCTGTAAGACCACACTTCTACAACCTCCAGTGAATTTCTTGTCTGTTGTCCTATTGTCCATGATTCACACCCATATGTTAAGACTGACTCTACATAACATTTAAGAACTCATTTTCGTTTTTCTATTGTCAAAAATTGATTGCACAGTATCTTCCTCATTTTTTGGAAAAGGTACTTTTGCCTCAGCCATTCTGCATCTCACCTCTGTTGTGCATCTACCATCTGAAGTTAATAATGTTCCCTGATATTTACATTCATTTACCTGTTTTAATATTGTTCCACTTGTCTTTATTGTGCACTCCGTGATGCCTTTTTCTTTGTTGTTACCATTATGTCTGTCTTTTTGCAACTAAGGCTGAGTCCTTTATTTTTGCTTTCCTTCACAATAATGTCTAACATTTCTTGTAACTCATTTTCATTTAACGATCAACTCTTTCCGTACGTTGCGTCGTATTGTGCACCAAATCCATTTCGATTGTGTACGTTCAGCCGCATAGTGCGCCACGATAAATTTGTTTTGTGTAAACCATCAACAAACTGTATTTCTATATTTTAGATTGACTATCTTATATAGATTCCTTCACCGGAGAGTTCCTTCCTTCTTCCCCACGAGGTTCAAGTTGAAAGACGTACTCTAACGTGTGATTTTTTTCATTTGGAATTAGTGTTTATCGTAAAAAAAAGTGTAAACAAAAATCAGCTGATCGAAATGGCTTCCAGTAGCCGTGATTGTAATGCAAAAAGTCAGTTGATGACGGCTGAAAAAACTTGTCAATTAATTTTTCTTGATGATAGTTCGGACACTGTAAGTGTTGATAACAACAATGGTGATGACAGTGATCCAGATATGTATTTTTTAGCACAAAGTGTGCATGGACTCATTTTTTTCTGTTCAGGATGTGAAATTAAACCACATCTTCATCCAAATGCATGCTTCAAGGCATTTTATGGAGAATAAATGGAGAAAGTGTTTTTTGTGTCATTGAAAAAAAAATGGCAATATTGTGCATATAGTGATTTGTGTGTGTGTAGTCAAACAAAAGTGTCAATATTGTGCATATAGTGATTTGTGTGTGTGTAGTCAAACAAAAGTGTCAATATTGTGTATATAGTGATTTGTGTGTGTGTAGTCAAACAAAAGTGTCAATATTGTGTACATAGTGATTTGTGTGTGTAGTCAAACAAAAGTGTCAATATTGTGCATATAGTGATTTGTGTGTGTGTAGTCAAACAAAAGTGTCAATATTGTGTATATAGTGATTTGTGTGTGTGTAGTCAAACAAAAGTGTCAATATTGTGTACATAGTGATTTGTGTGTGTGTGTAGTCAAACAAAAGTGTCAATATTGTGTACATAGTGATTTGTGTGTGTGTGTAGTCAAACAAAAGTGTCAATATTGTGTACATAGTGATTTGTGTGTGTGTAGTCAAACAAAAGTGTCAATATTGTGCATATTGTGATTTGTGTGTGTGTAGTCAAACAAAAGTGTCAATATTGTGTACATAGTAATTTTTTTCCCCAAAAAAGTTGAAATTTCATTTTTGTCACTTGTAGTGATTGTGGATGACAAAATATCAGTTATTGTTATGCTACATCAACCAAACTTTCATGGCTGCTTAGAGACATATTGATATTTGTTTTTTCCACAAAATAATTCATATTACTATGACCAGATCTATATGATTATTGATCTGATAATATGATAATAATCGAATAGCAAAGCAAGCCCTCATATGGGAAACAACAGGTAAAAGAAAAAGAGGAAGACCCAGGGAGACACTGAGAAGAACATTGATGAGAGAGGCAAGAGCAGCAGGAATCGGCTCCCTCAATGAGATAGAACTGCTTGCACAGAACAGAGACAGATGGCGAGATTTAATAAAATATCTTTAAAAGAAAACTGCTAGAACAAAAATTCATATAGGAGAAGGTGTATCTTGGTCTACGCCCTATGGGCCGGTTACGGCTCGAAAGGTCAATAGATAGATAGATCTATATGATGGTTAGTTATCAATTGTGGTTTGAATTTGATGTTTAAATTTTTTGTTGTTGGTCGTTTATCTCCAATTTTTCTATTTACATGTCTTGTATCATCTTGGCATTGTGGAATCTGATTCCTTGTTCAATTATCTAAAAATTCATATATAATATGTTATGTTTTAGATAAATATAAAGCATGTAGATTGATGTTTTAAAACCATAAGGTCTGTCAACAATTTTGTCTCTGAAATCGCTTCCATTGCGTCAACAAAAAGCTTCTGTATGGAAAGAGTTAAGACTGTATCATCAGCAGTTTTATTGACCAAATCACCCATGAAATGTGTTATTTGTCACTGACAAATTGGGCTCTGACACTATATTCTTCACATACCTTAAGATGTGGAGGGCACCATTATGTACCTATTTTGAATGTGTTGTGATTGAAACAAATTTGCACAACTCACGATGAACATACTTCATCATTGAATATCTTTACTGTATTTCTCCTATGTGTGCACCAGGTACCCAAACAAGTCCACCAGCTTTTTCAAGTGCCTTAAATCCCCTTGAGGCTGGAATAGTTGATCTATCAACTTCTTGAAGGCTTGTGGTTTCTAATTATTCTAGATACTTATGATGAAGCTAGCAGTAATTATTCATGTATTAAATACAAACCTACCTCTTCTCTCATCCACATAATGTCTGGCTCAGGGATTCCAGTTGCTGGACAGTACATCCTGACTGTCTGGTTATGAGTAGCTATCAGATTTGTCTGGACAGAATCTCGGTCAATGGTGGGTGGAACTGAAACAACAACGTGACATTTGAATACAAACAATATCAAACAGAGAGTATTACACAACATGTTATTTTCTTGAATCCCCAAGGAAAAAGACAAAGAGGAAGACTAAAATATTCTTTGAGAAGACTGATGGATGCAGGGATGAAGATGATGTTGAAGACATGGAATAAACTTAAAAGAATGGCAAGAAACAGAATGACTTGGAAAGTGTTAGTTGAAGACCTATGCTCCACAGGGAACTGAAAGGTAGAAGAAGAAGAAGAATAGCAAAAAATGTATGTGTTGTGGTGAACAGACTGTGAGTAAAATATCTTCAGGCACGTACACGGCATACATTCTCATCACTTATAAACATTGTGCCCAGTCTATGCACTATTTATCTGTGAGGAGCTTACCTTACATAAAAATAAAACAAATAAATTGTTTCTGGTTTATGTTACACTCAAGTTTCTGCATAAAATAGCACTGTTTTCACAGCGAATCATAGGAGGAAGAGGTATGTTTTACAGCATGTTTTTGTCATTTTTTCTGAGTCCTATAAAACATATCTCTTCCTCCTATGATTCGCTGTGAAAATGACCTGGTCTGATGAGTCTGTTATTATTGATATAAAACATTCTTTGTCCTGGACTTGTTAATTATGTCCAAACCTGATTACTGTAAAATTTCTATTGTATTTTCTACACCTGTAGACACTCCAGCTTTCTCTTTCTTTTCTTCTTAACCTGTTGTACATTCTATCTATCTATCTATCTATTGACCTTTTGAGTGTAGCCGGCCCATAGGGCGTAGACCAAGATAATCCTTTTCTTATCTGAATTTTTGTTCTAGCAGTTTTAAATTCTTTTAAAGATATTTTATCAAATCTCGCCATTTGTCTCTGTTCTGTGCAAGCAGCTCTATCTCATTGAGGGAGCCTGTTGTACATTACAGAACACAATTTACATTCGCTTGAAGCTCATTTAAAGACAGACACTGAAAACAAGTAATCATTGGTTAAATGTAGTTGAAGGTGAATGTATAAAATGTAGTTGAAGGTGAATGTATAAAATGTAGTTGAAGGTGAATGTATATGGACTTGTCCAGGTACAATAATGTTGTTTTACATACAATAACATTATTTATACATTTACAGATTGTTCTGTCTAATCTTAGTTTGACTAATTGCAGATATTTTTTAAAATACATACCGAGAACTTCTAAGTTGAAGTTCCTATCCAGCTGACCAGCTTCATTAGTAGCAATGCAAGTGTAGAAGGCAGTATCATCAATATTCACACGATCAATTTCTAATATCTTGTTGTCACTTAGCAACCTGAAAATAGCAACCCCTTACTAATATTGAACAAAATGTAACCATACTAGCAAAGTAGTCAGTGTGCTTATCTACTGCTTATTGGTTATGTGTTTTCATTTAGTACAGTTGGATGGCTTCAGAATTTATAAATCACTTCAAATGTAGCTTTAGTACAATTTGTTTGGCTAGCACATGTGTAAGCAAAACTTTTTTTCACTTCCACATAAATTTTATTTGTATAAAACTCTAAATAGAGATTTTTAATTTTAAAGAAAATGAGGCAGAAAGTTGCACAATTGATCTGTTTTCTGTTACATATTGAAACTTTTGTAAAGCTTTCATGTTCATATTTTTAGGAAAGAAATCAAAGTATTTTTTACAAATTAAGCATAACCCTTACAGCTTGAAAGGTGTATTATTCTAATAATGAAATAGGTTTTCCAACTTGTGTTCACTAACTTCTAATTCAGAGTCAGGTGAACTGGATATAGCAAAAAAAAAAAAAGCAGCTGCAACTCACCGAATGTGGCTAAACGTTTCTGCTGGCTGTGCATTAACTGTCCAGCGTACTAAAGGTGTTGGAATACCATGCACTGGGCACTCTAACTCTACTCTCCTGCCAACATTAACCTTGCGATTGTAGACAACGTTTGACTCATCAATGGATGGTGGAACTGAAAAATAATTCCACTTTATCAATTATGAATGTTAATTTGTAACTTTCCTAATATATGTTTATTTTCAAACATATGATGGTGAACATAATTTAATTGATTTAGAAATTGATGATTTGCTTGCATAAGTATGGCACAAGATCTAATGGTCAAAAACTATCTTACAGGAAAATAAAATAGGCAAAGAAGAATTGATGAAATAAAAGACTGAACAGGGAAAACTTTTCAAAGTAATCAAGAAACTGGCCCACCTCAGGGAAGTGCATAGAAAGACCATAAACATGTTGGTGTATCAACGGCTTTAAAGGGAATTAATATGAACAGCTATCTTTACTTTAAAGAATGATTAAAGGATGAGATTTTATAGTGAACAGAAAAGAAACAAAAGTAAGATGAAAACTGCATAAAATAAAATTATTAATAATGATTAAAGACAATGTTAGCTTCATGAAACCAAAATGTGATATCTTGATTTTTTTTTTTTCCAGTTTATGTACTATAGTATACATCAGGCAAAAAATCCCTGGCGGCCACATAAATGTAGTGGTAGAAAAGAATGCTGAGAATACTATGGACAACTAAAAGAGTAAAAATGATAATCTTAAAATAAAAGCAAAAAGAAAGTTTATTTTACAACATTAGGTGGAAATAATATTTTGTGTGTGTGTGTGTGGGAGGGGGGGGGGAGAGGAAGAAGTAATGAAAAAGTAACAACTGCAACAACTAAAATATATTGTGACAACAGCAAAAGTGGAGGGTGTTAGAGAGAAACTGAAGGAAATGATGCATGCCAAACAGTTTAAGAGAATTGTTTAGTTTGAAGTTAGCAACATAAAGAATAAATAACTGTAGACAATGAAGAAATGTTTGATACTGTCAAATTTTGAAGAATTTGTGTTTTGATGTGATAAATTTTACAATGGAATCATAATCTAGGATTAAAGCAAACATTTTTTTTTAACATAAAAGGCTCTTTGGTCCACCCAGCTTCTTTAAAAGGGTATCATAGGTGTTTTCTGGAAATAAAAAGGCAGCGAGAAAGAGAATATTAAGAGTTAGATTCACTAAAAGTTGTATTTAATATTTACCTAGTACTACCAGTCTAAAGTCTGCCTTGTCTGTGCCAGCTGGGTTTGTAGCAATGCAAGAATACGAGGCAGTGTCGGTTTCTGAGGTATCAATAATACGGAGTTGTAATCCATTACTTATAGCTTGAATTCTAGCACTAGGCTCAATTGCCACTCCATCTCGATGCCACGTAATGGTTGGGAAGGGGATGCCAGAAACTGGACAGTTGATAACAGCAGTATGGCCCTTTATGACACGAGGATTGGCTTCTACAGCAGCATCATCTATTACTGGAGGAACTGTGAACAAAAAATGAAACATTTGATTTTACAGAAACTAACAACATAGTCAAAATCTCAAATATGATTAATAAAATTTAATTATTCAATTTACAGATATTAAAAAAAACAAAAAACAAAAGACTTCTAAACTCACATTAAAGGACCAATAAAATTAACTGCTATGCTCAAAAACAAAATAAGATTTTAAAAGCATGGCCAACAACAGAGTTGACAAACTATATAAAGAAAAAGCTGTGAAGAGATATTTCCCCTACATTTAATAAGCATTTGATAAATATTTGATAATGATAATACCTAAAAGAAAACAAAAACCTAGAGTTAAGCTGATTGGAAATCATAACAATGTTAAACTGTTGAAACACAGAAAAGCACAATAAAAATCCATTAAACTCAAGAAAACTGATAATGAAATTTAACCAAAAAACTAATAATAAATGAAATGACAATTACAGTTAAATTTGACTACTGAACTCACATGATTTTAAAATAATAGGAAATGTTCTCATGTGGATTTACAACAAAAATACAGTATTTAAAAGAAAGAGCACACATATTTTTTAAAAGTTAAACTCAATAACAATCACAACAATGCTTCACTAAACATTCACATTAATGCTTCACTCAACATTCACATTAATGCTTCATTCAACAACCACACTATGCTTCACTCAACATTCACATAACTGCTTCACTCAAGAACACATTACTGCTTTACCCATCAACTATATTATAACATCAACTTCATTATTCCTTGACTTAACATTAACAATACACTATAGCTTCACAAAACAACCACATTACTGCTTCACTCAACATTCACATGACTGTTTCAATAGACTTAGAAACATTTGGTGTTCAACTAGACACCATCTCAGCATTAAACTTAGAATTTATAAGCCTAATATGCGATCCATTCTCTTATATGCAGCAGAAACGTGGCAATTGAACCATAAGATAGAAAGTCAACCTAGACGATTTTAAGGTCACTATCTTAAGAATATTCTAAACATCTGTTGGGATCAAAGCATCACATTTAAAGAAGTTGCCAGAAGATCAGGCATTAACAATATCAATTAAAGAAGTGAAAAAGAAGACATTGGAAATAGTTAGGTCATGCCCCACAAGTGGAATGAACCATGGCATCCGCACCTAGCATTAACTTGGATAGTAAAAAAAAGTAAAGTACCCCCGTCACGCCAAGTGGCGTATAGGGAATATGGTGTTAGTGACCATACATTTTACAGACCTTTGGCACATGATTTTTGGGGTAATGTGGTCGGTATTACGTCCGTGCTGCTTTACTTTCCCAGAAAAATATCCGGTACCCATTAAAGGCTGGGTGAACCGGAAGCCGTCGGTTTGGATCGAACCCTACCTCTTGTCCTTTGTAGTCCAGTTCACTAATAACCAATGAGCTATCGTGGCTCCCATTAACTTGGATACCACCTGACAAATGGAGGAGAGGCAGACCATTGGAAACATTGGGACAAACCATACATGATGAATGGAAAGAAGCTGGCAAGAGTTGTCCATGCTTGCTTCGGACTGGATCAGGTGCAGATCACTTGTGAGTGTCCTATGCACCGACCGAAGTTCAGAGAAATAAGAAGAAGATCAACATAAACAACAATCACAACATAGCTTAACTTAACATGTACAACAGTCACATCATAGCTTCACTCAACATGTACAACAAACACATTGTACCATCACTCGACGTGTACAACAATCACATTATAGCTTCCCCCAACATAAACAACAATCACATTATAGTTTAATTCAGTAACAACAATCACATTACCATTTCACTCAAAAGGTTCATAAACTTTGCCCTGACCACAAAAAGAATAACAAACTCAGCTACATTACTGAACAAACCTCAACAAACACCATGCGCATCATAAAACAAACTTCCAATTTCTTACCCCAAACATCAAGCTCAAAAACTTGTTCATCTTCTCCTGCCTCGTTAGTAGCAATGCAAGTATACATGCCAACATCTGTCACCTTTGTTAGGCTGATCACCACCCTTTGTCCCGATTCACTAATTGTTATACCAGGGTGACTTTCAACGTCAAGTGGAATACCATTGAAAAACCAGAGAACAGATGGTTCTGGTACTCCCTGAACTGGACAATCTAATACTGTTGTATCGTTCTCGATAACTTTTGGGTCAAGAACAATACCATCTAGCAGAATGGTAGGTGGAACTGAGGTGAAATTGAATAAGAAATATTTTCGATTAATCAAACAATAAATGCAACAAGTTGAAGTATAAATGCTTTTATAAGCTAAAATACTACCTCAGTTAAACAATTGATTTGAGACACCTTGGGAAAGTTTGGAAATTCAAAAATCCTTAATGTGAGAACAAAGCTGTGGATATTAAACTCAAATGTTAAGCACTCTTACTTATATACATGAAAGCTGGAAATTAAAAAAAGAGAGAATAAACTAGACACATGAAAAATCAAACATCTAAAACTCTGTATTTAAAGGATTCAATCCTAGTGAAAATTAAGAGAAATGGAAATGCAATTAAAAAAATCTCACTCATCTAAAATCAGGGGAAGAAGGTGGGCATGTTATCTTATGCTAGAATAATCAACACTAAACTCCAGACACAACCATATGTGCTCTGATATTCTAGTCAAAGTGTTCATCAGCACGCAGCAATTAACTGTGCCAGATAAGTGTTGGATAACTATTTGATAAATTCAGCCTGTTATGGCATTGATTTTGTTTCGACCCGCTGTTGAATCTCAGAGAACCTTGACCCATGTACACAAACTCCATTGTATGGCCTGGGATCCAGAGGAGGACATATGTTGGTCATGTGTTAAGAAGAAATATCTAGAGAATCATAAATAAAGTCCTCAAATGGGAAATAGCAGGAAAAAGAAGAATGGGAAGACCTCAAGAGACACAAGAACACTGAAAAGTGAGGCAAAAATAGTTGGTATTGATTCCTATACTGAAATTGAAAAACTTGTTCATAAGGACTTTATGGTGAGATACCTGCAAGCCCAATGTGACGCCTGACAGAAGACAATACAGATAAATAAATGAATATTTATTATGAATGGAAACTCCTGAGGTAAAATACAAACAAACTACACAGACAATTAATATATGACATTTACACCCCATTCCCCAATACTTTAGTAGTAATTTTTTTTTTTTTTTTAGTATTCATTCAGGAGAAAAAATGGACCTGGAAGGAAAAAAGTGGAAGGCATAGACTGCTTCATACATCTTGAAAGTTGCATAGATCAAGGAGGCAAGAGGAAAGAAATTAGAATCAGAATAGCAAAGGCAGCAATGACTTTCAGAAACCTTGATTAAAAAACCAAAACAACTAAACACAATAAATAGATAGATTGGTAATTTTTGAAGTTATTAATAGCCCCCGCCATAGTATATATAAAGAAACAACAGATAAAATGGTATGGCCACATGACAAGGCAGAGTGATCAAAACGAGCCCTCAATAAATGTTGTGACAACACCAGACACAAGGGTCGACCATGAAAAAGATGGATCGACGGAATATTAGAAGCACTAGGAAACATAACAGCAGCAGAAGCGAACAGAAGAGCAAATGACAGCAAATTATATCTCTCCTCAATGCTGAAAGGCAAATGAGGAAGGAAAGACAAAGAAGAATATCTTTTAAGATATTTTTTGGGGGTTTCAATTTTATTTCTGCATGATGCATCATCTTCGGCTCAAAGGAAACTAACATAGCACAACAATAGATGAAACAAATGTGTAGGGCAGGAAGATTACAAAATATAATACATTACATATAAAACATATTTTTTCAGCTTTATATAATGAAACTAAAAACGTATAATAACATTTTTATCTATCAGATTCAAACTTATGTACTAAAACAGCATTTATTTGAAAAAGTACCAGTATTTTACTATAAGAACCTATTTTAACATTTATTGCGAATATTAATCTGAAAAACTAAAAATTAAAATTTATTATTAATCTAACCTAGAATATTTGTTGGAAGGTCTTCCAGTCAATATGGCAGATAGGTGACAGAAACCATTGAGGGACTGTGTGAAATGTGTTCCTTGTTGCAGTTTACTCATATTCCAAGTCCGACTTGCTGCTGGAGCTACTGAGTTTAGTGCTCTCTGCAGACCATGAGCTGTGCTTTTCATCCAGATGGTGTTTCGATATTCAGATTGCTTACAGTTAATGACGATATCGTATGATGAAGGACAGTTCAGCTGTGTTTACTTTCGGTGCTACTTGTCCTTATGTCTCTTGACGTTTGCTGTACGGCTATGATGGGGACTGCAGCTGCCTTTATTTGTTTGGATATTCGATCATGGGCGGTTGAGCAATTATGGATTTTCATTCATTTGCCTTCGAAGATCTATAAATATTTGTTGGAAAAATATAAAAATTTACCTTGAACATTCAGTTGAAAATTGAGACTGTCTTCACCAGCAGGGTTTGTAGCCACACAACGATATCGGCCTGTATCCTGTACTTGTGCTCGGTGCAGCACCAGTTCTGTTCCCATCTGTCTAGTCTCAACAACACCAGTTTTAAACTCTACAGGCTGGCCATCCTTAAACCACTTGATGTCCGCAATGGGCACAGCTGAGGCAGGACAATAAACCACCACCGTGCTGTTTACAACAACTTTGGGATTCACGTTAATTGCCTGTCTGTCAATCTTTGGTGGGACTATAGAGAAATTAAAAAGAAAGAAAAATAAAGTTTGTATACAAATAATTAAGTACATTAAATTATAACACATGGGTAAAAGATTTTTTTTTCTACAGGGAGTGAAAGAAAAACTCAAACCAAAAACTCAACAATTATTTTTTACTAGCTTTTTAAAGTTGGTATATTGTGTTTTAAAAGGACCAATGGGGAAATTCTCAAAGAGGCCAACACAAAAGAGAGCTTCTAAAAAACATCAGAAAGAAACAATCAGCATTTTTTGGGCACATCATGAGAAGAGGTAAGTTGGAATACTTGGTTACAACTGGCAAAATACAAGGAAAAAGAGATCGCAGACGACAAAGAGAGAAAATGCTAGATAGCTTGGTGTTATGGCATGGCAAACAGTCAACAACAGAACTGATATGATGCACTGTAGATAGAATATTGTGGAAGGACATGATCGCCAACGTCAACCAGTATGGCACATGATGATGATGATATTGTGTTTTAATACGTTATCACAGGGTATTTATACTCCCTAGTCTAGCAGCGAAAGAGTTAAACAATGTGAGTGTTTATTTTCTACAGTTAGTGTTGTGTCTTGATTAATTGGGGAGCTGCAATGGCTCAGTGGTTAGTGGACTGGACAGCAAAGGACAAGAGGACAGTTTACAGGTTTGATCCTGTTCGACGGTTTCCAGGTTCACCCAGCCTTAAATAAATACTGGGTTTTTCAGAGAAAGTAAAGCAGCATAGGCATAATACTGACTATGTAACCCCAAAAATCATGTGCGAAGGTCGATAAAAATTATGGTCACTAACACTATATTCTCTATACATCACTTGGCATGATAGGGCTCTTTACTTTTTTTTTTACTTGATTAATTGATCTCCAATTACAGTTTCCATTTGATAAGTATATTTTGAAAAACAGAAGAAACAAGCCATTAGTGTATGGTGAATGTGACTCTTTTCAATAGCAAATGACACATTTGAAACCAAGGTAACTTAGTGGGTAGAGCACTTGCTAAACCCCAGAAGAGTGTGGTTCAATTCCTGATGTTGCAAATTTTTGCTTTGACCAACATGGCTTTTTGGGTTCACTTAGCCTCTTAATATGGTACTAGAGATTTTTCTGAGAAAGCAGACTGGCCTGGCATATTACTGACCATACTGTTCACTAAAATATGTCACTGGTTATTAAACCTACATTATGATATTGGTGTTACAATTACAATCTCAAAAATCCATTCATAGAATTTAACAGTTTGACATGCACAAGAGCTCATTATTGCCATGGGCCTAATTATTCATGCCAGTAACCCATGGTGCATCATTGCGATTGGACTATTTTACAAAAAATTAAACAGAGGCTCTGTAAAAATATGATAGTACCAAAATAGCATGATTTTTGTATTTAATGGTAAATGGAAGAGATTTTGTTTCACTGTTTTTTAAATAATGTTGAAAAAGAGAGTATTGAGTTGGCTTTGGTCCCTCAGGTAAAGTTTGTGCTCTGTGTCTCTCAAAATCAAGAACAAATTACAAGAAACCACTTTTTTTTTTTTTTAAAGAAAGTAAAAAGCTATATGTCATGCACATAATGTTAATGTTTGTCCTGAATGCACTTCTTAAATGTTTCAATTACTTTTTACACTGTAGTTCTTCCAAATTGTAACTGTTCCAATGATTTGTACCAAAAAGATAATACAAATATTATTTCTCTAAATTACACAGACAATCCCCTGGGAACGGGATACAAGCAAAGAAATTAGAATCAGAATGGCTAAAGCAGCAATGTCTTTCAGAAGCCTTGAAAAGTTGTGGCAATCAAAACTCATCAGCACAAACACAAAACTTAGACTACTCAAATCAAATGTACTAACAACCCTTACGTATGCGTGTGAAAGCTGGAAAACAACAAGAGATATAGAAACAAAGTTGAACGCATTCGAAAATAAATGTCTAAGAAAAATACTTGGTATAGCGTGGAACGAATTCAAAACAAACGAGGAAATTAGAGAAATCGCCAATCAACCACTAATATCTTCAGTAATAAAGAAAAGACGGTGGTCATATGTTGGACATGTGATGAGAAGAGATAATAACCAAATAGCAAAGCAAGCAAGCCCTCATGTGGGAAACAGCAGGTAAGAGAAAAAAAGGAAGACCCAGAGAGACACTGAGAAGAACATTGATGAGAGAGGCAAGAGCAGCAGGAATCGACTCCCTCAATGAGATAGAGCTGCTTGCACAGAACAAAGACAAATGACGAGATTTGATCAAATATCTTTAAAAGAATTGAAAACTGCTAGAACAAAAATTCAGATAAGAGGAGTATCTTGGTCTACGCCCTATGGGCCGGCTACAGCTCGAAAGGCCAATAGATAGATAGAAATTACATAGGATCCTCTTTGAATAATAAATTAGTAAATCTTACAAAAGATTTGTAATAACATAATTCACAGTGAAGTTATCGTAATCTGGGGTTAAAAAATATGAGCACTGCACTGACACCAGAAAGAAATATTATTACTTCAACAAACCACTTTTATGGATGATGTAATCAGCTCTATGACAAGCCACTTTCCCCAGGAAAAAAAAACCTCTAATTCATATGATGTGAGCTCCAAATTGGGTAAGCTCCAAAAATGTGGGTCAGAAAAAAATTTGCTGCAGCTGGAAGATTAAACCCAACTACTAGGTCAACACTGGGAGCCGCGATAGCTCAGTGGTTAGTGAACTGGACTACAAAGGACAAGGGGTAGGGTTCGATCCCAACCGACGGCTTCCGGGTTCACCCAGCCTTAAATGGGTACCGGATTTTTTTCTAGGAAAGTAAAGCAGCACAGGCGTAATACCGACCACATTACCCCAAAAATCATGTGCTGAAGGTCTGTAAAATATAGGGTCACTAACACCATATTTCCCTATACGCCACTTGGCGTGACGGGGGGACTTTACTTACTTACTTACTAGGTCAACACGGGAGACAAATAATAATAAATGAATAGTATTACAGAGGGAAACTTCTGAGGCGATAGATCAGCTAAAAGTTTCAGAGGAGGAGGTATGTTTACAGTACTCTGAAAAAAATCACAAATAATCAACAACAGAAGAAAAACAAAGAACAATAGATGGTCCAAAGTAGGATCAAACCCATACTTGTACAGTGCCTTGCCATGAGAAACCAAATGCTAGAGCACAAGGCCAACTCAGCTATCTAAAAAAAATAGCTATCATTGGCAATGTCTTTCATGCAGACGTACTCATGACTATAGCATAAGGTTATGATCACAACTCAGGAATAAATTGTGTATCTGTATTCTCCTATTAAGACAAATATCTCCCAGATACTAGGCCAACAGATATATTAATTAATAACTTTACTGCCTGCATGACTTCTATTGGGTATTAGACTGCTAAGAAATCAACAAGGGTATTAACATGGAAATTATACATCAGCATATACTAACAGCAGTGAATGCAACACACCTGACCCACGATGCAACGTTGTAGAACTCCAGAATGCTTTACAATTTATATTGATAAAACAAGACACAAGAAACTTAGAGACAACTAGAAATTAGAGACATTATTATTTAATAGATGTGATTCTTTACATGCTTACCAAGAACATCCAAATCAAAATCAACACTATCAGATCCAGCTCTGTTGGTGGCTGTGCAAGTGTATCGGCCCTTGTCCTTGACCTGCGCTGGATAAACACGGATTTGACGTCCTGCTCCAAGAACCTCATGTCGAGGATGAACAGCTGCATCTAGTAACACCCCATTCTTGTGCCTGAGGAGTATACTTCATCTGTCAAAACTGTAGACTTTCAAGGGTATTAGATTATTTTATCATTATCATCATCAAGTACAATGCCTGCTGGTGTGGGTGATCATGTCTCTCTACAACTTTCGATCTCAACAGTTATTTATCATTTCTATTGATGACCTTCTGCCAAGCCATTTTCTTAAGCTGTCTGGTATTTTTTCTCTTTGCTTCCCTCTATCTCTTCGTCCCTTAATTTTCCCAGTTGTTACAATATATTCCAGCTGTTCTCTTCTCATTACATGGCAAAAAAATGATGATTGTTTCTTTCTAATATTGGAAATTAGCAGATTATTTTATCTATCTATTGACCTTTCGAGCCATTGCCGGCCCATAGGATGTAGACCAAGATACACCTTCTCATATCTGAATTTTTGTTCTAGCAGTTTTCTTTTAAAGATATTTTATCAAATCTCGCCATTTGTCTCTGTTCTGTGCAAGCAGCTCTATCTCATTGAGGGAGCCGAATCCTGCTGCTCTTGCCTCTCTCATCAATGTTCTTCTCAGTGTCTCCCTGGGTCTTCCTCTTTTTCTCTTATCTGTTGTTTCCCATATGAGGGCCTGCTTTGCTATTTGGTTATTATCTCTTCTCATCACATGACCAACATGTGTCCATCATCTTTTCTTTATTACTGAAGATATTAGTGGTTGATTGGCGATTTCTCTAATTTCCTCGTTTGTTTTGAATTCGTTCCACGCTATACCAAGTATTTTCCTTTGACATTTATTTTCGAATGCGTTCAACTTTGTTTCTATATCTCTTGTTGTTTTCCAGCTTTCACACGCATACGTAAGGGTTGATAGTACATTTGATTTGAATAGCCTAAGTTTTGTGTTTGTGCTGATGAGTTTTGATTTTTCAAACACACAACTTTTCAAAGCTTCTGAAAGACACTGCTGCTTTAGCTATTCTGATTCTAATTTCTTTACTTGTATCCCCTTCTCGATCAATGTGACTTCCAAGATAGATAAAGTGATCGATCTCTTCTACTGGTTTGTTTTCCATGTATATTTTGTCATCTGTTGGAATTAAACTTTTCATGACTTTAGTCTTTTCATGATTGATTTCAAGCCCAATTTTGCTGGCTATTGATGATAGTTCATTTTTGTTTTCCTGCATCATTTTTATCTGACTGCTGATGAGGACTATGTCATCAGCAAAGTCGAGGTCCTCCAAATGGTCTTCTTGTATCCATTCGATGCCTTTATTACCAGTGCAGCATTTCTTCATTATGAAGTCCACAACAATTCCAAATAATAACGGCGATAAAATACATCCTTGTTTAACCCCAGTTTCTATTGGGAAACATTCGCTCAGTCCTTCCTCTGTTCGAACTGCACATGTGTAACCATCATACATGTCTTTGATAATATTTATGATTTTTGATGGTAAGCCATATTGCTTCAGAATTTTCCACAAAGAATCTCTATGAATACTATCAAATGCTTTTTTGAAATCGATGAAGTTAAGTACAAAAGGTTTTTGCTTTTCAATGTGTTCCTCCAATATAAGTCGTAGAGTAAAAATGTGGTCAAGGCAGCTTCTCCCTTTTCTAAACCCAGCCTGTTCTTCATGCATTACTGTATCTATTTAATCCTTTATTCTATATAGGATGATTTTGTAGAATAACTTTGAGGCAACTGACAAAAGTGTTACGCCCCTCCAGTTGTTACAATCTCTAAGATTGCCCTTTTTTGGAATCTTAACAATGATTCCTTTTTTCCATTTATGAGGCATCATCTCTGTTTTCCAAATGATGTTGAACATTTTTTATACTGATTATTTTATACTGAATTGAAATAAAAGTTGACATAAAATTTATTTATTTTCACTTTAATATCAAGGGTTGAGTTTATAGAAAATCTTCTATCTACAGTGCATCGTATGAGTTCTGTTGTTGACTGTTTTCCATGCCATGACACCAAGCTATCCAGTATTTTCTCTCTTTGTCATCCACGATCTCTCTTTCCTTTTATTTTGCCAGTTGTAACCAAGTATTCCAACTTTCCTCTTCTCATGATGTACCCAAAAAATGTTGATTGCTTCTTTCTGATGTTTCTTAGGAGCTCCCTTTTTTGTGTTGGCCTCTTTGAGAATTTCCCCGTTGGTCTTTTTAGCTGTCCAGGGAACTTTCAACATTCTTCTGAGAAATCCCATCTCTGTGGCCTCTAATCGTCTTTTCATTTGTTTATCTATTATCCATGATTCGCTTCCATAGGTCAGAATTGGTTCTATATAGCATCGATGAACTCTCTTTCTCATTTCTATTGACATAGATTTGTTGCATAAGATATTTTTCATTTTCTGAAATGCTATTTTGGCCTGAGCTATTCTGCTTTTTATTTCTGTGTTGCATCTTCCATCTGATGTTATCACTGTGCCCAAGTATTTCAAACGTTGCACTTGTTTCAGATTTGTTTATTTGTATGCTGCATGATGATGATGATTGTTTCTTCGATATAACCATTACTTCTGTTTTCTTACTATTCACTGAGACCTTTTTTGTTGCTTTCTTCTACTATTATGTCTATCATTTCTTGTAGCTCATTCTCTGTCTCTGCTATTAAGACTGTGTGATCCACATATCGTAAATTATTTATGTTGTGACCGTTGACTTCAATTCCTTTTTTGTCTACTATTGATCTAATTATATGTACGCTGTAAAGTGAAAACAAATCCGGCGACAGAACACAGTCTGACTCCTTGTTTTATAAATTGAAATTGTCCTGTTTGGTTGTTAATTCGTATAGCTGCTGTTTGTTGCCAGTACATGTTTAAATTTATCTAAGGTTTCTATTTCTTGAAATCAATAAGAAAAAATATAAATAAGACCATAAGATTAATAGTTGCCAAAAATGGCTGTCAAGGTGTAGTACTTACCATGTAATCTCAGGGGTTGGTACTCCTGAAGCAGGGCAGTTGATAACTGCAGTGTTGTTGACAATCACAGTTGGCTTTGTGTCCAGATTTTCTCTGTTAATACTGGGTCGAACTACAAATTAAAACCAAAAAAACAGCTTTGATGAATTTTTATGAGAGTGGTAAGATTATAAGTGAACTGCACTTAATTTTTTTGAATATGAGTGTTGAAGGTATCTAAACATTTCTAAACTATTGTATGTCCTTAAAAGAATTTTTCAACATAGTCGATACAAAGTTTTAATCATGTGGTTTAGAGGTCAGAATTTTAATTACACTTATAGTTTAGGTTAGCAGGGTTGAGTTCTGCCCTACCAAAGGAGGAGTAAGACATCTCCTTTCCTCTGCTAGTCTTCGGGACACCCTTGGGCAATGTAGAGCTCCCGTTTAGCGCCCCCCCCCCCCCCCATATCAGGGTTACGTGAAGCTATTGGAGCAGGTGGTGGATGGTGTTGTGAGAGCAGCCGACAAGTAGTGCCGGTTATGGTCCCCGCTCCATGATGGCAAGCAGAGGATCTCATTTATAGAGACAATGGCTGTGATCTCTGACTACTACAGTCACTGTCAAGAAGGAAAGAAATGGCAGACTACCTTCTCATATTGCCAAGTAAAACTATGTCCAAATACAACTTAATATACGATGTATGGTAGATAAAAGATTGTGGAAGGACATGATCACCTACTCCAACCGGTATGGGAAATGATGATGAAATATATTTTTATTATTGTAAAAATACTGTTTATTTTACTTAATCACTAAAAGGGTCTACAGAACTCCCATGATACAATAACATGACAACCTGATCAAATGTATACTATTCACCTGACATAAAGACAAACCTACAGTTGTCACTATCTGTTAACAATTACTACTTTGCATTTACTTACGTAAAACATCCAAGTCAAATGCCTTCTCTGCTTGCCCTGCAACATTTTCAGCTCTGCAGTAGTATCTAGCAGCATCACTTATATTTGAGTCTTTAATTCCCAGAGTCCATCCAGAGTCGAGGAGAGTTAGCTGCATGACAAGTTTCAAATAACAAAGGAAGTAAGAGGAGAATATAGACTTGGTATATAATTCAGAGTGCAAATAATGTGGTTTTCTTGTATCAAAATTTATTTTAATAATTAATGTCATCAAACACCAAGCTTGTTGCATAAGATATTTTTTATTTTCTGAAATGCTATTTTGGCCCGAGCTATTCTGCTTTTTATTTCTTTGTTGCATCTTCCATCTGATGTTATCACTGTGCCCAAGTATTTCAAATGTTATACTTGTTTCAGATTTGTTTATTTGTATGCTGCATGATGGTGATGATTGTTTCTTCGATATAACCATTACTTCTGTTTTCTTACTATTCAGACTGAGACCTTTCTTGTTGCTTTCTTTTACTATTATATCTATCCCAGATGTTTCTTCTTCAGAGTTCACAAAAGTAAATAGCCCTATCACATCAAGTGGCATATAGGGAATATGGTGTTAGTGACCATAATTTTTATAAACCTTTGGCACATGATTTTTAGGGTAATGTGGTCAGTATTAAACCCCTGCCACTTTACTTTGCCAGAAAAAAATCCGGTACCTGTTTAAGGCTGGTTGAATCAGGAAGCTGTTGAATCAGTATCGAACCTGACTTCTTGTCCTTAGTAGTCCAGTTCACTATCCACTGAGCTATCGCGGATACCCATTGCTATCAAAGATATAAATTCTCACAACTAATTATTGATATCCAACACACAATCACTGATGGCCTTCACTTCATTGCCCTTGTGTATATCAAACATCCCCACCACAGACACACTCAGTCTATCAACATTGCTACTAACCCACTGTGACAGGGGCATTATATGCACATGATTTTTCCATGGTTTGAGGCTTCTATGTATCATATTAAATATGTTATTCATTGCAAATTATGTAAATCAGTATTTGAAATAGGCTAATTTGAACTGTCAAATAGGTATTATGTATATCAATTGTGGTTAGCACAGATGTCTGCTAATATGAAGGTTGGGGGATTCAAATGTCACTTAAGCCAAAACTTTCTTTAAACCTAAAAATTTCTTTGATTTACCCACCCAGTCTCTTTTAATGGATACATGAGGTGTTCTCTGGGAAGGAAAGGCAGCAAGAAAAGGAATTTTAAGAGTTAAATTCACTAAAAGTTGTATTAAATATTTCCCTACTACTACCTGTCTAAATTTTATTATATTATAGCATGAAATTGAAAAATTAAAAAGGCATGTAATTTTTCAAAATTGAAAATCAGTCTGGCTCAAACCTAAAAAAAAAAATATAAAATCCAGAAACAGTTAACTCTTTCCATACGTTTCGTCATACTGTGTGCCATGCCAATTTTTGCTGCATACGTTTCGCCACATAGTGCGCCACTCTCAATTTCATTAGTGTGTACCATCATCAAACCATATTCTTTTTACATGTCTTGTATCATCTTGGTATTGGTGAAATTTAATACCTTGTTCAGTTAATCTAAAAATCCATATATAATATGTTATATAAATATAAATACATAGATTGATTCTTAAAACCATGAAAAATGTTATCTTTGAAATCTCTTCCATTGCATCGATAAAAAGCTTCCGTATGAAAGAGTTTAAAATATTTTCTTAACTTATGTATTTTTTCAGGAAACCACATCAGAGTAGTGATTAGTGAGATGGTTTACTATGGACAAAGGAAAACAAGAGTTATGTAACCTGAGCTCAAAAAGGCAAGATCAATGGGCGCAGAGTAGATTAAGACTTCACTCAGAGATTTCTTGACAGAAAGAAGATGATCTGGTGCAAAGATGACCACATGACTCAAAGGTGTGCCAGTGGTCAGACACAATTATTGTTTCAGCTGTCTATCTATTGTTCTTTCCAGCTGAAGAAGGCACTTAGGGCAGATATTTCAGACTCTTCATATTCAATGGTTATTGCTATGGAGCATCAGACTTTGCACAGGACCTGTATTGTATCTCACCATTTGTTCCTGTTCTGGGCGAGCATCTACATCTCAACATAGGAGATGATGCTCGTTGTTATCTCACCATTTGTTCCTGTTCTGGGCAAGCATCTACATCTCAACATAGGAGATGATGCTCGTTGTTATCTCACCATTTGTTCCTGTTCTGGGCGAGCATCTACATCTCAACATAGGAGATGATGCTCGTTGTTCTTTTCTATATATAGAAAAGCATGCTAATGGTCAGATAGAATTATTGGTGCTAACCATATTACTTAAACACCAAACACATGAGACAGAGCTCTTTTCTTTCTTATCTACTAATGTAGTAAAGCAATGTGGAGAGCTGTAGATTCTTCTCTTAGGATGACTATCTGCTTCAGCATCTGCACAATTTTTGTGATACTGCCTATCCATCCACCTCTTGTTGTTCCTCAAGCCTCAAAAGCTACGTTGTCAATTGTTGCAGTCACACATTGGTAGCTGGTTAGTTTAATTCTCATGAGATGACCATAACATCATTTCTGTCCTATTCTTTTGATGAACATTGATTGGTTGTTTATTGATTCATTAGTCTACGGGTATCTACTCTTTGGCTGATCACCAAATGGTGGTACCTGCAAGTGATTGAGAGTTTCTGTTCCATGTATTGAGTTCCAAGTATGCCTTGGAGGAAGCACTCTTCCTAGCATCATAAGAGACTAGACATAATAAAACGTGTTCAACAGTTGGCCCCTACATAAGAAGGTCCTGAGTTTCTCTGCGATCAAGACTCAACCAGAGTAGCATTCCAGACTCTCTCATGAAGTCAGCTGTCTGTTTAAGTGAATCGATTGCCCCATATAGTTTCTCTTCCAGGGAGGTGGGTGTGGACCACATTGCTCTTCTCAAGACTGTGTACTGGGGGCAATCCTGTCGAACATGTTTTGTAGTCATATTGTCCAGTGTACAGTGGCATAGGCTAGTTGTAGCTATTTTGAATTTGGTGAACATGTGATTTCTCATTCTATTGTGGCCAGTGCGTAGGCGAAGTATGATGACTTGAGCCCTCCTTGATAGTTGGTGGTATCCATCACTCTCGTTATGCTTTGGGTGTTCTCATTTTCATTTTTCATGGAACTGACCTTTGAGGATGGATTTGGCTTCATCATAACTGAGCGGATGGTTCTCTTGTGGTAATCTCCCTCCCTCTTTAGCTAATTTGTCTGCGCATTCGTTCCCGTGTATATTACAGTGTGATGGTATCCACTGAATGACTACTCTCTGGAAGTTAATGCATAGTTGGTCCAGGGTTGTTCTCAAGTCATCTAGTTCATTGTTCTTGGGGCTTTTTAGAGCTGATAGTATTGACAGTGCATCAGTCAGAATCACCAATTTATTGTGCATGTTATTTTTGTGTTGAGTAGCCAGTGTTGCAGCATCTCTGATGGCCTCAGTTTCTGCTTTAAAGTTGTTTGAGAATTTTCCAGTAGCTATTGACTTGGTGATCTTGTCCTGATTATTCAGCGTCAAGAACACACCTCCCCCTCCATTTCTGGTGGGATTTGTAGCAGAGCCATCTGTGTATATGTGGGACCAAGAGTCCTGTGGATAGGTATCGTGTATGTGTTTTTCTGCTACATGTTTTCTTTCTGTGTCTGATTGGGTGCCTTTTTTCATGATTCCTGTTATATTTTCCTTAAGTTCTGGTATTTTATGTTTTCCATGAGGAGACATGTCAGATTGGCCCAAGGATTTCGATATTGTTTGGGAAAGTAATGGGTCTCCCATTGTTAGTTCATTGGCAATTGCAGCGAAGTTGCTCCTCTTTAGTCGTACAATTCCGGAACCAGTTATTCTTTGGTGCATGGGGTGGCTAAGGAGTCTTCTATATTTCTCCGCTTGTTGCAATACTTTAGTGACTCGTCTGTCATCTAAGGGTTGTAAACCTGTTACTGTTTCTAGAGTTTTGATAGGTGTAGATTTCATAGCACCAGTGATGATACGAGCAGCTTGGTTGTGTTCTGTTAATTTTGCTAAGGTGTGATTTGGAAGTCATAGCCCAGGCTGTGACTCCATACTCTAGAAATGGTCTTACTCTTCCTATGTATAGTCTTTTCAAAATATTGCTGTCTGCTCCCCAGTCCGTTCCTGCCAATTTCTTCATAATATTAGTTCATTTTCTGGCTTTTTTCCTTGCTCTGTCTATCTGATTTTTCCAAGTCATTCTGTGATTCATGGTGACGCCAAGATATGTTGGGTTTTGGTCAATAGGGAGTGTATGATCTTTTATCTTCAAGTTTGCAGAGAGTGTGTTTCTTGATTTTGAATCCCGTCAAGGGAGACATAAATTTTTCTCAATGATCCGTGGTTCATTTGTGATTTTACCCTACTTTAGTCTTTGGGTAGTGAGATCTGATGTTTAATCATCTCATACAATGGCAAAAATATAAAATTGCACTGTGTGCAATTTGCACACACAAAAGAATCCTTAGCAGCTGGAAATTGAAAAGAGAAGCCCAAAATGGCCAGTGCCTGGCAAAATTTAAAGTAAGAATCTATCCAAATTGTCAAAACTCTAAAATTGTCAAAGATAAAAAAATAAGAGTGCCCCTGAAGTCAGAAAATATCTGCAAGTATGGCTGGGGTCACCTGAGCACTTGATTAACTGGTGTGACAGTAGGGGAAAATGTTGTATTTATGAAAAAATCAGCCCCTTATTGCTTCGCTAGAGATTTAAAGCTGGTGTACGCAAACAAACAAAACAAATAAATAGGATGTGTACACAACTGGCATCCTGGTAGACTATATTCTGCTCATGTGACTGTTAAGTCAGTTAAGCTGTATATGTTGGGTGAGAGGGTGGAAAATGGTGTTCTGATATCTTGCTCCAAGTTTTTTATGCTATCATTTTTAATTGTGTCTGTTTTAACTAAATATTTTACTTTTATCATGTATCTAAAATCAAATATTACAATATTTCACTCCTCAGCCACTGTTGTGTCAGTTTGCAACTAAGGATAGTACAAAGAAGAGAACCAAAATAGTTAATGATAGAAGCTGAAATATCATTTTCTCTTTACTGATCTACATTTCAAAATCTGTGAGTCAAGAACCTATAAAGATGCAGAATTGACTGTATTGACATTTTAGTACAGACTGTATTTTGGATTAATAAGTCATATAAAAACATGTCAACAGAAGAGAGAAAGAGAGTTCATCTGTGCTATATAGAGCTAATTCTGACCTCTGGAAGCGAATCATGGATAGTAAACTGAGAAATGAAAAGATCATTAGATGCCACAGAGATGGGATTTCTCAGAAGAATGTTGAAAGTTCCCTCCACAGCTAAAAAGACCAATGAGGAAATTCTCAAAGAAGTCAACATAAAAAGGGAGCTCCTAAGAAACAACAGAAAGAAACAATCAACATTTTTTGGGCACATCATGAAAAGAGGAAAGTTGGAATACTTGGATACAACTGGCATAATACAGGGAAAGAGAGATCACGGATGACAAAGAGAGAAAATACTAGATAGCTTGGTGTCATGGCATGGAAAACAGTCAACAACAGAATTTATATTATGTACTGTGGATAGAAGATTGTGGAAGGACATGATCACCTACACCAACCGGTATAGCACATGATGATGAAGTCATGTCAATGAGCAGTTTGTAATTCTTATATTTTATAATGATGACAAATAGCAAAGAAAAGCTTACATTTCTTTACCTTCTTTTGGATAATTCTGTACATACATACCTTAGAAGTGTTTGCCCTGATGGGAATCTCTTGTCTGAACCAGGTAATTTTTGGTAGAGGGATGCCTGCGGCAGGACAAGTGATAAACACAGAGTTGCCTTCAATAACTTCAGTTTTCTCTGGAACATTGGGATCTTCTACACTTGGAGGTACTGCAGAAGTAAATATAACAGATTAGTCTACCATGAAACCATGAATTAAATTTATTTACATAAATGGAGCTGGATAACTCCATACATTTTGCTGCACTGTGCGCCATGCCGATTTCGGCAGTGTATGTTTCGCCACATAGTGCGCCATGCACAATTTGATTAGTGTGAACGCCATCAAACCATATTCTTTTTACATCTCTTGTATCATCTTGATTTGGTGAAATCTAATACCTTGTTCAATTATCTAAACATTCATATATAATATGTTATATGTTACATAAATATAAGTATGTAGATTGATTGTTAAAACCATGAACAATATTGTCTCTGAAATCTCTTCCGTTGCGTCGATAAAAAGCTTCCATACATCATCATCATCATCAAGTACCGGGTCTACTGGCATAGGTGATCATATCTCTCCACAACTTTCGATCTCGACAGTTCTTTATCATTTCTGTTGTTGACCTTCTGCCAAGCCATTCTCTTAAGCTGTCTGGTATTTTTTCTCTTTGCTTCCCTCTATCTCTTCGTCCCTCAATTTTTCCAGTTGTTACAATATATTCCAGTTGTTCTCTTCTCATTACATGGCCAAAAAATGATGGTTTCTTCCTAATATTGGAAATTAGCTCTCTTTTTGCTTTGACCTCTTTCAGAACATTTTCATTACTCTTCTTAGCTGTCCATGGTATTCTCAACATTCTTCTGTAAAACCACATTTCTACAGACTCCAGTGATTTTCTTGTCTGTTATCCTATTGTCCATGATTCACATCCATATGTTAAGACTGGCTCTACAGAACATTTAAGAACTCTTTTTCTTGTTTCTATTATCAAAAATGGATTGCATAGTATTTTCCTCATTTTTTGGAAAGCTGCTTTTGCCTGAGCCATTCTGCATCTCACCTCTTTTGTACATCTTCCGTCTGAGGTTAACAAAGTTCCCAAATATTTAAATTCATTTACCTGTTTTAATATTGTTCCACTTGTCTTTATTTTGCACTGAGGTGATGTCTTTTTCTTTGTTGTTACTATTACTTCTGTCTTTTTGCTATTAAGGCTGAGTCCTTTATCTTTGCTTTCTTTCACTATAATGTCCAACATTTCTTGTAACTCATTTTCACTCTTAGCGATTAAGACTGTATCATCATCATACCTTAGATTATTTATATTATGACCTCCAATTGTTATTCCAGGCATGCCCCTTATGGATCTTAAAATAATCTCTCTATAAATATTAAACAGATCTGGTGACAGCACACACCCTTGTCTAACACCCTGTTTTATTTCTTGAAACATTCCCAATTGGTAGGGAATCTGTACAGAAAGAGACAATAATGGTCAAGAATATAGTAGCATTATATAGCTTTGAAATATGGAGAGCAACAAAAATGTCATTCATGAAGATATAGACCAGTGATGAATGCTTGTGCAGAATAAAAGGAAGGAAATGGCAGGACAAAATTACTAACATAGACTTATATGAAAGTAAAGGAGAAATGAAAAAAAAACTCCCTTTAGTTTTTTTATGCTGTGTCGTATATCTCAGTACTAAAATATCTTCATATGTTTTTTGCGTTTTTGAGCATATCATCTATCAAGTTGCAACATATGTCTGTTACAACGATTTTACAGTAACAATTATGTTACTACCGTAACATGTAAAATGTGCTTGATCCCAATTTATTGGTTCTTTACCATACTTCAATGGGAAAGCAGCAGTCAAATACCAGTGGACCGAGATACGATGAAGACGGTGGTGCTGGATAGGACACACACTGTGAAAGCCAACTGAGGGTATTACGCTTCTTTGAATCTCCAGGGTAGGAGACCCTAAAACCTTGTAATTCTCTTTTTTTTAACATCTTTTTTTTAACTTCCTGAGCAAATTATTTGAACAAACAGCATGTTTTAGATCAATTTTTATTAACTTTCTCATTGTTATTTAAAATTGGTAAAAAAATTGTGAAAAATTAGCGAAAAATGGTTACAGAGTTAACCCTTGTGTAACGATTGTGTTAATATCATGTCAATTTGAATTTGATCTTTCTTTTGTTTTAAATAATGAAAGAGAATTTCTATGGAAATAACAGATTTTGAACAATTAGTTTCTGAAGAATTTTGATTATGGTACTTCTTTCTCTGTAAAATGTGCAATGTCTATCTATCTGTCTATTGACCTTTCAAGCTGTGGCCAGCCCACAGGGGATAGACCCAGAGGTTCTTTCTCTTTTTCTAAATTTTCTTTTTAGCAGTCTCAATCCTTGCAAAGATCTTTTATCAAATCTTGCTATTTGTCTCTGTTCTGTGCAAGCAACTCGATTTCATTGAGGGAGCCAATTCCTGCTGCTTTTGCCTCTCTGGGCTATATATACCGTGTATACCATGTACATTACAATTATTAATGATGATTCTTTCTCATGAGAAATGAAGAAAGAATGATGACTCTCTGACATGAGAAGCCATTTCACTTACCAAATACACTGACAGAGAATTCTCTTGTAGTGTTTCCAGCTACATTCTCTCCAATACATGTATATCGCCCTCTGTCTGCAACTCTTGCACTCAGAAGCTCCAGTCTACGACCTTCAGCAAGTAATTTCACATTAGGATCCCGTTCAATTGACACAGGTTCTCCGTCTTTAAGCCATCGAACCTGGTTTAATAAAACAATAATTTCATTTTAACAAATATTTTATAAAACAGTTCCAAGTGTTTAAAAATATAGTGTTTATGGTTTCTTTCAAAAGGAAATAACTTAGCAAATAGCATCTCTGTCATGTGACTGTGACTTTAAGTGACTCTATAAAGAAAAAAGTAAATAGCATCTCTGTCATGTGACAATGACTTTAGTGACTCTATCAAGAAAAAGCAAATAATAGCATCTCTGTCATGTGACTTTAAGTGACTCTATCAAGAAAAAAAACAAATAGCATCTCTGTCATGTGACTTTAAGTGACTCTATCAAGAAAAAAAACAAATAGCATCTCTGTCATGTGACTGTGACTTTAAGTGACTCTATAAAGAAAAAGCAAATAGCATCTCTGTCATGTGACAATGACTTTAGTGACTCTATCAAGAAAAAGCAAATAATAGCATCTCTGTAATGTGACTTTAAGTGACTCTATCAAGAAAAAAAAACAAATAGCATCTCTGTCATGTGACTTTAAGTGACTCTATCAAGAAAAAAAACAAATAGCATCTCTGTCATGTGACTGTGACTTTAAGTGACTCTATAAAGAAAAAGCAAATAGCATCTCTGTCATGTGACAATGACTTTAAGTGACTCTATCAAAAAACCTTTCAGTTTCTTTTGAAGCACGTTTTCAACAAATCTATTCCATATTTCATTTGTTTTTGTGGATTCATATTTCTATTTCTTATGACAGGTCCTCTTATTTTTTAATTTGTTATCCTTATGTTTTATTTGTTATTCTCTCCATGGACTTCCTTCTGAGAAGAGAAATGATAAAATGCATATTATATTCTCAAGTCCACCATGTGAAAGAACCCTTGGCAGCATAAAATTTGAAATGAGCAACCACTGACCTTCTTCTTCTTCTTCTTCTTACTTTCAGCTCCCTGTGGAGCATAGGTCTTCAACAAACACTTTCCAAGTCGGAGACAAATAATAATAAATAAATATTATTAAATAGGGAAACTTCCAAGCCAATAATAGGGAATAATAGAAGGAAAGGGTATGTGTTAGCACTCAGAAAAAATGTCATTTTTTCCAAGTGCTAACACATACCTTTTCCTTCTATTATTCACTATCCAAGTCGCTCTGTTTCTTGCCATTCTTTTAAGATAATACCATGTCTTCCCCATCATCTTCATCTCTGCTTCTGTCCGTCTTCTCCAAGAATTTCTTGGTCTTCCTCTTTGTCTTTCCCTTGGGGATTCCAAAAAGGGCCAGTTGTGTAATACTCTCAGTTGGCTTCTGCAGTGTGTGTCCTATCCAGCGCCATCATAACCACTGATCTTGCCTAAGCAAAAATTAACAACTAGCAAAATCACAATACCATTATTACATTAAAACAACCAGCTTTTTGAAACTGCCTTAGGGACCCCCTTGCCGAAGCTATATCGTTCATGCACTGAGCTGTGATAGCTCTGTATAATCAGGATCAGAATATTAACATTGATACTGTCTATGTACAGTCATGATGGTTATGTATATAAGAACAAGATCTTTGTATATTTCTTGGCATTCCCATATTCACTCTTATATGCAGTTTCAGAAAAGTCTGGTAATGTTGTGAGCCAATTTTCTTATGCACTGCGAAACACCTTTTCATGGTTTCAACATTGGATGTTCAATTGCCAATTTGTTAAATTTTTCTGAGCAGACAGTTTAAACTCCCTTTATTTTGTTTTTACGCTCTGTCATATATCTCAGTGCTAAAATATCTTTACATGTTTTTTTATAACAAAAATTTTTTTTCTTGTATTAATTGTCCTTTTCATGATTTTTTGAAGCTTCTGTTTTCTACTTGAAGAGGCCATTAAATCAGATATCCAAAAGAGCCTAGACATCTCTTATTATGTGCACTTTTATTTATTTTCTTTGTCATTGGAGCAACAAAGCTTTTGCAGTATTTTTCATGGAAATAAAATTTCTCCACTTTGATTGGTCAGCCAAACTGGAATGACCTCAAGTTTGGTCTACATTATTCATCTCAGTTTCCAATGTTCTCTGCATTACTGTCTTCAGTCTGCTGTTCTGTTACCCCTAGTAGTCCAGTGCATGGTAACTCTTATGTTTCTGGATCTCTTTTGAGTACATCATCTATCAAGTTGTAGCATATATCTGCTACAACTATTTTACAGTAAACAATTATGTTGTATGGGTGGATTAGCAATTATGGATTTTAATTCGTTTGCAGTAATACTGGGCCCTTCCATAACCATAACTATAACAATTATGTTACTACTTTAACATGTAAAGTGTGCTCAGTCACAATTTATTGGTTTCTCACCATACCTCAATAACATCTAGGTAATATATAAAGTGTTATACTATTTTTATTTACATTGATTTGGCTAAAGGAAAGGAGCAGCCTGAGAATGAAATCAACATCTTAAAATCAGAAACTTGTAAACTTTAGCAGCAGGGTTGATTGACCATACTATGGAAACATTCTCTACATTAAGAAAGAAAATTTAGACTAATCATTATTTATTTTGTATGCAGTATTGATATGTGTTCTCGTGTGTTACCGGGGCCTCATTATGAGGGAGTAAAGAATAGTGACACTGTGACCTTCCAGGCATGAGGTAAGAGGCGACTAAGGAGGTTGATCAATGGCTTGACAAACTGTCATTGTAAAAAGTATTGTTATGGAAACAGAACCATAGATTTTGGAAGCAGTGATCTTTGCAATATGTGACATTTTGGCACGCAAGGTTTCTGTTTTTAAGATTGTGGTTCTGCCCTGTCATCTTTGGCTAGAAAGGACAATAGATAGATAGATTGATATGTGTGGATTTGATTACTTATAACCTTAATTTGCTCATTGTCAAGGGACAAGCGTTAAGTCAATTTATATTTATTTTCATGACAAACTGTACTGCCTAGTAGGTAACTTAGAGGTGACTTCATCAAATTTATCATCAATGTGGATGTTTGAAAGCATGCAATGAGATGACAAAAAAAAACAAATTTATTTAGCTCATTCAATTCCCACTTTAAAGACACTTGACAAAAATATTTCAAACCTGTGGAGGAGGTTTTCCTTGAATGGGACAGTTGATATAGAGAGGTTGACCAGTGATCACTGACTGGTTGGAGGGAGACAGCCCTGACTCATCCACATTTGGAGGTACTGGTGGATGTTTTGTAATATTTGCAATTAATAATTAGAGGGACTGATTAATGCTTCATAAAACTGCAAGTGATAAATAAGGTAATGATTAATGCTCCATAAAACTGCAAGTGATAAATAAGGTAATGATTAATGCTTCATAAAACTGCAAGTGATAAATAAGGTAATGATTAATGCTTCATAAAACTGCAAGTGATAAATAAGGTAATGATTAATGCTTCATAAAACTACAAGTGATAAATAAGGTAATGATTAATGCTTCATAAAACTGCAAGTGATAAATAAGGTAATGATTAATGCTTCATAAAACTGCAAGTGATAAATAAGGTAATGATTAGTGCTTTATAAAACTGCAAGTGATAAATAAGGTAATGATTAATGCTTTATGAATTTCTTCAGTACAGAATTGTAACAACTGCAAAATAGTTATGAAACTTTAAATAAATAATAATAATAAAACTGGTAAATGTTTGAAAAACATAAATCTAACATTCAATAGGTGGGGTATTGGGGAATTTTTATTAAACTTTCAATCAGTAACTAGGACTACATGTAAATATTTAATTGAACATTTAATTAATAATTCAGGGAAATGGTGAAAGTTTAATTCATTTATCTATGAATAATTTTAAATGCTGTTGATTGATTTCTTAAACTTTCAATAAATGATCGGACATATGAATTCTCCATGAAACTTAAAATCAATAATTTAAAAACCTGCAAATAGCTTAAAATAATCATTAAAAAATGTGTTTTACAATTAACAGAAAAAAAATCACACATGCAAATATTAAAATAATACACATAACATAACAAAACAATATGTTATCCTGACCCACAGAAAGAAGGTGTACTATTATCTTCCCCTCAACATTTACAAAATATGACAACAGTCTTGAAAATGCCCCTACTAAATCATCAAAAAGAAGCTGAAAATGCCCGTCCCTTATCATCAAAAGTTATAAGAAAATGTATTTTTGTTTCAATAAAAAAATGGAGCACATTAAAATGTTTCGCCTTCACCTTTAAACAAATTATTGTCTTGTTTCATGATAGAAAAACATAAATGGTATGTATATTTTTAAAACATCATTATCAAAAGGAAAATTTTTTTAAATGTATGACCTTTCCATCAAAAATAAATTACATGTAAACACCTGGATTTCATCATAAAAAATGAAACTAAATTAAAGTTTTCAGACTTTCACATAAAATGCACCTTTATAAGTATAATCATATTATTATGGTGATAAAAAATAATAGCTGTGAACGGTTCTTGTATTCCCTATTCATCATCATGTACCATACCGGTTGGCGTAGGCGATCATGTCCCACCACATTCTTCTATCTACAGTGCACCATATCAGTTCTGTTGTTGACTGTTTTCCATGCCATGACACCAAGCTATCCAGTATTTACTCTCTTTGTCACCCGTGATCTCTCTTTCCTTTTATTTTGCCAGTTGTAACCAAGTATTCCAACTTTCCTCTTCTCATGATGTGCCCGAAAAATGTTGATTGCTTCTTTCTGGTGTTTTTTAAGAGCTCCCTTTTTGTGTTGGCCTCTTTCAGAACTTCCTCATTGGTCTTTTTAGCTGTCCAGGGTCTTTTCAGCTGTCCAGCTGTCTTCCCTATTACAAATAAATTATTTACAAATATCATAAACCAAGCATCAAAAAGAAAAACAAAATGTTTCTTTTTTGTGTAACTTCAAAATAAACTATAATGGACTTCAAAATAAACTATATATCTATTGACCTTTCGAGCCGTAGCCGGCCCATAGGGCATAGACCAAGATACTCCCTCTCTTATCTGAATTTTTGTTCTAGCAGTTTTCAATTCTTTTAAAGATATTTTAGCAAATTTCGCCATTTGTCTCTGTTCTGTGCAAGCAGCTCTATCTCATTGAGGGAGCCGATTCCTGCTGCTCTTGCCTCTCTTAGCAATGTTCTTATCAGTGTCTCTCTGGGTCTTCCTCTTTTTCTCTTACCTGTTGTTTCCCACATGAGGGCTTGCTTGCCATTCGGTTATTATCTCTTCTCATCACATGTCCAACATATGACCTTCATCTTTTCTTTATTACTGAAGATATTAGTGGTTGATTGGCGATTTCTCTAATTTCCTTGTTTATTTTGAATTCGTTCCATGCTATACCAAGTATTTTCCTTAGATATTTATTTTTGAATGCGTTCAACTTTGTTTCTATATCTCTTGTTGTTTTCCAGCTTTCACATGCATACGTAAGGGTTGATAGTACGTTTGATTTGAATAGTCTAAGTTTTGTGTTTGTGCTGATGAGTTTTGATTTCCGCAACTTTTCAAGGCTTCTGAAAATAAACTATATTGACTTCAAAATAAACTATACTGACTTCAAAATAATCTATATTGAATTTCAAAATAAACTATATTGACTTCAAAATAATCTATATTGAACTTCAAAATAAACTATACTAACTTCAAAATAAACTATCTATCTATCTATTGACCTTTCGAGCCGTAACCGGCCCATAGGGCGTAGACCAAGATACACCTTCTCCTATATGGATTTTTTTGTTCTAGCAGTTTTCTTTTAAAGATATTTTATCAAATCTCGCCATCTGTCTCTGTTCTGTGCAAGCAGTTCTATCTCATTGAGGGAGCCGACTCCTGCTGCTCTTGCCTCTCTCATCAATGTTCTTCTCAGTGTCTCCCTGGGTCTTCCTCTTTTTCTTTTACCTGTTGTTTCCCATATGAGGGCTTGCTTTGCTATTCGGTTATTATCTCTTCTCATCACATGTCCAACGTATGACCATCGTCTTTTCTTTATTACTGAAGATATTAGTGGTTGATTGGCGATTTCTCTAATTTCCTCATTTGTTTTGAATTCGTTCCATGCTATACCAAGTATTTTCCTTAGACATTTATTTTCGAATGCGTTCAACTTTGTTTCTATATCTCTTGTTGTTTTCCAGCTTTCACACGCATACGTAAGGGTTGATAGTACATTTGATTTGAATAGCCTAAGTTTTGTGTTTGTGCTGATAAGTTTTGATTTCCACAACTTTTCAAGGCTTCTGAAAGACATTGCTGCTTTAGCTATTCTGATTTTAATTTCTTTGCTAAATAAACTATAGTGACTTCAAAATAAAATATATTGACTTCACAATAAACTATATTGACTTCAAAATAAACTATATTGAACTTCAAAATAAACTATAATGAACTTCAAAATAAACTATAAATAAAAAAAAAATACTTTACCTTGAACATCAATAACAAAGTTCTTGCCAACCTCTCCAGCCACATTACTAGCCACACAACGATATCTAGCTTCATCTCCTACCATAGCTCTGGTGACAATCAGAAACCGACCTTGATCTTGAACAAACACACGAGCATCCTGTATAATTGGTTGGCCATCCTTCAGCCATGATATCACAGGTGGAGGATCTGTATCCTCTGATACTGGGCAGGTTATTGTGACATTCCTACCTACTATCACTCTATGAACCTCAGGACCAGATCTATCATCAGGACCTCCCTTTAATTTTGGAGGAACTGTATAGGACAGAAAAAGATAATGGAAGCTAATTTTTTTTTCATATATAAACTGCAGTTTTCATATTTAAAACCTCTTTGCTCTACTCAAGTTTGTCTCATCTCACTACTAATTTAGCTGCTGGATCTTCTTCTTCTTTTTTCTTTTCACTGATACCTAAAAGGTGTCATGGTTTATATCATTTGTCATTCTTGAGCTGCTCGAACTGTCTGAATTAGTGATTTTCATTTTTTGTTACATGTCTCTATCACTGCATCTATCCATCTTCTTCTAGGTCTTCCTCTTGGTCTTTTTCCATGTATTCTCGAGATGAACGCCCTTGATGGTGATTGGTGAGGATTCATTCTGACCAGGTGGCCAAACCATTTAAGTTGTTGTTGCTCTATATATTCTTGGCAGGGTTTTATTCCTACCATTTTTCTTATGGTTTCATTTGGTATTCTATCTCTTCTTGCGTTGTTTGTTACTTTTCTCAAGTATTGCTTCTCACATGTATTGATCTTTCTTAAATGTGATTTAGAAAGGGTCCACATTTAAGAAAGATCATTATATGTGAGATTTGCAGATGTGCTGCTGGATAAAATTATAACATTTTGTGTTTATTTTACATGTTCTCTACAGCTCTACTTGTGGCCCTGCATAATATTTTATATTTCTGCTTTTCTCCAATAAGACACTGCTGCTACTTAGTGTTTGTTCCTTGTCATTTCTCTTTGTCACTTGTTTTACTTCCACTATGCCTTCTCCCCCTCAAATTTTTTGTTTGTACCTAATGAAAGCTTTGACCAAAATGTTGTTCTTTGTCTTTTCTCTCTACTAATTTAGCTGCACAATACAATTTTGGTGTTTATTTTACATTCAATCAACTTATGACCATCCCTTGCAGGGTGTCCCACTCTGCAATTTACTACATGTGGATTCATCAACCCTATTGTAGATATTATAAAACATAGATTAAAATTCAGACAATAATTTCTTGTAAGGTGTCTCAAAGACCCAATGATAAGAAGCAGTAGCATTTTACATTCTTCAGGTGCTGTCAGTAGTCATACATGACAAGCCCCTATATACTCCATGAGCTTTTCAATCTCAATATGAGAGTCTATGCCTACTATCTTTGTTTCTAACCAATAGAGAAAGTGAAGGCCAGGCAAGTCCTGGAATACATAGAGCAGAGAAGTTATGGAAATCTTTAAGAACAGTGGCCTACACTAAAGAGAAGTAGAGAAAATGTACAAGAGTAGTGATGGGTGGAGACCTGGTCACAGTCCTTTGTTTCAATAAGGGGTCTGATAGGCTAATAAATAAGGGGTCTGATAGGCTAAATAGGAAATTATTTTTAATTTAATTTTAGCAGAAGTCCTCTTTTCGATTTCAGCAATCTTCTCACACAATTTTCAGGCAATGAAGTATGACAAATGCTTCATTTTCACAAGCATGAATAACCCATTTATCAATTTCAAGATAAATTCCCCCATAGCGACACTGTCTATATGCTCTACCAATATTAATGGTTACTTGCTGATAGTTCATCATCTTACCTTGAGCATACTGCCTCTTTTATCGTTTAAATTTGATATTCATTAAGGATAACAACTCAATAGCCCTCTCAACCTGTGCAACTCATTATATAAATCTTTGTCCTTTGAAGTATATATAATAAATGCATAACGCTCTGATCACACAAAATTATGTTTACACAATAAGGCTTTTAACAGATTTCTATATATTGTCCTTTCAAGCCAAAAACCTGAATTGTGTTTCCCCGCCCAGTTCTGTTCCGGGTGAGTTGCTCAATTTTGGTGAGGAAGCTGCTGTGGTTGCCTCTCGCCTCAATGTTCTTTTTAATGTTTCTCTAGGCCTGCCTCTTTTTTCTTTTACACTCAGGTTCCCATTTGATTATCTGCTTTGAGATTCTTTTGTTATCTCTTCTCATCACATGCCAATCACATGATCACCTTCCTCTCTTGATTATAGTTGATATTTTTGGATGTTTTGTCATTTCTCCTATTTCTGCACTAGTCTTGAATCCATCCCATGGTATACAAAGTATTTTCCTGAGGTGTTTGTTTTCAAATGCATCCAGTTTATCACATGGAGTGGAACCTGGTAATAGATGATAATGGTGGGTCGGCCAGACTTCTTGCAACCACGCGGTGTAGCACACCTATGATCGATGATGTAATTTGTCTCGCTTATTGCAGCGCCTCATACAGGATTAAACTGTCGTTACGCTGTTGACTAAAATGGGAGTCCAGAGGTCACGGTGTAAATTAGCGCCTAGTCATCTGACCATCAGGTTATTGGGAACTTCATTGCCTGAACTGTCGGTGCCGCAAACGCCCAGTGTTGCTCACCCACGGTAATTGATTTAACTTCTTATCGCCACGCCTTGTGTATTCCAGATTAAACTTTCCCTACGCTGATATATTAGTAAACTAAAATATATATAAAATTAAACTGAACCCTAACTAAGGCAAGATCCAAAAGCTTCCAGTAGAGTAGATGGCTGTGAGTCAAATGTGATGAGACATGAGAGGGGGAGGGGAGGAAAACTAGCCACATGATTAGACGAAAAGTTGGATGAGATTGGAAGGTGATAGATTGAGGTATGAAAGGCAGTGAAGAATGACACAGGTAAGAGCAGGAGACAGAAAATTGTAGTGAAGGGGTTAAACTACCATAGAGACTGAAAGTTGTGGTGATATATGATCATGATGATTACCTAAGATCTTGAGCTCAAAGTTCCTATTTGCCACTCCTGCCACATTCTCGGCCACACACTCATAGTGACCAGAGTCAGCTGCCCTTGTGTTATCTATTTCAAGTGATCCATCCTCAAGTTGTGTGATGCCCAACTCCGCTCCAGTGAGAGCTATATTGTCCTTATACCAGGTAATGTGAGGCTTTGGAGTTCCAACAGCTGGACAAGGCAAGATTACAGGGTTCCCTTCAACAACATCACTATACTCCTGATAAATCCCAGAAATTTCTGGTGCACCTGTGAACACAGACATCAAAATAAACAATTCTTAGATCATGTTTTAATTTATTTTTACTAAAATTCATATTCTCACTATAAATGATTAAAATTGTCACCGTACTTAGATTATCAATAAAAGCATTTAAACCCTAAAATGGAAATTAGTTAACACATTTCTTAGAAACCACAGTATATATATTCAGTTCATACATTTATATTGCAGAATTATCATTACTCCTCTTTTTCTTCACTCTTGATGAGGATTTTAATTATCAATGCTGATTTAACTACACAGTATAAACAATCATGTAAGAAATCAAGAACATGATTGTTGACTGTCTCATCACCTTCCTAAGTAAAGGAGCTAATGGCTTGTATTGATTCCTTGACATTAAAATTATAATCATCAATTGTTCTCTGTTATATTCTGCTCTTTGATGTCACGCTTCATTATTAGTTAGCTATGTAGGACTTGATTATGTCTTCATATGCAGTTCGAACAGAGGAAGGACTGAGCGAATGTTTCCCAATAGAAACTGGGGTTAAACAAGGATGTATTTTATCGCCCTTGTTATTTGGAATTGTTATGGACTTCATAATGAAGAAATGCTGCACTGGTAATAAAGGCATCGAATGGATACAAGGAGACCATTTGGAGGACCTGGACTTTGCTGATGACATAGTTCTCATCAGCAATCAGATAAAAACGATGCAGGAAAACACAAATGAACTATCATCAATAGCCAGCAAAATTGGGCTTGAGGTCAATCATGAAAAGACTAAAGTCATGAAAAGTTTAATTCCAACAAGTGACAAAATATACATGGAAAACAAACCAGTAGAAGAGATCGATCACTTCATCTATCTTGGAAGTCACATTGATCGAGAAGGGGATACGAGCAAAGAAATTAGAATCAGACTGGCTAAAGCAGCAATGTCTTTCAGAAGCCTTGAAAAGTTGTGGAAATCAAAACTCATTAGCACAAACACAAAACTTAGGCTATTCAAATCAAATGTACTATCAACCCTTACGTATGCGTGTGAAAGCTGGAAAACAACAAGAGATATAGAAACAAAGTTGAACGCATTCGAAAATAAATGTCTAAGGAAAATACTTGGTATAGAATGGAACGAATTCAAAACAAACGAGGAAATTAGAGAAATCGCCAATCAACCACTAATATCTTCAGTAATAAAGAAAAGACGATGGTCATACGTTGGACATGTGATGAGAAGAGATAATAATCGAATAGCAAAGCAAGCCCTCATATGGGAAACAACAGGTAAAAGAAAAAGAGGAAGACCCAGGGAGACACTGAGAAGAACATTGATGAGAGAGGCAAGAGCAGCAGGAATCGGCTCCCTCAATGAGATAGAACTGCTTGCACAGAACAGAGACAGATGGCGAGATTTGATAAAATATCTTTAAAAGAAAACTGCTAGAACAAAAATTCATATAGGAGAAGGTGTATCTTGGTCTACACCCTATGGGCCGGTTACAGCTCGAAAGGTCAATAGATAGATCTGTGTGTGTGTTGTTTGTTTGTTCCTGCTGAAGACCTATTGAGCTGAAACGTTGTTCAAATTTGTGTTGTCCATCAGTTACGTAAAGCTTTAACCATACTATTTTTTTTCACAACAATTAGTTAACAAAATAAACAAGACAAACAAAGAATATGGTTTAGATATAAATATTAAAAAGAGTAAAATGATGATTATATTGAGAGATAACACATAAAATATACAAGAGAAATATCAAAGTAGATGACAAGGACCTAGAAAATGTTCAAGAATATAGCTGTCAGGGACGTATTGTAACAAATGATGGAAAATGTAAGATAGAAATAAAAGAATAGGAATAGCAAAAATTCAATTTTAACATGAAAAATATAATAATTTCAAAAGCAAATATCAGAACTAAATCTATGAATAGTAAAATGTTATATCTACTTAACATTCTTATATAGTGTAGAAACATGGACATTAAATAAGAAAAAAGAGCAGAACCTCAAAGTCTTTGAAATGTGGATCTATAGAAAAATGGGTATAATTGGTTAAACAGAAAAAAAAAATAGTGAAGTTTTGCAACAGCTGAAAATTAAAAAAAGAAGAACTACTTAACACCATCAAACTGAAATTTTTGTAACATGTTAAGAGACACATTGCCCTACTGGAGGTCACAGTGGAAGAAAAGGTACAAGGTAGATGAGGCACAGACAGACCAAGACTAAAGTAGACAGATGACATGAAGAGATGTACAGGTGAACCTATGATGTGCACTATTAAAACAAGAGAAAGAGTACAATGGCAGGCGCACCATCACAGTCAACCTTCAATGTGGAGACAGTACTCAATGAATGAATGAATAAGTTTACAACAGGATACCTTTTTATGAAAATATAAAGAGTAACGATGCTTTCAAAAAAGCAATTGCAAACTAATAGAACAATGTGAACGTAAAGGCGCACCATTTTTATAGAAAGCAACATGTTCAATGCAACAGTACGAACGATCAGGATGCTGAGGATGGTCACTTTGTTGGTTGCTGGAATGGTAGCTGAGCAGATATGGGAATACCATACAGTCAAGTTATTCCATTCTAAAATCTAATTATATACTAAATATATTTTTCATTTAAGAAAAACAGACGTAAAAAATAACTACAGTAAAGTCTCGATTATCCGGAATGCTCGGGGAAGAACCCATTCTGGATAATTGAATTTTTCTGGATAATCGAGAGTAAGAAAACCAAACTCAAAATTTATGAAAAAACATGATTGAAAAATTGCAATGCTCAGAAATATTTAAATTCGTGTGACATTCACTAGCTTTCTCTATCAACATGGGTCCTGATATTGGCATTCCTTTTCTTCTTCTTTCAGAAAAACCACACATAAAGGACGTCGTCGAGTTTTTCAAATTTTGGCCGTTTCATACTTCGTCTCTGGTGTATATTGTTGCTGCTTTCAGACTCCGACGCAAACTTAAACAACTCATCTTTTTGATTTCGTATGTCATATAATGTTGAAGAGGCTATGCCAAATTCAGTCATCAAAACGTTGCGATTAACGCCTTTTTCAAGTCTACTAGCGATTTCAATCTTCTGGTTCAGTGTCAATACAGTTCGCTTGCGTTTACCTTTGCGGGAAATTGAGGTGTGGTTTGCACTCGCAGAGGCCATTATTTAACACAAAAATGTATTCCGTTAAAAAGTATGCACACATGCGTTTATAGCATATCATGTATAATTTATACTGATGGAACGAATTTCAGCTTGCACAAATGTCTGAGACAAACTAACGTCAAACTCTGTATCTTACTCTTTTTGAATTTCCAGTCGGTAATTTTTGAACCCCTCCCCCTTTCTTCTCACCATCTCTATGTCACTGCACGCCGGCTGCTCAACCTTTGATTTATAATCATCAAAGTTATGGGCTCTTCAATTTTCACAAACAATACGTCTGCTTCTAATGTTCGGTCAGACTGTCAAACGCCATATTTTTGACAAATTCATGACCAACTTTAGATCTAAAGCAGGCTATGAGAAAATTAAGCAAATTTGTAAAATCATGTAGATAAGTGTTTTTGGCACGACTAAGATTTCCCGACAAAAACATTTAGTCGGGGGGAAAAAGTGAAGATATAGACTGTCTGTCGCTTTTACTTGGAATATTTGGAGACACAATGTCTGGATTGAATAAAATATGTTCGCTCCTATTTGAAGTATATCGGTTGGCTTACCACGGCAACAGCCGGGGTTCGTACCCTGGCGAGGACACCTGGGTTTTACTAATTCCCTAAAAATTAGTGGGAGCCGCGATAGCTCAGTGGTTAGTGAACTGGACTACTACGGACAAGGGGTAGGGTTCGATCCCAACCGACGGCTCCGGGTTCACCCAGCCTTAAAATGGGTACCGGATTTTTTCTGGGAAAGTAAAGCAGCACGGGCGTAATACCGACCACATTACCCCAAAAATCATGTGCTGAAGGTCTGTAAAATATAGGGTCACTAACACCATATTTCCCTATACGCCACTTGGCGTGACGGGGGGTACTTTACTTTTACTATTTGAAGTATATTACTGTAAATACACTATTGTAAACGCAATATTGTGTAATGATAGAGCCTGTAGAAGTAAGCGCAGCGCACAAACCGTGTTGTAGCGTTTTCGATTTCCGGATAAAGGCATTTAATTTAACTGAACAAAACATGATTCAAGCTTTCTCCCTATAATAATTAAAAAAAAAAAAAGTCCGTTAAATTGAGAATTCCGGATTATTGAGTACCGCATAATCGAGACTTTACTGTATTTGCAATGTTATCAGTATTCAGTGAGTTTTTCCTTAACATCCTTACCAAATAAATATATTTTTGTTTCAAGAAAAACAGACTAAAAAAATAACTGTTTGCTATGTTATCAGTAATCAGTGGGATTTTTCTTAACATCCTTACCATGAACAGTCAGGGAAATGTCCCTAGATGCAACACCTGCAGGGTTTGTTGCAGCACATGAATAGATTCCTGCATCTTTTAACGTTGCGGAGTTGATGGTTAAAGAGCCTCTTGGGGACATGAAGTACCCCCTTAATGGATCAGCGGCATCCAGGATAACCCCATCTTTCTTCCAAAGAACAGTTGGAGGAGGATCACCACTAGATTCACATTCTAACAATGCAGTTTGACCATAGAGAACTGTTACATCTGTTGGACCAGATTGCAGAGAAGGTGGATCTGAAAAGAACAAAAATATAATATATATATACTATATTATTATATATAATATATAGTTATAGTTAGTCGAAGGCCCTGGTATCACTGAAAATGAATGAAAATCCATAACTGTTCAACAGCCCATGCCAGTGGAATCATCTGAATTAACATCTCATCGAATATCCAAATAAAATGACAGGCAGCAGCAGTCCCTGTCATAGCGACTACAGCACACGCCAAAAGACATGAGGCCAAGCGGCACCGAAAGTGAACACAGCTGAACTGTCCTTCATCTTTGGTTGGATGGTTGGTTCTTTGGTTATGGAAGGCCCCGGTATCACTAAAAACGAATTAAAATTCATAATTGCTCAACCGCCCATGCCAGTGGAATCATCCGAATTACTAACTCATCTCCCAAACAAAGAAAGGTAGCTGTAGTCTCTATCATAGCAGTCTCAGCACACACCGAAAATCATCATTCATCATATGATATTATCATTCATCATAAGCAATCAGAATATAGAAACACCATCCAGATGAAAAGCACAGCTCACGGTGTGCACAGAGCACAAAACTCAGTTGCTCTGGGAGCAAGCCGACTTGGAATATGAGGAAACTGCAACAAGGAACATTTTTTAGGCAGTGCCTCAGCAGTTCCTGTTGCCTATCCACCATATTGACTGGAAGTTCATAATATATATGGAATCCTTAGGGATTTTATATAATAAATATAACATCTGTTAGTTGTATTTTTTTACGAACAGCTTCACTCCTGGCTGAATCTGCCAAAATTTGATCCACAATTCCAACCTCAGAAGAACTAAGAGGTAGTTGTCCTTTTATGTGTGATGGTGGACACACTTTCTTTTCTCTTCAGGCATTTGGCCTCTGATCTTTTCATCAAGGCAGTTCACCTCTCTATATTTAGCTTTTCATGCATCATGATCTGTAGCCAAATACAATTAGACAATATATATATATATATATATATATATATATATATATATATATATATATATATTCTTATATTTAAAACCATCATGAATACATCTGGACAGTGTCTTTTGGCAATTAAATATCATGTTGAATTACCAAAAGAAAAAGAAAAGAAAAAGAACATAAAAATTAGCTAATGAATTAAAAACAATACATTACTATTAATTAGTAAAGTGATAAAGCACGTCACATCACTTGAGGCTGATAGAAGACATGATGTGAAATGATATCATAGGAAGTAAAGAAGAACTAAAGAAAGTGAGTAAAATATATTTAGAAGAAAATGTATTAATGAATGAAAGAGTCAAAATGTAAAATGTATACTTACCATAGACAATAAGAGTAAAAACTTTATTGGCATCTCCAGCAATGTTTGAAGCTAAGCACTCATAGATAGCCTTGTCAGAGATAAGAGCTCTAGAAATGTATAAGTGATCTTGCTGCACTTGAACTCTCTGTGGATCAGGGCTCAAGGGCATGAAGTTCTGCTTCCAGGTAACTGTAGGACGGGGAATGCCACTCACTTCACACGGCAGATGTACTGATTCATTGACATTCACTTCATATGTTTCTTCCATACTACCAGAAATCCTTGGGGCAACTGTTAGAGATTGCAAAATTGATAAAACACTCAGGCATTTCAGGGTAATAAAATATGATCATTTAAACTGCTACATAAAATGTTAATATGTAACCTATTATCTCTAGAATTGTTTTACAATATTTCAAATAGTTTAGAATTGTATTTGCACAATAAAAGACAAGTGGAAAAATATTAAAACAGGTAAATGAATTTAAATATCTGGGAACAATGTTAACCTCAGATGGTAGATGTAAAACAGAGGTGAGATGCAGAATCATCATCATCATCATCATCATCAAGTACCGGGCCTAGTGGCGTAGGTGATCATGTCTCTCCACAACTTTCGATTTCGGCAGCTATTTATCATTTCTGTTGTTGACCTTCTGCCAAGCCATTCTCTTAAGCTGTCTGTTATTTTTTCTCTTTGCTTCCCTCTATCTCTTCGTCCCTCAACATTTCCATTTGTCATAATATATTCCAGCTGTTCCCTTCTCATTACATGGCCAAAAAATGATGATTGTTTCTTCCTAACATTGGAAATTAGCTCTCTTTTTGCTTTGACCTTTCTCAGAACCTCTTCATTACTCTTCTTAGCTGTCCATGGTATTCTCAACATTCTTCAGTAAGACCACATTTCTACAGACTCCAGTGATTTTCTTGTCTGTTGTCCTATTGTCCATGATTCGCATCCGTATGTTAAGACTGGCTCTACAGAACATTTAAGAACTCTTTTTTCTTGTTTCTATTGTCAAAAATGGATTGCACAGTATCTTCCTCATTTTCTGGAAAGCTGCTTTTGCCTGAGCCATTCTGCATCTCACCTCTATTGTACATCTTCCGTCTGAGGTTAACAATGTTCCCAAATATTTAAATTCATTGACCTGTTTTAATATTGTTACACTTGTCTTTATTTTTCACTGAGGTGATGTCTTTTTCTTTGTTGTTACCATTACCTCTGTCTTTTTGTTATTAAGGCTGAGTCCTTTATTTTTGCTTTCTTTCACAACAATGTCTATGTTAGTGAGGCTCTGTGTTAACCTACATTATAATAATAAGACACTATATTAGAAAAGTGAGCAACAAACCTTCAACAAATAGATTCAAATTCTTTTCCACTTCGCCAGCAACATTAGATGCCACACATTTATAATTAGCAGTATCATGAACATCAGCACTGAAAATCTCAAGAGCACCATCCATGCGGATATAATAGCGGATGTCAGTCAATGAAATTGGGTTACCATCTTTAAACCAAGTGAATGCTGCAGGAGGATCTGCAGTAACTGTGCAGGGTAGGAACACACTGCGGCCCTCGATGACTGAGAAATTTGTTTGCTTGTCTCCATCATTGTCAGTTACAAGCTTTGGAGGAACTGAAAATAAAAAACAATTTCCAGCCAGTTGCAGTCAACTTCATCTCCCTGAGCAAAAGCATTTTCAAATACACTCAATATTCTGTATATAAGCAAAGCAAAAAAAATGTATATTACTTTATAACAGGGATTGCTGTTAACTCTGTATATTTCGCCGCACTGTGCGTCATGCCAATTTTGGCAGCATACGTTTTGCTGCAAAGTGCGCCACTCTCAATTTGACTATTGTGAGCCATCATTAAACCATATTCTTTTTACATGTCTTATATCATCTTTATTTAAAAAAATGTGTACCCGACCTTGATGACGTGTTGAAATGTTGACGGCGCACAAATAATTGACAAGTGGCTGCTGCTTGACTCACCTGTGACACCGCCTTTAACCTTGAACATGTAGCTCATTAAACTTGAACTCTGTAGATTCTCTTGATATGATGTAACACCTTTCATGTAACACCTTTACGCGCCACTAACAGGAAAATGCACGTTCTGGTTCTAACAGCTAGGGTTCAGTAACCATGTCAGCCCTTGACTGAGTTTGTTGGACTGGACTTGTGATTTGCTACTTGATTAACAGCCTCCGACTTGACTGTTACTGTAGCTCATGACTGGCCAGGACACGCACTTCGTGTCCCTCGTAATCGTATAGTTAATGTACTTTGCGCTGTTGTTTTGATAATGCCTTCTCTGAGTTCGGAGGACTAGATCTTGTTAGCCCACCACAGGTTTCGTTTGTTGCTAGGCCACATACATACACAATACTGACAAGATTTAGCTAGTCAAAGGAACTCCAATTTTAAAAGCAAAACAACCCTGGTTTATTCATGAATCGTCACTCATGAACAACAGCTGCAACTTCAGCCAACACTCTGTTTCTCAGCTGCTCAACATATACAAATAAATATCATACACGAAGCTCACATGTGCCCCGATTCCTGTCGTTCCCTACTGTCAATTTGAAAACATTTCTGTAAATCTGGCTGGATCAACTCCTGATGCTACTTCATCTAATTGTCTTTAGGTTTAATCTAGAGCCACTGATCTAATCTTGAATAGTTCTTAATTTACACATTTCCTGCGTCGACTATTAGTTACATAAACTCACTGGAAAAACTTTAAACACTAACCCATGGAAGTTTTAATGATTTCCTCCCGAAATAAATGCCACTCAGTTCTATTCTGCTTGAGCTTACTCTAAGCTCAACACAATTTAACTAAACACTGAGAAAATATGCGAGTTCTGTCTCGCTCAGCTGTTAACTATAACTTTTAAACGTAACTGTTTCTGGTAACATAACATGGCTACTACTCAACGGTACCGGCTCACCAAACTGTCCGATCTAAGTCAGCGTCGTCTCTAGAATGCCCTTCTAACTTCAGGTTTTCACTAATCCCATTCCTGATCGTTACTCACATTTCTCACGAGAACTCAATGTTTTTATCTGCGTTAACTCTTACCACTTTCCCCGTGACTTCTACCATACTCCACCATTGTCATACAATCTGTAATCACTGCTACATCTTGGTATTGGTGAAATTCAATACCTTGTTCAATTGTCTAAAAATTCAGATACAATATGTTATGTGTTGATACATATAAATATGTATATTGATTCTTAACACCATGAACAATTTTGTCACTGAAATCTCTTCTGTTGCAGTGATAAAAAGCTTCCATATAGAAAGAGTTAACCTGAGACAGTACAGAAGTATCGGATTAAAAATGAATGTGGAACATTCTTTCAGTAACCCCTAAAGTCAAGGCAGGTGACATTTACAGCTTAGTCTTCTCTGAGATGAATGGAAAAATACAGGTGACAATGTCAAGTTGATACACATAACAGTCTTCATAAAAGAATTTCTTCTTGGCCAGTATGGTAAGGCGACTAAGTAAGGTTGGGCATGTGACTGGCTATTCTGTACTGTTAAAGCCAAAAAAACTTCACAACGATGGCACTGGATTGGACACACACTGTGGAAGCCAACTGAGAGTATTACACAACAGGCTCTTTTTTGGAATCCTCAAGAAAAAAGACAAAGAGGAAGACCAAAATATTCTTTGAGAAGACAGATGGAAGCAGAGATTAAGATGAGAAATGGACTGCCATAGGAGTACCAAAATCATGAAAGATCTCACAAATAGATTGTTCTAAGATTTTCTGGTCTAATCAGGCAAGAGAATGGAGTATTAATAGACATACTCCAAGTAGAAGTATTTGATTTTATATACAAGAGCTTTAATTTTAAATTGTGTAAACTATAAACAGTTTTAGAGTACATACCTAAAACATCTAAGTCAACAGTGTAGGTCTCATTGCCCCCAATGTTACTGGCCATGCAGACATACTCTCCATCATCTTCTTCCTTTGTGTCTGCAATAATCACCCGACCAGGCTCAATGTAGCGCACTCGTTCTGATTCCCGCAGGAGTTTTCCATTGCGCAGCCATGACAGCTTTGGTTTTGGTTTCCCAAGAAGCACTACACACTCTAGCTCAGCCATTTCTCCTTCAACTACCTTGACATATGGATTAGTGTAGGCTATCAGGGGGCGCACTGAAACAAAATTTAAAACAAAATTAATAGTATACTATATTGTATACAAATATCCCCCTTAACTAGTTGTAGGGACAGCCAATTCTGGGTGTTCAATAAAATTATGGCATCAAGAAATGAGGTTGTATAAAAAGGAATAACAGGAATGTACAAAAATAAAAGGGAATGACAAAAAAGAGGGACAAACTCATTGAAACACATAACATAAGATTGGTAATGCAATGGATCCCGGACACTCAAAAATACCTGGAAATGATAAGGCAGATACATTAGCTAAGAGAGGATGCAGACACACAGATACATACATCCATCATACTAGGCACAACCAAACAAGTCATAAACTCCAACAGTAGAGAGGGAGTGGTTAAATGGATGGGCCTTAGGGAAAACAGGGAGAGAGCTTTTAAATATATGGCAAGACCTAATCCACAAGACAACATCAACAACCTAACAAGTCATAAACTCCAACAGTAGGGAGGAGTGGCTGAATGGATGGGCCTTAGGGAAAACAGGGAGAGAACTTTTTAAACTGATGGCAAGACCAAATCCACAAGACAACATCAACAACCTAACAAGAAGAGACCAAACTACCATCTTCAGACTGAGAACAGGACATGTTATGCTGAATAAAAGAATACAAGAAAACCATACCCCAGTATGTCCACTCTGTAATCACCCACAAGAAACTGTAGAACACCACCTGTTTCAATGCCCAAGGCTCACCGACATCAGAACAACACTATTTCCTCAAAGACCCTCCAGATAGAACATTCTGTATAGAACCACAGCAGAACTTAGAAATACCTGCAGATATTGCTATAAGGCATTGGGCTGAAGGGCATCAGCTCAATGGTCGCTGGATCCATAACAACAACATCAACAACAAAAAAGAGGGAGCCATATGATGATGACAAAATGTGACCGTATTGTCAAATATTCTAAACAATGACATTTAACTCTTAGTTGTGTGAAAAGACAACCTTTGATGTTAAAAGAGATAGTTATTTATTAATTTTAATAAGTGTATAAACAACTTTAACCCTTAAATATGATACCACCAATCTGTGCCTGATATGTTTACAATACCAGTAGAAATTACGACCACTTAAATGTAACATTAGGTGCTTGAAATATAGTAATTTCTCTGAACTTTTGAAACACAGCTGTGCGTTCACACTAGGTGAGATACAGTCTTATATTTCCTGGCTTAGTTTGATGTCCTGAGTTTGACTCTATGGACTGGACATGTTACAATGTCTATTGGTATGGTCATCACAAGTCCATCAGTATATATGACTACCTCAGAAAATTATTCGCTGCATTCTCCAAGTTACAATGGGTTGTTTTCATGTCAGTGATGACCAAAGGAAATTTCCCTGATCACAGAAAAAAAAAAAAAAAAAAAGCTACATATTTTTTTTAAATTCACGATTTTTTTTTTCGCATTATACAAAATCGTATCTCATGAAATGGAAAAAAAATCAATAAAAACAAATCCAACATTCAGGGGTAACCATAAGTAGTAATTAGGAAAGTACACGGGGAATAATGTTCGACCACGGCAAAATGTCAAATTGTGAGGAACTTATGTTTGATGCAGCAATTTTTACTACGTAATCGTAACCTAGGGTTAATATGTTACGATGGATTTTTATTAATATCATTATCCCTTCATTCAGGTTGAACATGTGCCAAAAACCTAAATTGTCTTGTTTTAATTGTATTTAGTGGTTCTCTTTTTATTTTCAGTTGTTTTAAGACTTCATCGTTTGTTTTCTTTTCTTTCCATCCAATTCTACCAATTCTTCTATATATCCACATTTCAGAGGTCTCAATTTTCTATTATGTTTTCTTGTCTAATTTCCATGTTTCTGCACCATACAGGAATGTTGAGAAGATATAACATTTTGCTATTCTTAGTTTGAGTCATGGTGTTATTTGTTTTGATGTGAATATATTTTTCATGGCATTAAAATAACTTTTTGCAATTCTTATTTTTTTTGTTTATTTCAGTTTTACATTTTCCACTCACTGGTTATAATATGCCCAAGATAAGTTGTAGCTCTGAACTGTCTCCAGGTCTATTCCTTCAATTTTTATATCCACTGACAGCTATTTTACAAGCCCAAATTTTGACTATGTTGGATTTTGTCTTGTCCTTCTTTAACCACTGTAAAGCTGTAAGATAACCACTTAGTTGTTATCATCACTGCATTAATGGTTCAAATGTGTAATGATAAGTACACATTTTCACAAAGTAGATTATAATTATTATTTGTTTGCCATCAAAACATGTATGGGAGTAGCTTACCTATTCCTGTAACAGTGACAAAAGCTGCTGCCTCATCTATGCCAAAAGGATTCTGGGCTACACAGGTATATATGCCTTCATCACTTTGTTGGATGTCTGAAGATTTGGTAAGTTAAAAATATTTATAAATAATCTCACAAAGTCTGAGCTAATAATATATATATAAATAAATTGAAAAATTAATAAATTTAGTTTCATGGTGCTTTTAAATATTTTTTTCCATTGTAATAAGTGTACATGAGCGATTCAAGATTTTGTATTTCTAATATAAAGTTTCACTCATTTCTGAGTTCCACTAAATTTATTTATATTTAAATTAACAACAATTTATATTAAATATGATTCTATCCAAATTTCATTTTAAAAAGACATAAACAGAAATCTATATATAATGTACATAACTAACATACTGAATATTTCTAAACTTCCACTCGACAACTGCCGGAATCTGCCATTTAAATCTATAGGTCTTCCATCCCCTCTTCTCCAGCTAAGCTTTGGCAATGGACGACCTATTGCCTGGCATGGAAGGGATCCATTGGTTTCTATATCTATGCCAGTATTTTCTGGAGCTTGCACAATTTCTGGAACAGCTGAAAATAATCAAATATATTTCATAATTTTTTATATATATACGAAGCGCTTACAATGTAAAGGTATACCCATAGTATTACTGTCATTTGGAAGTGGAACGTAGGGTAGTGTTCTCTCCCTGGATGTTTTTCTTCTCTGACTAAAGGTCAAATAGCTTTTCTTTTTTTCAGCTTTAGCAATTGGAAGACATTTTTAAAACCCTGCTTTTTTCAGCTTTAGCAATTGGAAGACATTTTTAAAACTCTGCTTTTTTCAGCTTTAGCAATTGGAAGACATTTTTAAAACCCTGCTTTTTTCAGCTTTAGCAATTGGAAGACATTTTTAAAACCCTGCTTTTTTCAGCTTTAGCAATTGGAAGACATTTTTAAAACCCTGCTTTTTTCAGCTTTAGCAATTGGAAGACATTTTTAAAACCCTGCTTTTTTCAGCTTTAGCAATTGGAAGACATTTTTAAAACCCTGCTTTTTTCAGCTTTAGCAATTGGAAGACATTGTTAAAACCCTGCTTTTATCAGCTTTAGCAATTGGAAGACATTTTTAAAACCCTGCTTTTTTTAGCGAGCGCCTCCCCCTCTCCCCCCTTTTTTTTACAACTTGGCTAATCTGTCCTGAAATAAAACTAGATCATAATTAAAACTAGACCATAATTAAAACTAGATCATAATTAAAACTAGATCATAATTGAAACTAGATCATAAATAAAACTAGATCATAATTAAAACTAGATCATAAATAAAACTAGATCATAATTAAAACTAGATCATAATAAAAACTAGATCATAATTAAAACTAGACAAAGTAAACATCCTTCATCTTTAACTAAAAAAAAAAACAGCAGTGTTCTATTTCTAAAGTCTGCCAGGATTCAAAGGAGAGGGGGATGTGATGTGTGCGTGCACATATGTTAAAAAATGTGTGTATGTGTGCATGTCCTGAGGAACTGGGATCAAAGAAAAGGGGCAAGTACAGTCTCACATGGTATCAACCAATATCTAAACTCTAAGTTATACAATATGGAAAAATATAGAACTGTAAAGATAAAATATAGATTAAGATTATCCTTAACTTCTTCATTGTTCACTTAAAATATTACATTTCACAGTCTGAGGTTTTGCACCTTATAATCATGTGCATCCAATGTCTTCATGTATCTGTGATTGTGTCCCTAGTCTATAGTTTAGCTTCACCTTTCGCAAGGCATCAGTTATTTGTAAACCACAAAGATCATGTTTCTGAGCTGAGTGAGAGATTTATTATTAGAAATAAATGAAGATATTTTGTGACATCTGAAGCTAATTTACACTAAATTAAATAAATGTCAATTTCACTTATACTTGACCTATTCACTTATACCTAGTGTAATGTGGTGAGTTGCCTGGTTTTAGTGTGATACACTATGACTTTATAATAAATGTCACTGCAAGATTTCTGTAATCACCATCACTGAGTGCCATCTCCACAACGAAGGTTGGCTACCATGGAGCACCATTCTGCTCTGTCTCTTGCTTTGATAGTTTAGGTTGTTATAGGCTGATTTGTTCATCTTTTGACGTTAATTGTCCATGTTAGTCTTAGGTCTGCCTCTGTCTCTTTTAAATTGTATTTTCCCTTCCAAGATTACTTATAGCAGGCTGCTGTGTCTTTTAACATGCTCCAAAAATTTCATTTGTCTTGTTTGAATTGTATTAAGTAATTCTCTTTTCATTTTTAGTTGTTTTAAGACTTCATCATTTGTTTTATTTTCTTTCCAAATTCTACCTATTCTTCTATATATCTACATTTCAAAGGCTTCAATTTTCTGTTCTGTTTTCTTGTCTAAGTCCATGTTTCTGCACCATACAGGAATATTGAGAAAATATACCATTTTGCTATTCTTAGTTTTAGCCCTGGTGTTATTTGTTTTGATGTGAGTATATCTTTCATGGCATTAAAATAAATGTTTGCCTTTCCTATTCTTTTGCTTATTTCAGTTTTATATTTTCCATCACTGGTTATAGTACGTCCAATGTAGCTGTAGCTCTGAACTGTCTCCAGGTCTATTCCTTCAATTTTGATATGTACTTATAGGTTTTGAGTATTTTCTTCGTTTATGATCATAGTTTTAGTCTTTTTGATATTCGTATCTAATCCATATTTTTTGCTTGTCATGTTTATTTCATTAAGTAATTGTTATAGATCTGTATGATTTTCTGCTAGTAATACAATATCTTCAGCATATCTTAGGTTATTGATTATCTTTCCATTTTTGTTTAGACCTGGCATCTGTATGATGTTTTTCAACATTTGATCAGTGTATAAATTGAACAAGGTTGGTGATAGGATGCATCCCTGTCTTACTCTTCTTTTTATGTCAATGGGTGTAAAGTTTTCTTTGATATATTTTATTATTGATGCTTGCTCCCAGTATAAATTACATATTAGTCCTATGTCCGTGTCATCTAGATGTACATCTTTTAGGCATTCTATAAGTTGTTTATGGTGTATTCTATCACAAGCTTTGGTGTAGTCTATGAAGCAGGCATATATTAGTTTGTTTACTTCTGTGTACTTTTCAATTAATGTTGTCATGCAGAATATGGTTTCTTTTGTCCTACTGTTTTTCCTAAATCCAAATTGCTGCTCATTTAATTCAATATTGATTTTATTCCGAATCCTTCCTTGCATAACTTTTAGTAAGATTTTTGTTATATGGCTCAATAGGCTTATTGTTCTTAGTTTTTTGTGTTAGTTTGGTTTAGTTTAATTTGTTAAACAGAATAAAGTTGTTGGTTTTATTACAGAGAAGTCAACCATGTTCAATCAAAGGTAGCATAAACTTACATCCAACTTCTAATGTCAGTGTTGCAGAATCTGAACCAGCTTCATTTTGAACAACACAACGATACTCTCCTGCATCAGATTCCATGACATTTGAAATTATCAACATCCCAGAACGGGTGACATCAACATTGTAAGCTGACTGGAGCTGAAAGTAAAACAATAGTCTGTTATAAGCATGGTTGTAATGTTCTAAACTTAACAGTGTTGTTACTGCTGAATATAAAAAAAAAACTTTACTCAATAGATATTAAGAAATTCACCACCAAGTTATTTTAGCCTGTGAGACACAAAAGACAAAGCAGAAAGATCAAAACACAACACAAAGAGCCTTCAATAAACATTGCGAGGACACCAGACACAAAGGCCGACCATGAAAAAGAGGGATTGACGGAATATTACAAACACTAAGAAACATAACAGCAGTAGAGTCAAACAGAAGAGCAAAAGACTGCAAATTATATCACCCCCTCAATGCCTAAAAGCAAATGAGGAAGGAAAAAAGACAATGAAGACACAAATGACAGACAGATGGCCTATTTGGAAACGGATATAAGTACATCTTGGTTCTAAAATCAGTTATTATACACCCTTGTTATATCAATTGTTCTATATACTTGCAAAACATGGACTCTTACTGTAGAGTTACAGAAGAAAACTTCTTACAAGGACATATGTGGAATTCACTCTTTATTCCAGTAGAAAAATATAAATGGAAATTTACCACAAGAACCTTAACCTTACTCATAATTTATTTGTATAGATGTAAATTCAATTTATCAATATATTTAACTTGTGACATTATACACTATGCCATAAACACTGATTAAAGAGGCATAACATATCTTTGAATCCACTTTTGAAATAGGGGAGTATCTCATTATCATTAGTGTTCACAACCAGTTATGTGCATGCACTTACAACATATTGATGGTTTACAGCAAGCTGCAATATTTAAACATTTCAGCCTGACAGATCTGCTGCGATCCCACTTCTCTCTAGTAAAAGTAAAGTAAAGTACCCGCGTCACGCCAAGTGGCGTATAGGGAAATATGGTGTTAGTGACCCTATATTTTACAGACCTTCAGCACATGATTTTTGGGGTAATGTGGTCAGTATTACGCCCGTGCTGCTTTACTTTCCCAGAAAAAAATCCGGTACCCATTTAAGGCTGGGTGAACCCGGAAGCCGTCGGTTGGGATCGAACCCTACCCCTTGTCCGTGGTAGTCCAGTTCACTAACCACTGAGCTATCGCGGCTCCCACTTCTCTCTAGTAGTAACATCTATCTATCTATCTAATGTCCTTTCGAGCCGAAGACGGCACATAGGGCAGAACCACAATCTCAAAAACAGAAACCTTGCGTGCCAAAGTGGCACATATTGCAGAGATCACTGCTTCTAAAATCTATGGCGCTGTTTCCATAACAATACTTTTTACAATGACAGCTTGTCAAGCCATCGATCAACCTCCTTAGTCGCCTCTTACGACATGCCTGGAAGGTCACAGTGTCACTATTCTTTACTTCCCTCATAATGAGGCCCCGGTAACACACAGGAAAGTAGTAACATGCATATACATATATACTGTGGTCCCAGACATCAAATTAGCATGGGTTTAATCTGCATCACCAAATTTGAGATGGTCTCATTCTTCAACACAGGACAGGATTCTCACATCATCGGTATGTTGAATATGTCGTTTATTCAAGTAGTAGACATATTTCTTATCGATCAATGATTCTTTTTGACTCCCATTTTAATCCTAGATTACAACACCTATCCCATGAGTCATGTCTGTACGACACCTTAATAAAAATTATGAACACTAAATGTTACATTTGAAGCTTCTAAAAAGTATTTTCTGTGAACTTTTGCTACACAGCTGTGTGTTTATACTAAAAGAGAAACGAGAATTGGATGTGGTAATCATTTCCTGGTTTATTTTCGATTTATGGCCTGAAATTCCACCGTATGGCGCTGTGGGAACTGGAGGTCTTACGTTGTCTATTCACACGTCAGCTGTGAGTCCATCATTTGAGCCATATATTCTGCTTCCTCTCAGCACCAATCACTTCCTATCCCATGTTACAAAGGTTTGTTTGATGCCAACAACTGAATAAATTTCTCCAATCACAAGAAAATAAAATGAATTTCTTGAAAATTGGGAAAATTTATTTAAAAAAAAAAAAAAAAAAAAAAAAAAAAAAGCAGCTTTCGACACTTTGTAATTTTTAGAAAATGCACATGGTGTTTGAAAAAAAAATATCTAACATCAAAGGAAACAAATTCAATGCTCAGGGGTTGCCGCAAGTAATAATTAGGAAGGTATAAGTAGGTGGAACTGTATGCCCATAGCAAACTGTTGTATTCCAAGAATTTGTATTTTAAGTTCATAAATTTTACAAATGCGTCGTAAGATAGGGTCAAACTTTAATATAATTCACAGAGTCCATGAATATATAGAATATGAATATATCAATGTTAATGTGTGCCTTGCCTTTCTATCAGACTGATACCAGGTGGTGTTTGGAATAGGGATCCCATCAGCAATGCATGACAGCCTTGCATCATCACCAACAGCAACTAGTAGTTTACTCTCAAACTCCCTTACACGTGGTGCCTCTGCAATACATTCAAATATTAAATGACCTCTGTTATCAACTCCTTAAAAGTATTAAGAAACCAATGTAATGGAAACAGTTATAGCAATTATGTTCTGTCGTTTATTTAAAGAGTAACAACAAATCAGCTGGGGGACGCATTGTAGCATAGTAGATAACACACAGACTTAGCATTAAGCACACACACACAAAATAAAAAGAGAATGCCACTTTTGAGTCTTCTTCTTTCCTTCCTCATTTGCTTTTCAGTGCTAAAGGGAGATACAATTTGCAGTCTTTTGCTCTTCTGTTCGCCTCTGTTGCTGTTATGTTTCCAAATGCTTCTAATATTCCATCAACCCATCTTTCTTGTGGTTGACCCTTGGGTCTGGTGTTCTAACTATATTTATTGAAGGCTCATTGTGTTTCAAGACAGCTCAGCTAAAAAAAAATGTGTACATGACTTGTTGAGTTGGGGAGATATTAACAGCAAGGAAACTAAGAGAACTGGCACTCTCACATTGAAATTCTGTTTCCTGGAACAGATAAATACAATTAAATTCTGTTTCCTGGAACAGATAAGTACAATACTTCACTCCTCTATGATTTAAATTCAACAGGACATTTTTTTTTGTTTTTTTCGTTCACCAGTTTTTACCCCTGACGAAGTCTCTAGGAACTGAATTTTGCATATTAATCCATTTTTCCCTAGCACAGGGTATGCTTTATGCAGGGTAAAAAATGTGTATGCAAAGGGGTCCTTGCCGCACAGGCAGATAACTCCGTCTTCGGAGGTACTCATATTTTTTCCGCTATGAGTAATTGACGTTTCAAGCCGAACCTCAACTGCTGAGACCAGGGGTGGTTGCCACAGAGAGAAAACATTTTTTAAAATTCCCAGCTAGCGCAGCCAGGATTTGAACCCACAACCTCTCTGTCTGGAGGCTGATGTCTTGCCTCGAGACCAATCAGTACCCCAGATATCTTTTCATAGCCAAGGTATAGTTTTACTACTTACCAATATACACAAGTCTTGACTTTGTTGAGGCTGTACCAGCTGAATTCACGGCAAGGCATTCATATTCTCCTTCATCAGATGGTTTAAGGTTTTTGAAAGAAATGTATCCTCCGTCTATGTGAATACGTCCACCCGTTGGCAGAGCATCTCCATCTTGCTGCCACAAGAATGTTGGCTCAGGGTATCCACCAGCAATACACGTGAAGTTACGAGTTGTGCCAGCAACGAATGTTTGTTCTCTGGGAGTTATCTGAGCTACTGGTGGAACTGGATAAATACATGAGTAATGGCAAAAGTTAGGTTCAGGTGTTGCATTAAATAGTGGACAATAAATTGTTAAGCTCAAGGACTTGATATAGAAATAGACAGCGGTAAAGAGTTAACAGCAGAGGTTGGGTGTTAAAATGGATTATGGGAGAGGGAGAAAAAGAGTGAGAGTGTATGTGTGTGTGTGTATTTGTGTGTACGTGCATGTGTGTTGATTAACTAGTTGGATGTTAAAATAGATTAAGTGAGTGAGTTGAGTTGAGCTGAGCTTAGCTTATATTTAATTGAAGGCCCTGGTATGACTGCAAATGAACTAAAATTCATAATTGCTCAACCACCTGTGCCAGTGTAATCATCCAAATTAACATCTCATCTCATTGAAGGATCCAAACAAAGAAAGGTAGCTTCAGACCCATCATAGCAGCCACAGCACACACCAAAAGATATAAGGCGTAGCCACACCGAAAGTGAACACAACTATCTGTCCTTCATCATATGATATCATCATTCATCGTAAGCAATCAGAATATTGAAACACAAACCGGAAGAAAAACAGAGCTCACGGTGTGCACAGAGCACTAAACTCAGTAGCCACGGAAGCAAGCCAGACTTGGAATATGAGGAAACTGCAACAAGGAACACTTTTCAGACAGAGCCTCAATGGTTCCTGCCGCATATCAACCAAATTGATCAGAAGTCTGGAAGTCAACTTAGCTTAGCTTAGCTTAGTTAGTTAATTAGTCAGTTAGTTTGATGTTGAAATGGTTGATGGCAAAAAATTAACATCAGGAATTACGTAGATATAAGAATGAATAAAGGTAAAAAGTTAACATCCTGGGTTAGATGTGGAAATGGATGATAGCAAACAATTAACATTAAGGGTTAGATTATTATAGAGGCCCATTGGTGCAGGGATACTTGAATATATTATGTGAGCAATGACTTAGTGGCTTGCTAACTTGCAACTGGACCCTAGTTCAGCTCTCTCATTTTAATTCTGCTGAACTTATTCTGCGCCATGTCCTTGTGTGCCTGGCCTGTGAAATAATAAACCTGGAGACCAATTATGACATCTTACAGACTTGACGACAATGGAGACACCAATAAGATTGACTCGTATGGTAATGAAATGTCAGGAGACTGGCCCAAACACAATTAATTAAAATTTAATTTAATTAAACTGCATGCATTCACCATACTTACTTCATCCATTCTGAATCTCTATCATGATACAACTGCTGTTAGTCATTCTGTTCTACCTAAGACTAATCAAACCTTTCAGATTATTAACACTGTCCAAGATAGATCGAAAATTCTAAATCTTGCGAATCTAACCTAACTAGATCTTTCTAAGTAATAATGACTGCTACTCTACAACTGAAACTATCTACACTACTACAATCTACCAGATGTCAGCCGTCCAATATGTTATCTTCATCTTGCCAATCCCCTATCTACATCTACAAACACATCTTGCTTCTTAAAGATACATGTAACGTCTGTTCAATTTCTCACAAAGAAATTGTTTTATTGTATTCAATCACATTGAGGTTCCAGATATTTCATGGGATGAACCTCAACTGACCACCAGCTCAGCTGTTAATGTTTTATGTCTTTATGACTACTAACCTAAAATCTGGTACAAGATATTAAAAAAGACTATCATATTTCCTTCCTCATCCCGCAACCCTGGGGGTCATTAAGACACCACTGATAGATCTCATTGACCTTCTCCATTGATCTCTATCTACAGTCATTCTTTTGAACTCTGTGAAGCCAAGGTTTAATGAAGCAAGGTCTCATGTGGCAAACATCAGGAAGGAGGAAAAGAGGCCAACCGCCAGAGAAACACTACGAACATTGTTGATCAGGGAGGCAAAGGCAGCAAGAATTGGCTACCTCAATGAGACTGAAATGCTTACACAGAACAGAGACAGGTGGCGAGATGAAATATATATATATATATATATATATATATATATATATATATATATATATATATATATATATATATTTATATATGATCATAATTAGTTTGTACTCAAAGTTAGATATAGACATGGAAGCTAACAAATTGTTAAGATCTTAGTTTAATGCAAAAACTGCAAGAAGAAATGAACAGCAGAGTAAAGTTCACCTCAGATTGGCTTTAGGTTTGAGACAAAAACACGTATGGAGTTCTAGAAAGATGGATGACGATTGCAAATAAATGGATGTGGCTGATCTGCTAAGAGACACAGAAAGGAAATTCATAATCTAAAAACAACACAGTTTTTTGATTTAGTTAATTACTAGCAATTTAACCTGTAAGATTGTTTAGTACATGTAAAAGCAATGAATAAATAAAACAAAATAAAGTGCCCTGTTACGCCAAGTGGCGTATAGGGAATATGGTGTTAGTGCCTATATTTTTTTGGAGACATTCAGCACATGATTTTTTAGGTAATGTGGTCAGTATTATGCCCATTATTATACATTTGAGGTAATGTGGTACCCATTAAGGCTGGGTGTACCTGGAAGCCGTCGATCAGACTGGAACCCATTTTCTTGTCCTTTGCAGTTCAGTTCACTAACCATTGAGTTATCGTGGCTCTGAATGAATAAATACCAGTTACAATTATCCTGATGCATCATTTCAAAGATAGTTCCAGAACTTTCACATTTCCTTAATTCAGCTACTCTGTGACATCTTTTGGTCTACTTACACATATTTAACTTTTATTTTTTTAATTAGGTGTGTGCATCTAAGTATATACAAAATACATACAAACATATGTCACAAAATAGTTTCACCTTTAAGCTTCAAGGACAATGTTTCCGTTGTAGAACCTCCTTCATTATTTGCTGTACAACTGTATGTACCCTCATCATGTCTGCCAACATTTCTGTTAATATGAAATAATCACTCGATAATTCAATAAATATTTAATTACATACAAAATATAAAACAATCACTTGATAGTTCAATAAATATTTAATTACATACATACAAATATTTTAAACAAACAGATACAGTTGACTCTTGATTATCCAGCAGCAGATTAATCTGGGAAGCAAATTATCTGGGAGACCTTCATCAAAAACTTGAAAAAAAAAATTCTTCTACTTTTAAATAAATCTATCAAACTGAAACAAATATGTGAGCTCATATCTGACTAAAGATGTAATTTTTCAGAAAATAAAATCATTATATGTATATAAATATCACATCTGAAGTCAGTGATGTTACTACAGTGTGTTTCTGATGCCAATTTGTGAGTATTATACAACAGGCCCTTTTTGGAATCCCCAAGGAAAAAGACAAAGAGGAAGACCAAAATATTCTTGGAAAAGACAGATGGAGGCAGAGATGAAGATGATGGAGAAGATAATGAATGACTTTAAAAGAATGGCAAGAAACAGAACGGCCTGGAAAGTGTTTGCTGAAGACCTATGTTCAACAGGCCACGATAGCTCAGTGGTTAGTGAACTGGACTATAAAGGACATGAGGTAGGGTTCGATCCCAACTGATGGCTTCCAGTTCACCTAGCCTTTAATGAGTACCGGGTTTTTTTCTTGGAAAGTAAAGTGGCATGGGCGTAATACCGACCACTTTACCTCAAAAATCATGTGCCAAAGGTCTGTAAAATTTATGGTCACTAACACCATATTCCCTATACACCACTTGGCGTGACGGAGGTACTTTACTTTTTTTTTTTTTTTTTTACTTATGTTCAACAGAGAACTGAAAGGTAGAAGAAGAAGCAGGACTTTTGTTATCCAGGATTTCCCATTCATTCTGGACAATCTAGTCTAACAACATGCAAATTAGCACCTACAGATTGTATCCAAAAGAAACTCACGTGATTATCAAAGAATCATTATCATATGCTCGTATCCTCGGGTCTAGAGTCAAAGAACCATAATGATTGCTGCGTTTCCAGGTCATATTGTATCGTACGCTACTGAAGGCAGTGCATGATAAAATGGCAGTCTCTCCAGGCAGGACAGACACATTTTGTGGAGGCAGGACCACAGGAGCTGGATCTAAAACAAACAAAATATTAAGTGAAAGAGAATTATTATTGTGTTTGAAAATCAAACATTCAGATTTTTAAATCTTCATCTGCTTATCAGTGGATTGTGGTGGACTGTTTATATCTTGTTGTCTGTTGCATCAGTCTTCAGCTTGTTTATTTATTAGGGACTGCTTCCCCAGCCTTTTGGTTTTCCTGACCATCGTGAAAGTCAGACGATGGTTTGTAGTCAGAGTTCTCTCTTTCTATCTATCTATCTATCTATTGACCTTTCGAGCCGTAACCGGCCCATAGGGCGTAGACCAAGATACACCTTCTCCTATATGAATTTTTGTTCTAGCAGTTTTCTTTTAAAGATATTTTATCAAATCTCGCCATCTGTCTCTGTTCTGTGCAAGCAGTTCTATCTCATTGAGGGAGCCGAAGACAACCCGACAACCTTTCTCTCTTTCAGGAAAGTAAAATTAGCAGAATAATGTTTCTTCTCCTACTAAAATATGTGTAAAGTTTTCCTTCTCTTGGACATTGAATATTTGACAGAACTAACATGCTCCTCATGCATAGACTTTTTAATTAGATTTTCTTCTTGGACTTTGCTTTACAAGGGAAATATTTTAATAATGATGTTTGTTAACTATTTATAACATTTCCTAAACATTGTTCCGAATTGTAACTGTCAAGTAGCTAACAAACCAATCTTTTACAAAGTGTTTTTTTTTCTAAAGTAAAGCTGTAAGACCTCAAAGGAGGCTAAGTGGCATACAGAAAATAAAATGAGAGAAGGGAGAAAGGACTATGATTAGTGAAGCTATGATGAAAGAAAGTTTGTTGCTTGCAACTGACTGTTCATGTTTCACAAAAGAATGTTGTTTAGTTGTAAAGTGCTACACCCGGCTTGCAGTTGTAGCTACTGAATTTAGTGCTCTGTGCACACTGTGAGCTGTGTTTTTCATCCAGATCATGTTTGGATATTCTGAATGCTTACGATGAATGATGATATTGTATGATAATGGACAGTTCAGCTGTGTTCATGTTCGATGCTGCTCGGCTTTATGGCTTTTGACATGTGCTGTAGCTGCTATGATGGGGGCAGTACCTGATATGATGGGGGCTGCAGCTGCCTTTCTTTGTTTGGATCCTCGATTGAGATGAGTTTTAATTGGAATGATTCCACTGGCATAGGTGGTTGAGCAATTATGGATTTTAATTTGTTTGCACTGATATCAGTCTTCGACTAACCATAACCATAAACTGCTACACAAGGTAACTAACATGTTTTTTTCATATGTGAGTGACAAAAGGAATGAACTTGTATCCTTTACTTTCAACTATTTCATATTTACATACAGAAGGGGTTTGTGAACCCCTTTATTACATTGGTCAAAACAAACTCAACAAAGGCGGGAATCAAACACTGACTGCCTAGTCAACAAATTCTTACTTTCATTTTATCTTCAGCATCAAAGGGGAGATATAAATTTATAATAGAATTTTAAATAGTGTAGAGTGTGTTTTTTTTCTTAGAAGATGGACCAGATACTTAATTCTAAAATGTAAAAAGTAAGTAAAGAGCCCCATCACGCCAAGTGACGTATAGGGAATATTGTATTCATCATCATCATCGAGTGACATCTCTGCAACGAAGGTTGGCTACCATGGAGCTCCATTCTGCTCTGTCTCTTGCTTTGATGGTGCAGGTTGTCAAAATATGGTGTTAGTGACCATAAATTTTACAGACCTTTGGCACATGATTTTTGGGGTAATGTGGTCAATATTACGCCCATGCCGCTTTACTTGCCCAGAAAAAAAATCAGGTACCCATTTAAGGCTGGGTGAACCTGGAAGCCGTCGATCAGGATCGAACCTGACCTCTTGTCCTTTGTAGTCCAGTTCAATAATCACTGAGCTATCGCAGCTCCATAACTTTAAAATGTAAACACCTCAAAAGTTTATTGTTATTAATGTGCTGCCATGAGTTGATGTGGGCAAGGTGCACTTTTACTCTTTATGTGGCGGGTCATAATGGCTTTCTTGATATCCCCAGCTCTTACTGGAGAAGTTGGGAGCTGCGATAGCTCAGTGGTTAGTGAACTGGACTACAAAGGACAAGAGGTAGGGTTCGATCCCAACCGATGGCTTCCGGTTCAGCCAGCTTTTAATGGGTACCAGATTTTTTTCTGGGAAAGTAAAGCGGCACGGGCATAATACCGATCACATTATCCCAAAAATCATGTGCCGAAGGTCTGTAAAATTTATGGTCACTAACACCATATTCCCTATACGCTACTTGGCGTGACGGGGTAGTTTACTTTTTCTTTTTTTTTTTTTACTTTTTACTGGAGAAGTTGGAATTCATTTAGTCCCTGGTTATGCTGGGAAACTACTAGTCCAGGATAGAGGTACTGGAATACTAGGTCTTCTATATCAGTAACAGCCACCACCACAACAGTGAACACAACGAATATCTCAAAAGTTGATAAATAATAAACTGGTTGCAAACATCTAGAAATCACACTCAGGGGAAAAAAAAAACATCCATTCATTGAGCTGAGTTAAGCCCACAATCTACAACAGACTTAGAAGGTTGGCAGAGGACAGATATATTGCTCAGGGAAATTAAAAACCATGATCAGCAAGTGAGTGCACCAATCACTCTGGCACAGTGACTTTAGTAACTAACAAAGCATGTCTGTTTTTCTTCTTGTGTTTAGACTTACCACTTATATCCAGGTATGTAGATGCAGCCTGGTTGCCAGCAGTACTGGTCGCATTACAGGTGTACTGTCCCTCGATATGGCTAGTAGCTCTTGGAATTTCTAGTGTCACATTGGCTGGATCACTTAAGATAACAAAATATATAGACAATCATGCAGAAACCAGCCATCAATTATATTATTATTATTATGAGGTAAATGTGATAAATCATGGTCAGTAAACTACTAAACAGAAAGAATAAGTGATAAGGACACCAATATGACTGACACTAACAGACTTTATATACATTGGGAGGGTGGAAGAGTAGAAAGGGTGGTCTTGAAATAAGACATTGGCATCTAGACAATTATGTCTTGTGTTTGCTTGCTTGCGTTCGCCTGATGACTAAAGGAGTATACCTCTTTATTATCCGCCCTTAAAAGGACGTTAAGTAGGTGTGTCTGCATTGTGTTGTGGTTTGCAGTATAACTGTGATATTTGCGCCATTCGGCCCAACACATCTGACTTCAGCATGTTATTTTTTAGTACCGGGTTGTCTTCCCTATTTCATCCCTACTCACTTGGCCAGACTAGACAGGTTAGTCTGTTACTAGAGGCACCACGGAGAGGTGGAGCAGGGCTGGATGGTTCTGGTTCACCGATCCTGGCGCAAGCCATCAGCTATGGGTAGCTGACAACTTCTAGCTCTGGTGCTGTGAGGCGCACCTTCTTGAGTTTGAATCTGTCGTAGGCGGTGTGAATTTTATCTTTAAATCCATCATTTATTCCTGATTCTACTTTCCTCTGGTCTCTGGAGAGTGAAATCTGACATTTAGCCCTCTCTGATAACTGTGAAAAACAGTATATTCCGTGTGTACTCTGCGCACGTTAAAGAACTCTTGGCTGTTAAAAGTCTAAAAGAGTGGGCCAAAAAAGACTTCTGTCTGGACAAAATTGGTTAAACAGAGTAATACTACCCATGCTGTCAAAGATGAATGTACTACCCATGCTGTTAAAGATGATGTATTGGGCTGAAAGGCACAGATGTTGCAGCTTGCTGTAAACTGGTGACACATCGCACACTTAACAGGTGTACATGAAGAAGTATATGGTAGGATGAATACTGTTCTAGTGCAGACAAAATGTTTCAATCCTCATGGTCCTAAAGCAGTGGTACTTTAACCAGTTTTGCTCTGTATTGTCTGTACGTCATTATTATTTTTTTTTGGTTGCTGAACTGATAGCATAGATTTTTTGGTCATGTTGGTATTACATATTACGGTTGTTAATGTGTGATACATCTATTGGACTATCTATATGTTATATGTATGTGAGTGAGATAGTTTTACTCCTTCTTAGCTATTTTATAACCTCAGCATTTCCAGAAATATTGAACTGTGAAGCAATCCACTGCTCTTTTGCGCTGTTCACATTATATGTGGAAACTTTCTCTTATGTCTTTAAGGCCTGTATTCCTATAGGTCTTCAGTTCTACAATTGATGTCCATAAAGAATACAATATTTGTTCTCCTCTCTTTCATTCTTCAAAATAATTGTATTCCTCTACTCTAAAGTTACTTTGGAAGAGAATGCCTGTTGCCACAAACAATCTTTCAGTGTTTGTCATGTTTTAAGCTAGTAAGACTTCTCCTCCATCTACACTGCTGTTTGATTTAATCTTAAAGTGGCATTTTAGTTATAATCAATGTTGCTACATGTATAGATGAAGATGTCCTGAGGAAACTACATTCTACTCATTCTTGAGATTGATATTTTATTGGAGTGGTTCAAATTTGCGACAATGCAAAAATGTGAATATTATAGAATATTTATGTTACTGGTACTTTAATTGAATAACATTTACGAGAACAAATATTTCAAAATTTATTCCTTTCTGGTGTAAAATAATCATAATTTAACCAAAAATATTGTAAAAATGTAAATTATTATATCTTCTCTTATGATCATTTTTAATGTACCAAAGCAAAATTATGGTCTAGCCATATTTCAGAACTGAGAACAATTATTAAGATTACTAAAATATCATCCACAAACAGTTGTGCCTGTTGCTTTCTATTGCTGGTTGACACTGATACGATTTTTGAATGTTTATGGAAGGCCCGGTATCACTGCAAACGAATTAAAAATCGTAACTGACTTTTGGAATGTATCTTGCTTGTAGGTTAAACTATCTTAAGTCTGGAAGTCAGATACACAATTGTATCATTTTGTTGTGTAGGATGTGTTAGCCAAATCACTTTCATGTTGAATACTCTACAAAGTCAACAGACAAAATACAACTACTCTGCATGTTATACTCACAAAGAGTATATCTTTAAGTAGTGATAATAATTATCCCTGATGTAGCATAGTGTTTGTCAATATGTTCATGTATAAACGAGGAAAGTGATAAGGGATATATATATATAGAGAGACTCTCACACTTAGACCGATCATTAAGGAAAGGAGATCATTATGAGAGATTAGAGATCATAATGAGATGGAGATCAGACAGATGATTAGACAGAAGACCAGAGCGGAGACACAAATCTTAAAGTTTAGCAAAGAAAGATAGAGATAAACATAGATTAGCGATAGCAAACAATAATTAACAGAGTACAATTAGTAATGCTGCGATTACTAATGAGAAGATAATAAATAGCAGATCTAGTAAGTCCACAACAGGACTAATGTTTCGACATCTAGAAATGTGTTTTTTGTGTTCTGTGATTTACTGATTCCAGGATTATGTGAGTTCGGTGGTTAGCTAGACCGCCCAATAATTTTATTATAATATCTGTACTTTATTATGTGATAATATAATTATTTAATTTAATTAATTATTATGTGATTATATTACTTGTGACTGTAGAAATGTGATCATAGTAAATAAATAAATATGTTTTCTTGTGATGGAATACCTCAAGAGTTTGTTTGACTGTTAAAAGTAGATGTTAATTGAATGTGATAAAGAAAGACGAACAGCCTATATCAGTATATGAAGTACGAACAAGCACGGCATGAGAGACATTACATTATATTCAAAATTTTAAGTAGTTCAACATGCGCCAAAGATAAAATATCAAGTACAAAGCGCTATCTTTTTACACATGTGCACATATTTATTATTCTTGTTTCTTTCCTCATTTGCTTTTCAGCATCAAGGAGAGATAGAATTTAAGGTCTTTTTGCTCTTCTGTTGGCCTCTGCTGCTGTTATATTTCCTAGTGTTTCTAATATTCCATTATTCCTTCATTTTTCATGGTTGGCTGTTATTTATTCTATCTATCTCTATCTATTGTCCTTTCGAGCCGAAGACGTCACATAGGGCAGAGATCGCTGCTTCTTAAATCTATGGCTCTTTTTCCATAACAATACTTTTTTACAATGACAGCTTGTCAAGTCATCAATCAACCTCCTTAGTCGCCTCATACAACATGCCTAAAGGTCACAGTGTCACTATTCTTTACTTCCCTCATTATGAGGCTCTGGTAACACATGGGAATTATTTATTAGGACAACCTAATTGTCAATATGAGAATACAAGATCATTTTAAAGTATTACTTTGTGCATTTTAACACAAAACCACCTTCTGAACTTAGCAACAAGTGAATGTTGACCAGGCGTAAACTTTAATAAAGAAATCAATAGATTAGTGCTGAAGTATATGTCTTCATAGGTGGCTTAGTTTTAATGAAAAAAAAAAAAAAACCAGAAACTGATTCTCTCCCTCACTTTTTATTATCTCAGTAAACTGTGACAAAAAAAGTATAATGTATTAAAATCTGATCAAAATAAAATTCTTATTTAAACAAATAATCAAATTAAAAAAAAAAAAGCCTAGGATTATTTTTTAACTTTATAGATGCATCGCACATTTACACTGATTAATTTGAACAAATTAACATATTTTGTAACATGAGCCAGAAAATACAGCTCTAGTAACTGGTGTGCTGAGCCCAAAAGCAGCTATTTGCTGCTTATAATTTATAGACGTTTTCGCAATCATTTCCGCTAAAACCTTGTAATTCTCTTAAAAATCACTTTTTTGAATTTGTGAACAAATTGTTCCAACAAAATGCATGTTTTAGATTAATTTTCATTTATTTTCTTGCTGTTATTTCCCTGTTTTCTTTTAATTCCCAAAAATGGCATGACTTTAGCTTGTTAAACCCCTTGTTAGTGAATGTGTTAGTGTATGATTATTGTTATGATAATGATGCTAAAATGGTAATTGTCATACTTGAAGAATAGGTCGTAGCCCTGCTGTTTTCCCTTATACCACCACTGAACTGTATATGGTATCAAACTGTAAACTTGGCATGTGATCACAGCTGTGGTATGAAAGAAACCACGAGTGGTTTCTGGCATCTGCACTCGTGGGGCTTTGGCTTTAAGAGGACTGATGGCTGTAGGTGTGGTTCTCTGCATGACAAAGCCCTTATCATCTGTGCCTGTGACCTAAGAGAGACAGCATAATAGGTTTCTAGTGATACAGATTACAGAGAATAACAAATTAATTTATATAAAAAAAAAATAAACATTTACAGATATTTAGACATTTCAGTTAACTTTTATGGAAAGTGCACAAACTAATTTCAAATTAATTACGTGTATGGAGAAAGATGTTCCATACTACAGCACTTTCATGTAACTGAAGCCATTGTGACTGACAAAGTGGAGAGTGGAATTATCTGCTCATAACATGTTTGGAGTTTTACTGCCAGGTAGGACATGTTCTCTTTCTGGCATTCACCAAATGGCTGGTAGGGGAATGAATAGTTCTCTGTTATCTGCCATTAAAAGGATGTTAAACCGGGATAGGAGAAATGAAACCAAAAAATATAGAAAAAAATGGTATGGTTAAAGCTTAAGTAGTATTAAGTGGATGACACAAATAAAAAAAAACATTTTAGCTCAATAGGCCTTCAGTTGGAACACACATACAACACACACACAAATAATAGCTTCCAAACCAATGCTGGCCACATTCAGCCTGCTGAAGGCCTATTGAGCCAAAACGTCATTCTAATTTGTGTCATCCACTTATTATGTAAAGCTTTAACCATACTGTTTTTTTCTATTTTTGTTTGTTTCATTTCTCCTTACAATTAGCTTTACTGTAGTTTTGCATTTATATGCATTTCTTTGCTTTGACCCTAAATGGACATAGTTATGTTCTGTTGTAAATGTGTCTTCCAGTCCAACACACCAGACTCTAGCACAGCATTTTTGATTACCGGGCTGCCTTCTCTCTTTGATTCCTACTCACTTGGCCAGACTGGATAGTCTGTTTCCAGGGGCACTGCTGGAAGGTGGAAATTGGTCTTGATCAACTGTGTTGTTCACCATTCCTGATGCATGCTGTCAATTGTGGGTCGCTGACCATATTCAGCTAGGTTGTCGGATGGACATCTTCTGTGACAAGTTATTTTACAGCAGATAATGTTTTAGGCTCAACAGCCCTTAAAAGCTGATATTTTGGATATTAGAGTTTTTTTTAGATTCTGGGAGAGAGGTCTGATGTGGCATTGATCGTAATCACATAACCCATAAATTGAGCTCATGACCATAAAAGAATATGAAAACTAACAGTAAATTCCACATAAATTAATGATGTGTTCTACATATTATTTACTTTTATGTGATTATCAAATATTTTCCAGAACTTTTAATTAATCATCATCATCATCATCAAGTACCAGGCCTGCTGGCATAGGTGATCATGTCTCTCCACAACTTTCGATCTCGACAGTTATTTATCATTTCTGTTGTTGACCTTCTGCCAAGCCATTCTCTTAAGCTGTCTGGTATTCTTTCTCTATCTCTTCATCCCTCAATTTTTCCAGTTGTTACAATATATTACAGTTGTTCTCTTCTCATTACATGGCCAAAAAATGATGATTGTCTCTTCCTAATATTGGAAATTAGTTCTCTTTTTGCTTTGACCTCTTTCAGAACTTTTTCATTACTCTTCTTAGCTGTCCACGGTATTCTCAACATTCTTCTGTAAAACCACATTTCTACGGACTCCAGTGATTTTCTTGTCTGTTGTCCTATTGTCCATGATTAACAAACTTTTATTTAGAATATGCTGTTTCACTGCTCTTTTTTTAGAGATGGATATGAAGTTTTGAGAGGCAAAAATACAACTGAATATAAGGAAAGTTAAACAGTTGGGCTATTCACTTCTTGGCTACTGGACTAGACAGTTTATTGCTAATCCTTGATCCACGATATCAGATGAATCGTGGTCTAAATGGACTGACCCATAGCTGGCTGTGGGTATCAAGATCAGTGAACCTACTCCCCTTTTCTACAATGAGCCTGGAAGCAAACTGACATGAGTAAGTGAGTAGAATGAGACGATGTAAAAAAGGTATTAAAAAATGCCATGATGATTTTGGATGTTTTGGTTTGGAAGATGTAGACATGCAGCTTCATGTTAACCATGATATATTGCACCAGTAGCCATTTAACCAAACTCTTGTAAATGTTGGTGACAAAGAGGAGTAGGCATTAGGTGAACACAAAGATGACAAAAAAACTAATTACTCTTTTATAATCTGATGTTTGATTTCTCTGATGAAGGTCTTTGGCAGTAATGTGAAATTCTATCTATCTATTGACCTTTCGAGCCGTAACCGGCCCATAGGGCGTAGACCAAGATACACCTTCTCCTATATGAATTTTTGTTCTAGCAGTTTTCTTTTAAAGATATTTTATCAAATCTCGCCATCTGTCTCTGTTCTGTGCAAGCAGTTCTATCTCATTGAGGGAGCCGATTCCTGCTGCTCTTGCCTCTCTCATCAATGTTCTTCTCAGTGTCTCCCTGGGTCTTCCTCTTTTTCTTTTACCTGTTGTTTCCCATATGAGGGCTTGCTTTGCTATTCGATTATTATCTCTTCTCATCACATGTCCAACGTATGACCATCGTCTTTTCTTTATTACTGAAGATATTAGTGGTTGATTGGCGATTTCTCTAATTTCCTCGTTTGTTTTGAATTCGTTCCATTCTATACCAAGTATTTTCCTTAGACATTTATTTTCGAATGCGTTCAACTTTGTTTCTATATCTCTTGTTGTTTTCCAGCTTTCACACGCATACGTAAGGGTTGATAGTACATTTGATTTGAATAGCCTAAGTTTTGTGTTTGTGCTAATGAGTTTTGATTTCCACAACTTTTCAAGGCTTCTGAAAGACATTGCTGCTTTAGCCAGTCTGATTCTAATTTCTTTGCTCGTATCCCCTTCTCGATCAATGTGACTTCCAAGATAGATGAAGTGATCGATCTCTTCTACTGGTTTGTTTTCCATGTATATTTTGTCACTTGTTGGAATTAAACTTTTCATGACTTTAGTCTTTTCATGATTGACCTCAAGCCCAATTTTGCTGGCTATTGATGATAGTTCATTTGTGTTTTCCTGCAATAAATGTGAAATTAAATTTTGCTTATTTAAAAAAAAATTATACCGGTGTTACATTGTCTGTTTTTTTGTTCCATTCATTCTACTTGATTTAATTTTTCTTTTCATAAAATAATTTAGCAAAATTTGTTTACATTACTATATAATAAAGGCTTATAAGTAATGTAGGAGCTTGGTCTTGTGCTCATGTAGAAAGTTTTCTTGTTTTACTTACTTCCATGAGTCAGACATAGTTTAGATTGTCAAAAGTTGAATCTTTATAACAAATAGTAAATAAGAAAATGATTATAATACTGAAGAGACCTAATGAGAAATTATGATTTTTGAAAAACTATTGGGAGTATTAAATACTATGGCCACGTCAAAAAACACAATGGGCTGGAAAGAACAATAATGGAAGGCATGATTCTTGGGCGACAGATCAGGTGCAGACCAAGATGAAAGTAGTTTCAAGACATCAAGGAGACCTTGAACATGACAAGAGAAGAAGTGGGAGATCTGGCTAGAGATAAATTCTTTCAGACGGGCTGTGGTAAATGTAACATTCTGCAAAGGACATGTGACCTGAAGATGATTGGAAGTATACATTAAACCAGTGACAGAGAAAAAGGCCCAAGAGTACACAGAGTTTTAGCTGTACAATATAGGGAAGATATGAAGCTACCTGTAAAGTATGACCACAGGCTAAGAAAAATGATGAGATTTTGTTGTTGTTCTCAAGACATCAAAAGTCATATTTGCATCTGATGTTTTTGCCAGGTTGCAGCGAAAGATAGGATAACAAATGTAAAAGGAGGAAAAAAAGAGGATACACTGTATCAAAAGCAATGATAATTAAAAAGTAAAGGTTTTCACCACGTCTTAATAAGTGTAAGGGGAATATGGTAGCAAACATATTTTTCCATGACCATGGCCACATCTTTGGGTGATATATATCATGTCAGGCTACCATGTATCATGACAGGGTGTCTTTTACTTCCCAGGAAAATCTCTGGTACTAATTTTTAGAGGGTGGGTGAGCAAAGACAAAGTGGCATGGACATTTTTTGAGAAAGGAGTCTAACCTACATGTCTAAAACAGAAGACAATTGTGATTCATGGCATGAGGAAGATCAAGGAGCATAAATAGACAACATAACAACATTCCTACAGTAGCAACAAAGGCCAATTTGACACAACAAAATCCCCTTATAAAGAACCTGCAGCTACTCATAATGCTTCACTGTTTAAATATTGGAGTAGGGGCAACCCCTACCAAAGGAGCAGTGAGATGTCTCCTTCCATCCCCTAGTGTACAGGACACCCTTTAGCAAGGTGGAGTATCCATTTAGTTTCAAGATCATGGTTACATGAACAGTAGAAGCAGGTGGTAAATGGTGTTGTGGGAGCTGTTGTTGACAAGTAGTGCTGATTCTGGTCTCCACTCTGTGACGGCAGACAGAGGACCTCAGTTTCAGAAGCAATGGTCGTGACCTTCAACTAATATAGTCACTGTAATCCTGGTGAGGAGGTGGCCCTCCCCAGCTATCATAGCCCATTAGACACAAATCACAGACGGACTCTCCGATTCCATACCAACTATTAAAGCAGCGAGAAGGAGAGGTGGGCAGAGAAAGAGATGGGAAGATAACTTCAGAGATTGGACAGGTTTCAACTTTGCAAAGTTCCAAAAAATGACTGAAGATATAGAGAAATGGAGAAAGTTGACAAAGTATGTCAGTGGTGCCTCAACTACCTCCAAGTTTATGGGATAAAAAAGAATTATACATAAGGTAATTATATGTAAGGTAAGCATTCCCTCAACACCTTAGGGTAAATGAGAAGTATCATGTTTATATCCATATTTTTAAAAGAACAATAAGTGGTATATCTTATGGGTAATGTGGTCATGCACAATAAACAAACGTAAATAAATGTGTTACAGACTGTGATCCTTTAAAGTATCAGATATAAATACACTAAATATTAGAACATTCAACAATACAGCACTTTACCTTGACATAGAAGTACTGATCTGGAGGTACAAAGGAGGATACATTGTAAAGAGTGCTAATGTTTGGATCACGAACCAATGGATACTTTGCAAGAGAATTCCCTCGCAAGTCTACAAGCTCAAGATCATTTAGAGTTGACGGGTACTCAATGCCAGTAGAGTTGATCAACACATGTGTTGGAATGCCTGCAAATAGAGATATATGTTAATAATTATATTCAATATTTACAATATAAAATATTATATTGTAACTCAGTTTTATATGTAACTCAGGACAATGTAACCAACTGAAATATTTTACAGTGCTCTAGACCACCTTCAGTTACAGTAACAATCAAGTATCAATAATTAAGGTAACTGGGATATACAACACAAAAATTGAGTTTTTAAAAAAACATTAGAAAGAAACAGTCAATATTTTTCTAGCACATCATGAGAAGAGGAAAGTTGGTAGACTTGGTTACAACTGGCAAAATACATGGAAAGAGAGATAATTGTGGAATGACAAGATCACCATAGCCAACCAGTATGGCACATGATCTTCTTCTTCCTTTCAGCTCCCTGTGGAGCATAGGTCTTCAACAAACACTTTCAAAGAAATTCTGTTTCTGGACATTCTTTTAAGATCATTCCATGTCTTCCCTATCAACTTAATTTCTGCTTCCACCTGTCTTCTCAGAGAACATATTGGTATTTCTCTTTGTCTCTTCCCCTGCAGTTGACTCCCTCAATATGTGCCCTATCCAGCACTAACCTTTTCGCTGTATCTCTTTGTCTATTGGTATTTGACTGGTACTTTTCCATAATTATATGTTGGTAATTTTGTCCTGCCATTTCCATCTTTCACTCTGCATAAGCATACATTAATGAAGGTCTGTATCTTCCTTATTGTCATTTTTGTTGTTCTCTGTGTTTCACAGCCATACAATAGCACTGATTTAACACTGGAGTTAAAAATTACATTAAAAAAAAAATTAACCTAATTTCTTTGGCACAAGATGATGAGACCTATTAGAGGAACTCACAACATCTGTATCCCAAAGCAAATATTTTATGGGGACTTTATAGAAGGATCGCTGCTTTGTAAGTAGATCAAAACTAGGATTAATAATGTTGGAAAAAATTAAAAAAATAGAAAAAAATGGTATGTAAGAAGCTTTACGTGATAAGTGGATGACACAGACTAAATGACGTTTCGGTCCAATAGGCCTTCTTGTTTTTTTTTTTTTTGTTCCTGCTGAAGGCCTATTGGGCCAAAACGTCGTTTAGTCTGTGTCGTCCACTTATCACGTAAAGCTTCTTACATACCATTTTTTTCTATTTTTTAATTTTTCCTCACATTCAGCTTTACTGCAGCTTCGCATTTTTATGCCTTAACCCTTTACTTGATTAATAAGGTTACTTGCAAGATACCTCTCAGAGAGTTTCCCATTGGTGAAAAAAGATTAGAAAAATCTGGCAGAAGATAATAGTATATGGAGAGCAAACCTAAGAAAGTGCCAAGATTTAAAAATGAAATGAGGTCAAAGTTAGAAGATAAAAGGCATAAGATAAAAGATATGAGAATCTGACATAAATCTCCCTTGCTCATTCTACTGCCAGAATCATCATTCAAACTTTAGCAAAACCAATCATGACAGAAGCTAAGCTGCTTGCAAAACATCATCTAGTGGTTACTGCTGCAAATCAACAACAGCCTGTTTTCAATTGTCAGTAAAAACAAAATTAACCATGCATACTCATTCACTCACCAATCCACACACACACTTTTTTACCTGAGTATTAAGTTAACTCCAATGAGACAGGAGAGGGTTATATACAATAATCTAAACAAATTATTATTTGAAATCATTTCTGAACAGCCAGAGCTTCATATTATACAAGATAAAAGCTCACAATATGAAAATCAAGTAATAAAAAGGTGCATTGATATACTTCAATAGAAAGAAGGTAAACATTAGATTACATGAGGTTAATTATCTTGTTCTAATTCAAAACTATGTCTCAGACCTTCTGTTGTGGCCACCCTTAAGTTAACAGCAATCAAAGAGAATGGGCATGAAAACATGATGATCCACAACAAAGCTGGCATGGATATTTTTTTTATGTTTAAGACTATAGAAAAGACAATGAAGAGCTATGAGATGTGCAATGGGCACTTATAGTGAAGACTTTGGGATTGATTAAAATTTAAAATGTGTTAAAATAATTACCAATTTATTAGAATGACATAGTAATTAATGAGAAATTAATATATAGGACTGGGAACCATGGTAGCTCAATGGTAAGTGAATTGGGCTGTTAAGGACAGAGGTCAGGTTCAATCCTGATTGATGGCTACCATGTTCACCCAACCTTAAATGGACACCAGATTTTATCTATAGAAAAGAAATGAAGCATAAAACTGACCTCATTGCCCCAAAAATAATGTGCCATAGGCCTATTATATGGGCATTAACACCATATTCTAGTTTGGCTCAGGCAAGAGCAGCTTTCCAAAGAATGAGGAAAATACTATGCAATCCATTTTTGACAATAGAAACAAGAAAAAGAGTTCTTAAATGTTATGTAGAGCCAGTTTTAACATATGGATGTGAATGATGGACAATAGGACAAAAGACAAGAAAATCACTGGAGCCTGTAGAAATGTGGTTTTACAGAAGAACGTTGAGAATACCATGGACAGCTAAGAAGAGTAATGAAAATGTTCTGCAAGAGGTCAAAGCAAAAAGAGAGCTAATTTCCAATATTAGGAAGAAACAATCAACATTTTTTGGCCATGTAACGAGAAGAGAACAACTGCAATATATTGTAACAACTGGAAAAATTGAGGGATGAAGAGATAAAGGGAAGCAAAGAGAAAAAATACCAGACAGCTTAAGAGAATTGCTTGGCAGAAGGTCAACAACAGAAATGATAAATATCTGTCAAGATCGAAAGTTGTGGAGAGACATGATCACCTTCGCCAGCAGGCCCGGTTCTTGATGATGCTAGTTATGCCACATAGTGCGATGGTGCAAACAATAAAATATCTGGAACTAAGGAAATAAGTTGAGTTGAGTTATTTGCGGGTCATCATCATTGCACTCTGAATATGTCCATAGGTGCTCAGATCCCCTTCTCAGCAAGTCCTGCAGTGTCCAGCGACTGACAACTCCAGTTCTGTGTTGGGTGACAAGTTCTCTTATACGCCCACTAACTTTCTTGTATCTGGCTGTACCCATCCTAACTCCCATCTCTTTCATCCGAAGGAATGGTGTGGACACATGGTTGTCGATGTGCCCATCCCACATCTCAGAGGGCATTGGTGATGTCTGCCTGATCCAGTGGTTGACCATCTTCAATGACAGCACAGATAGGCAACCTGTCTGTTCTTTAATTTCCCCATACTCCCGTATGTCCAGTGACATGGACAAAGTCCCTTACATATTTTTGACTTCTGCAATGACTCTACCCATTTCCTGCATACAGAGACCGCCTCCTCTTTTTTATCATGCTCATCGAATCACTTAGTATGCAGGCATGGGTGTAGTCTTGTGACTCTGACCTGATGAATGCCCTGGTCACTGCCATCACCTCCATCTTCATGATACTTGTGGTCATAATGTATGCATCACTGTCTTCTTTGACTGTTCTGCCTGCCAAATGTGCTGTAAATGCTCATGCCCTCCTTTGGTGTCGTATTATGGATCTATCTGTATAGATGACTGCATCTTCCTCGTTGGTGTAGGAAATAAGTGTCATGCTTAGTATAAGTAGGGTAATTAAAAAGTTGGACCATGTACTATCACAATAATTAGCTTGTATTATCTATTGAGACAAAGGTAAAGTATGAGACTTGAATCAGCGTTTTAGCACGCAAGTTTTCACCCACATGTGCTCAGCCGCCTATCCAGAAGTGTTCGGAGACTTCTAAATAGTGTTGCTTCAAGCATCAAAACATATGATGTGAGGCAGTATTTCCTCACCTTCCCAGAGTATTATACCCTGGTACCCATTTCTGCCGTCGACTGAGTCAACCGCGGGGTATTTTTTTTCAACCACAAGTACAATTCACACTGCTTCCAGCGGGAATTGAACACGGATTGTCCAAACGACGATGGCCCAGTCAGGTGGTTTTCCAAACTAGGCAACTGAGGCCCCCTGTTAAGACAAATTGACCTTTAAGACTGCTCAGAATAATGTATTGCTGATTCTGTCTGCAATTTTGAAAACAAATTGGACTGACAACAAAATCTATAAAATAATCAAGTATTAACAAATGAATAAATTACCCTGAATGGGTCTTAGGCTTGTCTGGGAAAAATCTTTAGTTGGGTACTTGGAAAACCCTGTGACAAAATCTGCAGAGCTAAGTCCTGTGACACGAACAGTGTGAGGGCCTGTACTGCTGACACGAAGCCTCCAGCTGCCTGGAGCGGGGTCCTTAATGTTGACAATGTGAACATTGCTTAGGCTGAGCAGTTCTGTTAGGCCATTGTCTAATGATAATTTATCTCCTGAAAGAAAATACAAGCTTCAATGGCTACAAGAGCAAATCAACATGACAATAAATCAGAAATAAACAGAAATAGTCTACTGCAGCAGTTTCAGAAACATGTATGTTTGTGGTTCATTAAACATAAACAACTCTACATAAATTCATAAACTTATTTCAACTGATCCTCTTGGCTCTTTAAGCTCACATAAATTATCCAACTATGTTACATTAGCTCATATCAATTATCCCACAATGTTTCATAAGCTCATATCAATTGTCCCACTATGTTACATTAGCTCATATCAATTGTCCCAGTATGTTACATTAGCTCATATCAATTGTTCCACTATGTCACATTAGCTCATATCAATTGTCCCACTATGTTACATTAGCTCATATCAATTGTCCAACTATGTTACATGAGCTCATATCAATTGTCCCACTATGTTACATTAGCTCATATCAATTGTCCCACTGTGTTACATTAGCTCATATTAATTGTTCCACTATGTCACATTAGCTCATATCAATTGTCCCACTATGTTACATTAGCTCATATCAATTATCCCACTATGTTACATTAGCTCATATCAATTGTCCCACTATGTTACATTAGCTCATATCAATTGTTCAACTATGTCACATTAGCTCATATCAATTGCCCCACTATGTCACATTCTATCTTCTATTGACCTTTCGAGCCGTAACCGGCCCATAGGGCGTAGACCAAGATACACCTTCTCCTATATGAATTTTTGTTCTAGCAGTTTTCTTTTAAAGATATTTTATCAAATCTCGCCATCTGTCTCTGTTCTGTGCAAGCAGTTCTATCTCATTGAGGGAGCCGATTCCTGCTGCTCTTGCCTCTCTCATCAATGTTCTTCTCAGTGTCTCCCTGGGTCTTCCTCTTTTTCTTTTACCTGTTGTTTCCCATATGAGGGCTTGCTTTGCTATTCGATTATTATCTCTTCTCATCACATGTCCAACGTATGACCATCGTCTTTTCTTTATTACTGAAGATATTAGTGGTTGATTGGCGATTTCTCTAATTTCCTCGTTTGTTTTGAATTCGTTCCATTCTATACCAAGTATTTTCCTTAGACATTTATTTTCGAATGCGTTCAACTTTGTTTCTATATCTCTTGTTGTTTTCCAGCTTTCACACGCATACGTAAGGGTTGATAGTACATTTGATTTGAATAGCCTAAGTTTTGTGTTTGTGCTAATGAGTTTTGATTTCCACAACTTTTCAAGGCTTCTGAAAGACATTGCTGCTTTAGCCAGTCTGATTCTAATTTCTTTGCTCGTATCCCATTCTCGATCAATGTGACTTCCAAGATAGATAAAGTGATCGATCTCTTCTACTGGTTTGTTTTCCATGTATATTTTGTCACTTTTTGGAATTAAACTTTTCATGACTTTAGTCTTTTCATGATTGACCTCAAGCCCAATTTTGCTGGCTATTGATGATAGTTCATTTGTGTTTTCCTGCATCGTTTTTATCTGACTGCTGATGAGAACTATGTCATCAGCAAAGTCGAGGTCCTCCAAATGGTCTCCTTGTATCCATTCGATGCCTTTATTACCAGTGCAGCATTTCTTCATTATGAAGTCCATAACAATTCCAAATAACAAGGGTGATAAAATACATCCTTGTTTAACCCCAGTTTCTATTGGGAAACATTCGCTCAGTCCTTCCTCTGTTCGAACTGCACATGTGTAACCATCATACATGTCTTTGATAATATTTATGATTTTTGATGGTAAGCCATATTGCTTCAGAATTTTCCACAAAGAATCTCTATGAATACTATCAAATGCTTTTTTGAAGTCGATGAAGTTAAGTACAAAAGGTTTTTGCTTTTCAATGTGTTCCTCCAATATAAGTCGTAGAGTGAAAATGTGGTCAAGACAGCTTACTCCCTTTTCTAAACCCAGCCTGTTCTTCACGCATTACTGTATCTATTGAATCCTTTATTCTATTTAGGATGATTTTACAGAATAACTTTGAGGCAACTGACAAAAGTGTCACGCCTCTCCAGTTGTTACAATCTCTAAGATTGCCCTTTTTTGGGATCTTAACAATGATTCCTTTTTTCCATTTATGAGGCGTCTTCTCTGTTTTCCAAATGATGTTGAACATTTTTTGGAGATGTATTAAATTATGGCTATCAATTGCCTTGAGGATCTCAGCTGTTAACTTATCCTCTCCAGCAGCCTTGTTATTGGTCATTAGCTTTAAGGTGGTTTCTATTTCACTCAAGGTGAAGTCATCTAAATTTACATCTAATTCTGCTGCTGGTGTTTCAGCTTCAAAATCTATTAAACTGTGAGGTAGTGGACGGTTAAGAATTTCTTTTAAACGTTCCGCCCAACGGGCTTTTATGTCTGCGCTTGTTGTTAGCATTAATCCAGATTTGTCTAGAATTGGTGTTCCACTGGATGTATAGGTGTTTGTCAGCATCTTTTGTACAGTATAAAGAGTTCTGCTGTCTCCTGTAATCGCAGCTGTCTCTGCTTTCTCTGCCAAGTTGTCTATATAAGCTCTTGTATCTCTTCTTGCCGAACTTTTCACTTTGTTGTCTAATTCTTTGTATGTTGCTTTTGCCAGAACCTTTCCAAGATCTGTCTTTACATTAGTCATGGCTCTCTTCGCTTCTCTTCTTTCTTTGATGTATTTCCACGTGGTGTCTGAGATCCAAGCTCGTTTTTCCATTTTCTTCAGTCCAGCACTTGCTTCTGCTGCTGTCATTAGTATTTTGCTCTGTGAGTCCCACATTTCATTGATATCTAAGTCTATTTCACCAAGTGCTGAATAACAATTACTTAGCTCTATGTTAAACTTTTCCTTTATGGCTTCATCTTTCAGTTTATGACTATCAATTTTATGTGTAATTGACCTCTTCTGTTGGTTTCTAAATTTTAATCTTATTTTCCCAATGCACAGGTTGTGGTCACTATTAACATCAGCACCTCTGTATGCTCTTACATCTATTAATGATGATCTGAATTGTTGTTTAATACATAGGTGGTCAATTTGATTTGATGTTCTATCATCAGGAGATATCCATGTTGTTTTGTGAATATTTTTGTGTGGAAATAATGTCCCACCTATAACTAAATTTTCTATTAAACATAATTCTATTAATCTTTCTCCATTCTGACTTGTTGTATTACAGCCTTCTCTCCCCATCACATGTTCCACTCCTGCGTTATCTTGTCCTACTTTGGCGTTGAAGTCTCCCATTACAATTAAAAGATCGTGTTTTGGTATTTTGTTTATAAGTTGTTGCAGTTGGTTATAAAAATCATCCTTAACTTCATCATCAGCTTCGTTAGTAGGCGCATAACATTGAATAATTGAAAGTCTTCCATGTTTTGTTTTGTATCGTGTTCGTATCAGACGGCTGTTTACCGGTTCCCATTCTAATAAACTTCTTGCAGCTTTGTCTGTCATCATTATGCCTACTCCTTCACGGTGTTTTCCATCTTCCCTTCCAGAAAAAACTACTATTTTATTATCAATAGATCTCCTACCTGTTCCAGGCCAGCGCATTTCGCTTAATCCTAAAATATCTAGATCGTATCTGTCCATCTCGCTCGCGACCTGTGCATGTTTCGTCGGAGCGGCCATTGTTCGCACATTCCAGAATCCTATTTTTGTTGTTTTAGGGCCGAAAAAACTATCACTACTATCTACTGCTAATTTACACATTCTGTATCAGGTCTACGTTTCATTAACAACATCGTTTTTACGATAGCGGCTTGTTAAACCTCTGATCAACGGCTCTATACCAAGCCGGAGAAAAATAATTCCTCCATTTTGGAAACAACCGGAAACAACTCTAATCACAGTAATCTAATGTCACATTAGCTCATATCAATTGTCCCACTATATCACATTAGCTCATATCAATTGTCCCACTATGTCACATTAGCTCATATCAATTGTCCCACTATGTCACATCAGCTCATATCAATTGTCCCACTATGTTACATTAGCTCATATCAATTGTCCCACTATGTTACATCAGCTCATATCAATTGTCCCACTATGTTACATAAGTTCAAATCAATTGTTCCACTATGTTACATCAGCTCATATCAATTGTCCCACTATGTTACATAAGCTATATCAATTTTTCCACTATGTTACATAAGCTATATCAATTGTTCCACTATTTTCCTTTAAGTTATATAAATTGTTAAACTATGAGAACTAAGAATGTTGGGGGTAAAATTTTTCACCTGCGCTATGGAGTTTGTGCATTTAAACTGAAGTCATTTTCAGTTTAAAAAAAAAAAAATTGTCCCATTGTTACATAAGCTATATCAATTGTTCCACTATGTTACATAAGTTCAAATCAATTGTCCCACTATGTTACATCAGCTCATATCAATTGTCCCACTATGTTACATAAGCTCAAATCAATTGTCCCACTATGTTACATAAGTTCAAATCAATTGTCCCACTATGTTACATCAGCTCATATCAATTGTCCCACTATGTTACATAAGTTCAAATCAATTGTTCCATTATGTTACATCAGCTCATATCAATTGTCCCACTATGTTACATAAGCTACATTAATTGTCCCTCAATGTTACATAAGCTCATATCAATTGTTCCACTATTTTCCTTTAAGTTATATAAATTGTTAAACTATGAGAACTAAGAATGTTGGGGGTCAAATTTTTCACCTGCGCTATGGAATTTGTGCATTTAAACTGAAGTCATTTTCAGTTAAAAAAAAAAAAAAAAAAAAATTGTCCCATTGTTACATAAGCTATATCAATTGTTCCACTATGTTCATAAGCTCATATCAATGTTCCACTATGTTACATAAGCTATATCAATTGTTCCACTATGTTACATAAGCCAGATTAATTGTCCCACTATGCTATATAGGCCATATATCAATTGTTCCACTATGTTACATAAGATATATCAATTATTCCACTATGTTACATAAGCTCATAACAATTGTTCCACTATGTTACATAAGTTCATATCAATTGTTACACTATGTTACATAAGCCAGATTAATTGTCCCACTATGTTATATAGGCCATATATCAATTGTTCCACTATGTTACATAAGCTCATATCAATTGTTCCACTATGTTACATAAGCTCATATCAATTGCTCCACTATGTTACATAAGCCAGATTAATTGTCCCACTATGTTACATAAGCCATATATCAATTGTTCCACTATGTTACATAAGCCAGATTAATTGTTCCACTACGTTATATAAGTTATATCAATTGTCCCATTATGTTACACAAGCTATATCAATTGACCCACTATGTTACATAAGCTACATTAATTGTCCCTCAATGTAACATAAGCTCATATCAATTGTTCCACTATTTTCCTTTAAGTTATATAAATTGTTAAACTATGAGAACTAAGAATGTTGGGGGTCAAATTTTTCACCTGCTCTATGGAGTTTGTGCATTTAAACTGAAGTCATTTTCAGTTTAAAAAAAAAAAAAAAAAAGTAAAATACCCCAGTCACACCAAGTGATGTATAGGGAATATGGTGTTAGTGACTATAAATTTTACAGACCTTCGTCACATGATTTTTGGGGTAATGTGGTCGTGTTACGCCAGTGCCGCTTTATTTTTCCAGAAAAAAATCCAGTACCCATTAAAGGCTGGGTGAACCCAGAAGCCATCGGTTGGTGAGCATTCTACATACCGGGAAAGATGCTGAGAAGTAGATCTGTGGACTATGGAGCTTTCAGTTGTGCAATGAATATGATTTATTGACTAAACTAAACTTCCAACAGCATATTTCATTCAAATATTTCTCACCTCAGACGGAAGATGTACAAAAGAAGTGAGATGCAGAATGGCTCAGGCAAAAGCAGCTTTCCAAAGAATGAGGAAAATACTATGCAATCCATTTTTGACAATAGAAACAAGAAAAAAGAGTTCTTAAATGTTATGTAGAGCCAGTTTAAACATATGGATGTGAATGATGGACAATAGGACAAAAGACAAGAAAATCAGTGGAGCCTGTAGAAATGTGGTTTTACAGAAGAACGTTGAGAATACCATGGACAGCTAAGAAGAGTAATGAAGAGGTTCTGAGAGAGGTCAAAGCAAAAAGAGAGCTAATTTCCAATATTAGGAAGAAACAATCATCATTTTTTGGCCATGTAATGAGAAGAGAACAACTTGAATATATTGTAACAACTGGAAAAATTGAGGGATGAAGAGATAGAGGAAAGCAAAGAGAAAAAATAACAGACAGCTTAAGAGAATGGCAGAAGGTCAACAACAGAAATGATAAATAGCTGCCGAAATCGAAAGTTGTGGAGAGACATGATCACCTACGCCAGTAGGCCCGGTAGTTGAGATGATGATGATGATTTCTCACCATCAGGGTTCCGGAGAATAATCTTTGGATTTTCTCCGCTTATGGAGACAGTGACCTCCTTAAGATGAGAATCCAGAGGTAGATTAAACACCTGAGTCTTGCCCTCATCTTCATTAATGGCCAACAAATTCACTTTTCTTGCCTGGACAGCTACCCGCACAAAGTTCAGCACCTGCAAGTGAACACAATTTATCTTCATGAATTAAATAACAAAATATTGGTGGTTATAATTTAATTTAAATAATGCTTTCAATTTCAATTAAATTTGTTGAAAAAACAACAGTTTATGGCTGCTTAAATATTCTGAACAATTTAGAAGAAAAAAAACTATTATAAAAGTCACTTTAGAACTCAAGATCGAATGAAAGCTGCCAAGCGATATTGAAAGAAACTTCATTGTAAAAGCCAACTTCAGACCAAAATGGGAATGAGAAAACCCAGGTCACCACAAAAATGTATTTTATCACTAAATATCCAGGCAGGATCAAGTCACCATTTTCAAAGTTCACACATAACACAACAGATAGAGACATCACCTACACTACAAATACTACAAGTTGGTAAATCAAATGATCAATGATGCATAGGCTTCATAGCAACAGAACATCTGTTGCAGTTTTGCACCATAAAACATAGCAACAAAATAAATAAATGAGCAGTCTTATAGATGCATTGGAGCCACGATAGCTCAGCGGTTAGTGAAACGGACTACAAAGGACAAGAGGTAGAGTTTGATCCCAACCGACGGTTTCTGGTTCACCCAGCCTTTAATGAGTACTGGATTTTTTTCCTCGAAAGTAAAGCGGCACAGGCGTAATAACGACCACATTACCCCAAAAATCATGTGCCGAAGGTCTGTAAAATTTATGGTCACTAACACCATATTCCCTATACGCCACTTGGCGAGACAGGGGTACTTTACTTTTTTTTACTTTTATAGATGCATCCAGTATCTTTATTATCCTTTTGGCTGAATATCGCACATATGGCTGAAGTAATAGTTTTCTATATCTGACAATAAGCTGCAACCTATGTGAGTTATTGCTTGTTTCTGAGACCCATAGCTGCACTCTCTTTCATGATGTTTCTTTCGGTCTTCTCTTTTATCTTTTACTTTCTGGTCTCCATATAAGAGCCTGGGGAGGTAGCCTTTTAACGTCCATTCTGAGAACGTGGGCGAGGTATTTTCAGCGTTGTTTTCTAAAGTAATTGGAGACATAGTACTGTTTAGTTTTATGTCTTATTTCGGTAATTAGTTTTGAAGTCTTTTTCATTAATGGATGCTTACGCAGAATAAAAGGATGGAAATGGCAGGACAAAATCACTAACATAGAATTATGGAAATGTACCAGTCAAATACAAGTGTATAAAGAGACACAGCGAAGATGATGGCGCTTGATAGGACACACACTGTGGAAGCCAACTGAGAGTATTACACAACAGGCCCTTTTTTGAATCTCCAGGGGAAAAGACATAGAGGAAGACCAAAGAATTCTTTGAGAAGACAGTCACTGAGTCAGAAGCAGAGATGAAGATGATGGGGAAGACATGGAATGATCTTAAAAGAATGGCAAGAAACAGGACGACTTGGAAAGTGTTTGTTGAAGACCTATGTGTATTATTATTATAATTCTATCTATCTATTGACCTTTCGAGCCGTAACCGGCCCATAGGGCGTAGACCAAGATACACCTTCACCTATATGAATTTTTGTTCTAGCAGTTTTCTTTTAAAGATATTTTATCAAATCTCGCCATCTGTCTCTGTTCTGTGCAAGCAGTTCTATCTCATTGAGGGAGCCGATTCCTGCTGCTCTTGCCTCTCTCATCAATGTTCTTCTCAGTGTCTCCCTGGGTCTTCCTCTTTTTCTTTTACCTGTTGTTTCCCATATGAGGGCTTGCTTTGCTATTCGATTATTATCTCTTCTCATCACATGTCCAACGTATGACCATCGTCTTTTCTTTATTACTGAAGATATTAGTGGTTGATTGGCGATTTCTCTAATTTCCTCGTTTGTTTTGAATTCGTTCCATTCTATACCAAGTATTTTCCTTAGACATTTATTTTCGAATGCGTTCAACTTTGTTTCTATATCTCTTGTTGTTTTCCAGCTTTCACACGCATACATAAGGGTTGATAGTACATTTGATTTGAATAGCCTAAGTTTTGTGTTTGTGCTAATGAGTTTTGATTTCCACAACTTTTCAAGGCTTCTGAAAGACATTGCTGCTTTAGCCAGTCTGATTCTAATTTCTTTGCTCGTATCCCCTTCTCGATCAATGTGACTTCCAAGATAGATGAAGTGATCGATCTCTTCTACTGGTTTGTTTTCCATGTATATTTTGTCACTTGTTGGAATTAAACTTTTCATGACTTTAGTCTTTTCATGATTGACCTCAAGCCCAATTTTGCTGGCTATTGATGATAGTTCATTTGTGTTTTCCTGCATCGTTTTTATCTGATTGCTGATGAGAACTATGTCATCAGCAAAGTCCAGGTCCTCCAAATGGTCTCCTTGTATCCATTCGATGCCTTTATTACCAGTGCAGCATTTCTTCATTATGAAGTCCATAACAATTCCAAATAACAAGGGCGATAAAATACATCCTTGTTTAACCCCAGTTTCTATAGGGAAACATTCGCTCAGTCCTTCCTCTGTTCGAACTGCACATGTGTAACCATCATACATGTCTTTGATAATATTTATGATTTTTGATGGTAAGCCATATTGCTTCAGAATTTTCCACAAAGAATCTCTATGAATACTATCAAATGCTTTTTTGAAGTCGATGAAGTTAAGTACAAAAGGTTTTTGCTTTTCAATGTGTTCCTCCAATATAAGTCGTAGAGTGAAAATGTGGTCAAGACAGCTTCTCCCTTTTCTAAACCCAGCCTGTTCTTCACGCATTACTGTATCTATTGAATCCTTTATTCTATTTAGGATGATTTTACAGAATAATTTTGAGGCAACTGACAAAAGTGTCACGCCTCTCCAATTGTTACAATCTCTAAGATTGCCCTTTTTTGGGATCTTAACAATGATTCCTTTTTTCCATTTATGAGGCGTCTTCTCTGTTTTCCAAATGATGTTGAACATTTTTTGGAGATGTATTAAATTATGGCTATCAATTGCCTTGAGGATCTCAGCTGTTAACTTATCCTCTCCAGCAGCCTTGTTATTGGTCATTAGCTTTAAGGTGGTTTCTATTTCACTCAAGGTGAAGTCATCTAAATTTACATCTAATTCTGCTGCTGGTGTTTCAGCTTCAAAATCTATTAAACTGTGAGGTAGTGGACGGTTAAGAATTTCTTGTTATTATAATTACTACTAATTAAAATAAATTGTAATAATTATTTAATTTATTTTTATGCAAAATGCATGAATGATCGTCTCTCTGTCGAATTCGGCATTCGTCTTACTAAATCAGTGAATCTTGTAGAACCACAATAAACTTTTTCCAACTTATACGATCCATTGTCATCGTTTGCAAGGAATATTAAGTCTGACACTCGATATTAAATTACAGATATAAATAAACTGTAATAAATGTTGAAATCTCACCCTGTTGGCACAACTGAAGGCTTGAAACTTTTCGCATCGTCTGCAGTTTGGAGACTAACATTATTTAAACTTTATTATAAAAGAGTGTACCAGCAAACGGGCTGACTCCCTGGTCTTTTTCTATGCTTACGATATTTATTGTTTTTATATCAAATGGGAATGTTTCAACAAATAAAACAGTGTTAAGGTTGTGTGATGTCACCAGATTTGTTTAATATTTATAGTGAGATTATTTTAAGATCCATAAGGGGCATGCCTAGAATAACAATCAGAGGTCATAATATAAATAATCTAAGGTATGCTGATGATACAGTATTAATCGCTAAGAGTGAAAATGAGTTACAAGAAATGTTGGATATTATAGTGAAAGAAAGCAAAATAAAGGACTCAGCCTTAATAGCAAAAATACAGGAGTAATGGTAGCAACAAAGAAAAAGACATCACCTTCGTGCAAAATAAAGACAAGTGGAATAATATTAAAACAGGTAAATGAATTTAAATATTTGGGACTGTTTTAACCTCAGACGGAAGATGTACAAAAGAGGTGGGATGCAGAATTGCTCAGCCAAAAGCAGCTTTCCAAAAAATTAGGAAGATAATATGCAATCCATTTTAATATAGAAACAAGAAAAAGAGTTCTTAAATGTTATGTAGAGCCAGTCTTAACATATGGATGTGAATGATGAACAATAGGACAACAGACAAGAAAATCACTGGAGTGTAGAAATGTGATTTTACAGAAGAATATTGAGAATACCATGGACAGCTAAGAAGAGTAATGAAAATGTTCTGAAAGAGGTCAAAGCAAAAAGAAAGCCAATTTCCAATATTAGGAAGAAACAATCATCATTTTTTTGGCCATGTAATGAGAAGAGAACAGTTGGAATATATTGTATCAACTGGAAAAATTGAGGGACGAAGAGATAGAGGGAAGCAAAGAGAAAAGATACCAGACAGCTTAAGAGAATGGCTTGGCAAAAGGTCAACAACAGAAATGGTAAATAACTGTCGAGATCGAAAGTTGTGGAGAGACATAGTCACCTACGCCAGCAGGCTTGGTACTTGATGATGATGATGATGATTTATTTAAACACAATTTTCAAAAAATGAAGGGAGCATACAAGTCCATAAACTTCCAACTCCGAATAGAACATAGTAAATGACATGTTCATCTCTAAAGACATAAAAGAAGGCCACATAGGCCATGTAAAGCTGAACTTGTTCTGCAAACATGTGAACTTGACAGTGAGAAATAACAACTGAAATTTGACCACATAAAAGCATACAATTTGGGGATATTTATGCGTGAGTTCTCTCTGCGGCAACCAACATTGGTCTCAACAGGGAGGACCGACTTGAAGTGTCAATTACTCATCGACGGGGGGGATTATTACCTCAGAAGATGGAGTTTGCCTATGCGGCAAGGGACCCCTGTGAGCACGTCCGCCATGGAAAAACGGATTCTTCTTCTCCTTCTCCATCTATCCTTCCTCCATTGCCGTTGGCGCCGAGGGGAGTTACAATCTCTCAATCTGCGATTCTTTGCTCTTCTGTTGGCCCCTTCTGATCCCTCCTAGTGATTCTAGTATCCCCCTTATCCATCTCTTTCTCAGTCTTTCTCTTACTCTGGCGTTTACGTATCGTTTGTTTATGGCTCTTTGAGTCATTGTTAGTTCTTTTTGTCTTGGTATGTGGCCGAACCAATTTATCTGTTGTTTCTTTATGCATTCGATGGATGGTTCAATTTCGAGTTTCTTCCTCAGGTCGGTGTTTCTTACTTTGTCCCTTAAGCCGTTTCCTGTCATTCTTCTGACACATTTCATTTCGGTGGTCGTTATCTTTCTTATTGTTCTAGAGTCCAGCGTCCAATTCTGGCACTGATAGCACAGAGTTGGTAGAAAAATTGATTTGTATATTGCCCTTTTTGCTTCCGTAGTTCTAACTTTAAACGGAAAAAACGTATTAACACTCAAAATTCAGTTCCTAGTCTCTTGGGGATTCTGTCGGAGGTGAAAACTGGCGATCGCAAAAAATAATAATAAATAAAATGCAAGTAAATTATGAAACATCTTTTTTTTTTTATATTTGAAGCCGATGTGGCTGAAAGATTAGTTCACTTGCTACTGACCAGAAAAGTCCGAGTTTATTTCAAGATGAGAACAGATACTAAAATTGTTTCTGTGAAAGTAGGCCAAAGGCGGTCTGGAGTTATATCGACCATGTCGTTAATAGAATTTGCCGTTGGTCATTAAAAATAGTGGCCTTAAACCATAATTTCTCTTACGCCTTAGAGCGTATAGGGAACCCTTTAATTTTATGAAGACACATCGAAGGTTCCCTCTCCCCCCATAGGGCGCCATTCTGCTCTATCTCTTGCTTTGATGGTGCATGTTGTCATAGGCTGACTTGTCCATCTTTTGTTGTTACTCGTCCATGTTATTCTTAGTCTGCCCCTGCATCTTTTGCCCTGTTTATTTCCCTTCCCTTATTACTTTTAGTAGACTGTTGTGTCTTTTAACGTGCCCAATTAGTTGCCTGTACATTACCCAAAAATATCACTTGTCTTGTTTTTGAATTGTGTTTAGTAGTACTATTTTCATTTTTAGATGTTTTAAGACTTCATCGTTTGCTTTCTTTACTTTCCACCCAATTCTTCCTATTCTTCTATAAATCCACATTTCAAAGGCTTCAATTCTCTGTTCTGTTAATTTGTGTTTAATATCCATGTTTATGCACCATACATGAATTTTGAGAAAATATAGCATTTTCCTATTATTAGTTTTAGCCCTGGTGTTTTTTGTTTTGATGCTGAATATATTTTTCATGGCATTTACATTTCTTTTTGCTATCCGTATTCTGTTATATAGAGTAGTTATGTGATATCCGCTAAAATGCAATCAAAACATCACGCGCGTTCTCACCTGATTTACTTGTGACTTCTTGAGCAAAAAAACCTGGCCTGAACTTGTTGCAGCAATTTCCTCGTACGCCCTGTACCCGCTGTGAGAGACATTCCCACAATCCCCAGTCAACACAAATACAACCTAGAAAAAATTAATTAATTTGTAAACAAAATAATATATACAAGAATGCTAAACTAGATAAACAAAATGTAAAAAGCAGTGCCGTAGCTAATAAAATACTTGCTAGAGCTTTGTCCTTTCCATTATTTTTTCCCCGATCGATCGTCGTGAAGGATGGGTTGGATAAGAAAGGAGAGAAAAATAAGAGAGAAAGAGAGAGAGAGAAGGGGAGGGGGATGGATTGGATTTAAAGATAGTTTCTTCTTCTTCTTTCAGTACCTCATTTGTTTTTCAGCGTCGAAGGGAGAAATAATTTGCGATCTTTTGCTTTTCTGATAGTCTCTGCCGCTGTTATTTTTATAATATTCCATCAATCCATCGTTTTCATGGTCGGCCCTTGAGTCTGATGTTCCCATAACGTTTATTTAAACGTTCGTTGTGTTGTGCTTTGGTCTTTCTGTCTTATGGCGTGGGCAAAGCATTTTATCTGCTGTTTCTTTATGTTTTTAATGGAGGGAATTATTCCTAGTTGTTTTTTTCCCCTCTGTATTTCAGGACATGTGGAACAAAGGACAAAGAAGTAGAACTGATTGAAGAAATGATCAAGAGGATATGTTAATAAAGTACGTTAAAATTAAATTGCGTTACAAACAGCAGAAATAGAGTCAAAATGCAACTAAGCTTGTCAAATCATTGGACAGTTATCACCACTATCGTCCAACTATGAAATAACTCTAGAGGCAAAACGGGCACTCTATAATACAATCTTCATTCCAACGTTGTACTACAATGCCAGCCCTGACCCCTAGATGCAAGAACAATAATACTGTACAAATAATCTCTACGATGATGAAATGTGTTAGACGAATGACAGGAGAGATCCGCCTGAAGATTAAATCAGAAATAAAGAAGTGAGAAAAAAAGCATGGGGTCGTCCTAGCCATAGAATATATAAAGAAACAACAGATAAATGGTTTGGCAATATGACAAGGCAGATAGATCGAAACACAACACAACGAGCCTTCAATAAACATTGCCAGAATACCAGACCGTAAGGCCGACCACGAAAAAGATGGATTGACTGAATATTAGAAACATTAGGAAACATAACAGCAGGACTTCCGCTCAAAATGACGGTTAGGGGACATTGAACTGTAGGTATATATATAACATAACATAACACAACACAACACAACGTAACCTAACGTAACGTAACGTAACATAATATATATAACATAACATAACATAACGTAACGTAACATAATATATATAACATAACATAACACAACACAACACAACGTAACGTAACGTAACGTAACATAATATATATAACATAACATAACACAACACAACACAACACAACACAACGTAACGTAACATAATATAATATAATACAACATAACATAACATAACATAACATAACATAACATAACATAACATAACATAACATAACATAGCATAGCATAGCATAGCATAACATAACATAACATAACATAATACAATACAATGCAATACATTACAATACAACACAACACAACACAACACAACACAATACAACATAACATAACATAACATAACATAATAATATAATATAACATAAAATAACATGAAATAACATAAAATAACATAATATAATATAAAATATAATATAATATAATATAATATAATATAATATAATATAATATAATATAATATAATATAATATAATATAATATAATATAATATAATATAATATAATATAATATAATGTAATGTAATGTAATGTAATGTAATGTAATGTAATGTAATGTAATATAATATAATATAATATAATATAATATAATATAATATAATATAATATAATATAATATAATATAATATAATATAATATAATATAATATAATATAATATAATATAATATAATATAATATAATGTAATATAATATAATATATTGCGATTGCTTACGATGAATGCTGATATCGTATGACTAAGAACAGTTCAGACGCGTTCACTGTCGGTAACTGCCTTTCTTTGTTTGGATATTCAATGAGAAGTTCATTCGAATTATTCCACTGGCACGGGTGATTGAGCAATGACAGATTTTAATTCGTTTACAGTGAAACCTGGGCCTTTAAATAATCATCACATAATAGCAGTAGAGGCGAACTCAAGAGCAAAAGACCACAAATTATTATATATAAAAAAACAAAATAAAGTGCCCCGTCATGCCAAGTGGCGTATAGGGAATATGGTGTTAGTGACCATAAATTTCACAGACCTTCAGGACATGATTTTTAGGGTAATATGGTCGGTATTACGCCTGTGACGCTTTACTTTCCCAGAAAAAAATCCGGTACCCATTAAAGGCTGAGTGAACCCGGAAGTCGTTGGTTGGGATCGAACCCTACCGCTTGTTATTTGTAGTCAAGTTCACTAACCACTGGGCTGTCGCGGTTAAGTTATTATATAAGTAAAAAAGTAAAGTACCCCCGTCACGTCAAGTGGCTTATAGGGAAATATGGTGTTAGTGACCCTATATTTTACAGACCTTCAGCACATGATTTTTGGGGTAATGTGGTCGGTATTACGCCCGTGCTACTTTACTTTCCCAGAAAAAAACATCCGGTACCCATTTAAGGCTGGGTGAACCCAGAAGCCGTCGGTTGGGATCGAACCCTACCCCTTGTCCTTTGTAGTCCAGTTCACTAACCACTGAGCTATCGCGGCTCCCTAAATTATGTATTGAAAGGTACATGAGGAAGGAAAGAAGAAGTTGAAAAGAACAGAAATATAAATAGTTATGTAAGCATGAATGTTTTAGACTGATGTGTACGTCTGAGAGTTGTGGCGATCGCAATTTGCGATAAAACAGTGAGAGCGAGAGACGGTGGGTGAATGAATAAAAGTGCAAATTATTGAGTGAGTGGGCGAATGCGTGAAAGAGTTTGAGTATAAAAGGGAGTGCGAGAGAAAGAAACTGAAAGAGAATTATAAAGAATGCGAAATTGATAGAGAGAGAGAGAGAGAGAGAGAGAGAGAGAGAGAGAGAGAGAAAAGAAAGAGAGACAAACAGAGAAAGAGAGAAAGGAAGACTTAGAGTGAAATGGAAGTAGATGGAACTGTATAATGGAATTATAAACGTAAGTGCGTTAAAGGCTGAGATAGATAGATAGATAGATAGAGAGAGAGAGAGAGAGAGAGAGAGAGAGAGAGAGAGAGAGAGAGATAGAGAGAGCGCATCGTGGAAGGAAGCTGTATAACTTAAGAGATCTTCGGTGTAAGCAAAGGACGATATCTAACTGAATTGACAGAATGTTTATAAATCTTTCTTGTCGTCATGTACGTTCCCACCACTGGAATATTTTACCACCGGTTCATTTTTCTTTTACCCACATTAAAGCAACACTTCGATGCTAACGGGGGACACTTTTTCTTTTACTTATAATTCCCCAAAATACCTCTATTTTCAATATCCTCATGAGAACGTGAAAGCCATTGTTATTGAGTTATTGAGTTATTTGCGGGTCATCATCATTGCACTCCGAACATGTCCATAGGTGCTCAGATCCCCTCCTCAGCAATTCCCTCAGTGTCCAGCGACTGACGACTCCAGTTCTATGTTGGTTGATAAGTCTTCTTACACGGCCACCAAGTTTCTCATTTCTGGCCGTGCCCATCTTAACTCCCATTTCCATCATCCGAAGAAGTGACGTTGATCTGTGTTTGTCGAAGTCCTGTGCTCTTCCCACATCTCGGAGGGCATCGATGATGTCCGCCCGATCCATCGGTTGCCCGTCCTCAACGACAGCGCAGCTAGCCAACCTGTCCGCTCTCTCATTTCCCCGTACTCCCGCATGTCCAGGGACATAGACAAAGGTGACCTTACATATTATGGATTTCTGCAACGACTCTACCCATTGCATGCGTACAAAGCCCGCCTCCACTTTTTTTACCATTGTGTTAAATGTTAATTCTCAGAATACTAAGCTGCATATTTCTGTATCTGTGTTAGATATTAATTTTTATTACAAATGTAATGTTTGCATGGTTTTACAGAAGAATGTTGAGAATACCATGGACAGCTAAGAAGAGTAATGAAAATGTTCTGAAAGAGGCCAAAGCAAAAAGAGAGATTATTTCCAATATTAGGAAGAAACAATCACCATTTTTGGTCATGTAATGAGAAGAGAACAATTGGAATATATTGTAACAAAAGGGAAAATTGAGGGACGAAGAGATAGAGGGAAGCAAAGAGAAAAGATACCAGACAGCTTAAGAGAATGGCTTGGCAAAAGGTCAACAACAGAAATGATAAATAACTGTCGAGATCGAAAGTTATGGAGACATGATCACCTACGCCAGCAGGCCCGGTACTTGATGATTATGATGATTGTTTGTATCTGTGTCAATAATGTATCAATCTTGTTCAATAAACGAAGGCTGTTTATTTCTTCATTAAAAGTAAAAAAAAAAAAAAAAAAACTAAAGGTTCTCTCCATACCTTGCTAGGCGTATGGGGGATATGGTGTTAGTGACCATATTTTTCTATGACCACGGCACATTTTTGGGTGCTGTGGTCAGTATCACACCAGGCCGCCTTTACTTCCCAGAAGGGTCTCTAGTACCCATTTGTAGAGGCTAGGTGAACCTCTGAGCCTTGTCAGTCCGAAAAAAACAGGGGCTCGAACCTGGACCCTTCTGGTCAGGAAGCGAGCATACTAGACACTCAGCCACCGAGGCTCCATTCAGCTTGTTTTTTTTCATTGCGGTGTTTTTATTTTTATTAATCTAATTACACGAAAATAAAGCACAGATAAAATGCTCCTGGATTTATCCCCGTCGGTGAATTTTTCCATAACACGCTAATCGTACTGTACATTATGTAGGATCAGTTTAATTCACTTACATATCTGTGTATGTGTTGTTTGTTCCTGCTGAAGGTCTATTGAGCTGAAACGTTGTTCAAAGTTGTGTCGTCTATCAATCACGTAAAGCCTTTACCATTTTTTCTTTTTTTTTTCTAATTCTCCCGCACATTCAGCTTTACTGCAGCTTCGCATTTGTATGCATTCATTTGCATTTCTTTGTTTTAACCCTTAATCTCCATGTGCCGTCTCCATGACGTTTGGATATCATGAGCAGGATTTTACTCTTTACCTCTTGACCTTGTGCTTGTCAACTGTAAGGGACTAGGTATCTAGATTTTTACGGTAAAACTCTTTACCGAACAAACAGATAGATAGGGGATCACTGTTATTTGGTTATTTGGTTATGGAAAGCCCCGGTATCACTGCAAACAAATTAAAATCCATAATTGCTCAACCGCCCGTGCCAACGTAATCATCCGAATTAATATTTCATCTCCCGAACAAAGAACGGTAACTGTAGTCCCTATAGTAGCAGTCTCAGCACACGCCAAAGGACATAAGGTAAAACCGCGCAGAAAGTGAACACAGCCAACTGTTCCCTGTCATACGATAGTATCATTCATCGTAAACAATTGGAATATCGAAACATGATCAAAACGGATGAGACACACAGCTCACGGTGTGCACAGAGCACTTAACTCAGTAGCTCCTGCAACAAGCCGGACTTGGAATATGAGGAAAATGCAACAAGGATCACTTTTCATGTATAGCCTTCAATTGTTCCCGCCGCCTATCCACCATATACCGGAAGTTCACGTCCTCTTGAAAATGATGATCGTCGTATTTTTAAAAAAATGTATAGCGCTTGATGATGTTAGGCCATCGTTGTTGACTCCAATTCCGAACATTTAGACACACAGTTCATCGTCAGATTATCCCTGTCGCACATCAAACAAAAGACCTTAAGATTAGCGTACGGCCGGTTATCAGACGTGATCTTGTCAACTGTAAGTGTCTTTAAACTGTGTTGTTGGTTTTGTTCCTGAGATCATAGCAACATGGACAATTACAAATTAACTTAAGAAAATTTGCACAACATGGACCTTTCGACTTTGCTTTTAGAGCGGAATGACTTCACTGCAGGCGAGGCACTGTATCTTTCAACAACAATCCGACATTTTTTTTCTTTTTTTTTCGTTCGCCAGCTTTGACCTCTGACGAAGTCCCTAGAGACTAGGAATTGAATTTTGCGTGTTAATCCGTTTTTCCCTGGCAGCCGTGTGCACAGGGGTCCCTCGCCGCACAGGTAGATAACTCCGTCTTTGGAGGTACTCATATTTTTTTTACGTCAATGAGTAACTGATGTTTCAAGCCGGGTCTCCCTACTGAGACTAGGGGTGGCTGCCGCAGAGAGAGAAATCATAAATAACAATCCCAACTGGTTCAGCCGAGATTTGAACCCACAACCTCTCTGTCTTGAGGCCGGCGTCTTACCTAGAGATCAACCATCCCCCCCAATCCGAAATAATTACAAGCAAACCAGGAGTACGTGTGTTCGAATCCGGTAGGATCAATCATTTTTTTCCCTTTCAGCTGGGACCCAAAAAAAAATTTTTCTTGTAACACAGCATACATGTTATCACACGCTATCGATACTGGATGAGATATATTGGTGAAAGTAGTAGGCGTCTAACTGAGGGTTTATGAGCACATCTCCTCAATATTCCACTGAATTCGCTTACTCCTGCGGGGGTCCATTTCAAATCTCTGTACATCTTAGTCGTTGACTTTTATTGGCTGTCATGGTTCTTTAAAGATTCAAAATATTTTAATTTGTGCTATTCACATTGTTATTAATAGTTTCTTCTTAATTTTACAGTAGACAAAGAAATGAAAAGACGATTAGAGGCCACAGAGATGGGATTTCTCAGAAGAATGTTGAAAGTTCCCTGGACAGCTAAAAAGACCAATGAGGAAGTTCTCAAAGAGGCCAACACAAAAAGGGAGCTCTTAAAAAACGTCAGAAAGAAGCAATCAACATTTTTCGGGCACATCATGAGAAGAGGAAAGTTGGAATACTTGGTTACAACTGGCAACATAAAAGGAAAGAGAGATCGCGGGCGACAAAGAGAGAAAATACTGGATAGCTTGGTGTCATGGCACGGAAAACAGTCAACAACAGAACTGATACGATGCACTGTAGATAGAAGATTGTGGAGGGACATGATCACCTACGCCAACCGGTATGGCACATGATGATGATGATTTTCTTTTATTTTCTATATTGTTCAACCATTAACCCAGTTATTCTCGTTCTTCTAAGAGCAGAAATAGGACTTGGTTATTTATTTTATTATCACATTTCCTGTTCTCATGTGCACGCATACAACACGATTGGATAGTGTGTTATATGTGATAACAAAGTGGGACAGAAATAATGACTTCTTTTTCTATATTTTATTATTGCTGTTGGCGAAGGAAAATCTGGGAACGGAAAAGTGGAAACATGGATTAAAAGTGTGAGCCAGACATTGAGTACCTTGCAAAAGGCAATCACGAAGAGCACAGAGTAGAGGAATTATGTTGTTTTCCTTACAAGACTCTAAAATACTATTCGCTACTCGCTGCTTTCTCCATGTCTCTTCTTCTTCTTCTACCTTTCAGCTCCCTGTGGAACATAGGTCTTCAACAAACACTTTTCAAGTCGCTCTGTTTCTTACCATTCTTTTAAGATCATTCCATGTCTTCCCCATCATCTTCATCTCTGCTTCTATCTGTCTTCTCCAAGAATTCTTTGGTCTTCCTCTTTGTCCCTCCAGGGGATTCCAAAAAAGGGCCTATTGTGTAATACTCTCAGTTGACTTCCGCAGTGTGTGTCTTATCCAGCGCCATCGTCTTTGCTGTATCCTTTTATCCACTGGTATTTGACTGATACATCTCCATAATTCAATGTTAGTAAATTTGTCCTGCCATTTCCATTCTTTTCTCCATGTAACCAAAGGGAGATGAATGTTTTCTCTCTCTTCCTCTTTTCGGTCAGTTCCTTGTCTCATTCTTCATTCTTTCTCCCTCAAGTAAAAACAATGATTTCTCCAACACATTTGACGCTCTTCCATAGGCTTCCCTTGCCACTTTAAAGCAGTAGTTCCCAATTTTTAACATGCACGACTCCCTTTTCCTGCTGATCACATATCGGTGGCGTCCTCATGACAGTTGAAAACCTTTAAGTTGGGTAGATTCCGATTCTCGTTTTTATTTTTGTAGCTCGGAATGTAACAAAAAGAAAGAACAACGCCTAGTGTGGAAAAGTTTCAGCGCATTTTCACTTTGTATTCATTAATATTAGTTGGAGGCGAAGGCGCGCCTTCCAGCACCAGAGCTGGAAGTTGTCAGCGACCCACAGCTGATGGCTTGAGCCAGGATCGGTGAACCAAAACTATCCAGACCCTGCCCTACCTCTCCGTGGTGCCTCCAGTAACAGACTAACCTGTCTAGTCTGGCCAAGCGTGCAGGGATCGAAGAGGGAAGACAATCTGGTATTAAAAAATGCTGAAGAAATTCGTGCTGAAGTCGGATGTGTTGGGCCGAAAGGCGCAAGTATAACAGTTATACTGCAAACCACAACACAACGCAGACACGTCCACTACATCCTTGTAAGGGATGGTGATGAAGAGGAATATTCTAGTCTGCCACGATACTCTAGAATACTTTAGTCATCGGACGAACGCAACCAACAACCATATTAGTTTACCGAGCTCCCTGATGGGATATATAAGATGATATATGATGACAGAATTAACACTCATCATCATCATGTGCCATACCGGTTGGCGTAGGTGATCATGTCCCTCCACAATCTTCTATCTACAGTGCATCGTATCAGTTCTGTTGTTGACTGTTATCCATGCCATGACACCAAGCTATCTAGTATTTTCTCTAGAAAAAGACCAACTAGAAAATTCTCAAGAGACCAACACAAAAAGGGAGCTTCTAAGAAGCATCAGAAAGAAACAATCAACATTTTTCGGGAACATCATAAGAAAAGGAAAGTTAGAATACTTGGTTAGAACTGGAAAAATACGGGGATAGAGAAATCGCGGACAACAAAGAGAAAAAATAATGGACATGGCATGGAAAACAGTCAACAACAGAACTGATAGGATGCGAGGTAGATAGAAGATTGTGGAAGGACATGATCGCGTACTCCAACCGGTACGGCACAGGATGATGATGATGATGTAAAAACGCTCTTATGTACTAAAACATAATAGGTCTATGTGGATGTTCTCATTTTAATATTTCTAACCACTGAGTCAACTAAAAACAGCTTTCCAAAAATTGAGACAGATACTGTGCAATCTATTTTTGACAATAGGAACAAGAAAAAGAGTTCTTAAATTTGATGTTGAGCCGGTCTTAACATATGGATGTGAATCATGGGCAATTGAAAAACAGACAAGAAAATCACTAGAGGCTGTAGAAATGTAGTTTTAAAGAAGAATGTTGAAATGCCACGGACAGCTAAGAAGAGTAATGAAAACGTTCCGAAAGAAGCCAAGGAAAAGATACGGCTAATTTCCAATATTATGAAGAAACAATCTTCATTTTTTTTACATGTAATGTGAAGGGGAACAGTTGGAATATATTGTGACAACTAGGAAAATTTGAGGGACGAAGAAATAGAGGGAAGCAAAGAGAAAAGATACCAGACAGCTTAAGAGAATGGCTTGGCAGAAGGTCAACAGAAATGATAAATAACTGTCGTAATCGAAAGTTGTGGAGAGACATGATCACCTAAGCCAGTTGGCTTGGTACTTGATGATGAACCACTGAATAAGAATACGATAATGTTTTCGGCACGACGACCACGCCACAGTTTTGACGCGCACTTTGAGACACTGCTGTAAAGTCACTCAAAGAAACTTTTGGAGGAACAACACAATACCTAACGCACACAAACCAATCTGTTATACGTGTTGGTCATAAAGTAAAACTTGATCACAGTAAGGACGCGAAGGGGCGTCTACCAGCACCAGAGCTGGAAGTTGTCAGCGACCCACAGCTGATGGCTTGCGCCAGGATCGGTGAACCACAACCATCCAGACCCTGCTCCACCTCTCCGCGGTGCCTCCAGTAACAGACTAACTTGTCTAGTCTGGAAAAGCGTGCAGGGATCGAAGAGCGTAGACAACCCGGTACTCACAAATGTCGTGCTGAAGTCGGATGTGTTGGGCCGAAAGGCGCAAATATAACAGTTGTACTGGAAACAACAACACAACGCTGACACGTCCACTACGTCCTTGTAAGGTCGGATGATGAAGAGGAATATTCTAGTCTACTACGATACTCTAGAATACTTTAGTCATCGGGCGAACGCAACCAACCGATCACAGTAAAATGATATATATATATATATATATAGAGAGAGAGAGAGAGAGAGAAAGAAGAAGAGAAAGAAAGAAAAAAAAACGAGTTTTATCACTGTAGTGGGGGAGGGGAGGGGGATACTACGTCATCACTGTGCACTGATAGCGATGCAGACTGACAAGAAAACACGTTTTGTTGCTTGTTTCCTCTGCCGATAGAAGTGCATGCCAGTTTGACTTATTGTTATTAACTGCACATGTTTTTCCACCACGACAAGATTGGAAAGATAAGATTAAGGAGGGCGAAATTTTAACGGGATAAAATAAAAATAAAAAAAAAGGATAAAATAATTTTTGCTTTAAAGTGAAGGACAAAAACATATAAATCAGGTTGCGCGTGTTTGCTTTTGTTATTTTATCACGTATATTTTGTTTTGGCTGCGATGAGCACAAATAAATAAAACACTACAGTTTAGTTTGAGCAAATTAAACGTGGACAATTGCCACATAGACATAGCAGAGCAGTCTTATGAAAACATAACATGGGGTTCAGTAAACGAAACAAACATTATGTAAGCTCTCTCTCTCTCTCTCTCCCTCTCTCTCTCACTCTCTCTCTCTCTGCGATCATGACTCAATCAGAATAGGACTCCAGACTCTCGTACGAAGACAGCTGTCTGTTTAAGCCTGTTCGATCCACTACGATTGAATACCTGTTAAAACGTTGCACTGTGTTCTGCGCCAGTGGCCCAGTGCATCTGATTTCAGCCAGCAATTTGTTCAGGTTTGCTTTCCTTAGCCTTTGATTGTTCCCAATCTTCCTGCAAGGCAGCAGATTGTCTTTTCTGTAGGGGGATTCTGTCCTTAGATGGTCGGCCTTCCCAGGTTTTCGAGCACCATCTGCACGAGTCACTAGAGGTAACTAAAACAGACATGCGGCTTGTAATTTGAGGAAACTGCAACTAGGAACACTTTTCATGCACAGCCTCCAAATGTTCCCGCCGCCTATCCCCATATACCGGTACGTCACGTCCTCTTGAAAATGATGATCGTCGTAGCACCTGATGATGTTAGGCCATCGTTGATGACTCCAATTCCGAACATAGAGACACACAGTAAAGGAAAATTGAAGCTAACAGAAACAGGGAGCAAGGAAAAAGAAGAGGAGAGAAAGGAGGACACGGGAAGAAAGAGGAGAACGACGACAAAAGAATGATAGAAAATTAGAAGAAACGCTCATAAAGAATGTGTGTGATTACAGACAGTGATAGAAAAATAGAAGAAACGCTCATAAAGAATGTGTGTGATTAAAGACAGTGATAGAAAAATAGAAGAAACGCTCATAAAGAATGTGTGTGATTAAAGACAGTGATAGAAAAATAGAAGAAACGCTCATAAAGAATGTGTGTGATTAAAGACAGTGATAGAAAAATAGAAGAAACGCTCATAAAGAATGTGTGTGATTAAAGACAGTGATAGAAAAATAGAAGAAACGCTCATAAAGAATGTGTGTGATTAAAGACAGTGATAGAAAAATAGAAGAAACGCTCATAAAGAATGTGTGTGATTAAAGACAGTGATAGAAAAATAGAAGAAACGCTCATAAAGAAGGTGTGTGATTAAAGACAGTGATAGAAAAATAGAAGAAACGCTCATAAAGAATGTGTGTGATTAAAGACAGTGATAGAAAAATAGAAGAAACGCTCATAAAGAATGTGTGTGATTAAAGACAGTGATAGAAAAATAGAAGAAACGCTCATAAAGAAGGTGTGTGATTAAAGACAGTGATAGAAAAATAGAAGAAACGCTCATAAAGAATGTGTGTGATTAAAGACAGTGATAGAAAAATAGAAGAAACGCTCATAAAGAAGGTGTGTGATTAAAGACAGTGATAGAAAAAAACACAGAAAGCGATATCGAGCGAAGAAAGAAACAGTAAGATAAAGAGAGAAAAGATTCGTGAAAAGAGAGAACGAGCGAGAAAGATGAAGAGGTGCAAAGAGACAAAGAAGAAACATATGGGAAGTGAAAAAAGTGAGAGAGAAAGCGAACGATAGATGGAATACACAGAAAGAGAGCGAGAGCAAGAAATACAGGGGAATGAGAAGGAATAAGCATAATAGAGTAGGTGAACGAACGATTGACTGTGAGAAAGACAGACAGTGAGATAGTAAGAGAGTGAGAGAGAGAGAGAGAGAGAGAGAGAGAGAGAGAGCAGATAAATGCATGACTAAACAAATCAAGCATAATCAAAAAGGCACTCAACACTCAAGAAGAGACTCAATGAAATAATCAAGAACAAAGTGATTACTATTGTGTTGGTCAGGGCACTCGGCGAACGCTCTTAGAATTCTCGCTCAAACCAACACTGGGAGCTTGTGACAAGAGCTTGTGACAAGAGCTTGTGACAAGAGCTTGTGACAAGAGCTTGTGACAAGAGCTTGTGACAATTGACAGTAAAATCAGGCTGCCTGTCGCTGCCTAGACTAAATCATACAAGTAAGAATGTCAAGCGTTATTTGAATGATGTGTTTATAACACGCTCCACAGGCAGACAAGCCAACGAAGACAGCGATGCATACGTTATGACCACGAGCGGCATGACGATGGAGGCGATGGTAGTTACCACAGCATTCATCAGGTTAGAGTCATAAGATTACATACACACACACGCACACACACCCACACACACACACACGCGCACACACACACACACACACACACACTCACACACACACACCCGCGCGCGCACACACATACACATACACACATATTATAAATAAATAATTCACAATATTGAAATATATATTGTAAAAAAAAAAAAAAACGTAAAGAGCCCCTGTCACGCCAAGTGGCGTATAGGGAATATGGTGTTAGTGACCATAAATTTTACAGACCTTCAGCACATGATTTTTAGGGTAATTTGGTCGGTATTACGCCCATGCCGCTTTACATTCCCAGAAAAAAAATCCAGTACTCATTTAAGGCTGGGTGAACCCGGAAGTCGTCGGTTGGGATCGAACCCTACCCTTGTCCTTTGTAGTCCAGTTCAAATATATATTATGTTTAGTCCATATTCCAGTCTGTTAAACAGCTACGTTATTTTGATTTTGTGTGTTGTCTTGTATCTACGTAGAAACGTAACCGTATCATTTTTATTATATTGTTTTCCTTTTCATCCACCATTCCTGTCACCCACCATTCCTGTCACCCACCATTCCTATCACCCACCATTCCTGTCACCCATCATTCCTGTCATCCACCATTCCTGTCACCCACCATTCCTGTCATCCACCATTCCTGTCACCCACCATTCCTGTCATCCACCATTCATTTCCATTAAGGTGATCATATTTTTGAAACCCTAATCCGGGACGGATTAATTTGACTTAAATTTTCCATCAATAAAATGACATTTCTTCCGTCTTTTTCAAGTGAACAATACATATATTTTACAACTAATTAAAACACCCAACAATATAGGCTTACAAAACGTTATCAGGAAATAAAAAAAGACAAGAGTTGCTGTACTTTTCTGATGAGTGGATTTAAAAAAAAAAAAATCTTTCTTTGGAGGATCTTAAAACATTCAACACATGTTTGCTCATTGTTCACTTTGATGATCAACATGGCCTTTAAAGAGTCCACACTTAGATATGTTTTATCATTTGTACACAAGCTGTTCATCTGTGAAAACAATCTTTCCGTTGCAGTATTTGTTCCGGTAGACACAAAAATAACTCTACCAGCTTCAGAATATGTGAAATTGGAACATGCCTGTTTTTGAAGTGGGAAGCCATTTCAATCCAACGCTGCCCTGGTAATGTTTTATTAATACTCCACTCATTAATTTTCTGAGAAGTAACAAACTGCTTCATGTAAACATATTCGTCATACATTTCATTTTCTGGAAAGTCGACTGAAGGCACTGTTTGACTCACTAATGATGAAGATTTTTGAATATCTTCCCAAGTTGGTGTTCTGTTCAACATTACCCAGTTGTTGGCCTCACGGTTTTGAAAATTATTTGCAGCCCATTTCTTCAAATAACTTAAAGCTGTTTTATAGAATGAAGAAACACTTCACTTTAAACTTGTTCACATCATCCTGTTGATTTCATTCCATTTCCAGCTTGTCAAGAATTAGCTTAACTCTTGATGGCAAAGAAATCATCTTCCAGTTTGGACTCCAAGATAGTTCTCAACCCATTGATGTTGTCATTTACTTCAACAACAGTGACCACCTGTCCCTCTACTTCCTGCACTGCTTCCTGGAAAGAGGATGCCTGATTGTGAACAAAAATAAGCCATGATTCAGACAGGGGGGTTTTCAAAGAACTTCCGTATAGAGACTAGACATCTGTCTTGAGACTGAAAATAGGATTTTAAAAGCAGGAACATGTGAAGAACCCTTTCAACAGCAGGCAGCAGTGCAAGCCACCTAGTCTGTGCATGACCTAAAATCATCAGGAAGTCTGTGTCCACAAACTGGCAAAACCTCTTGAGACTTTCACCTCTAACTGTGTATGATTTGAAGTGCAGATAAATTTTAGCAATAATCATCTCAACATCAATAGGTGATACATCTGCAGCTGCTCGAACAGTGTTGTGGAAAATATGGCAAGCACAACCAACACCTATCAAACCATGTCCACGGTTTTCTTTCAGCTTTATGAAAACATTGTTCTGTCCTTTCCTTTTAGCGCCCCCAAAATTAGAATTTGTGTTGTCTGCACATAATGCAACTACTTTCCTTTCTAACCCTTTTTCGTTAGACAGACATTAATAAAACTACTGACAATATCAGATGTTTCTCCTGGCAATGACTTCAATTCTAATATTTTAACTTTCAGCCCTTTATTGTGATCAAAGTATCTGACAAGCAAAGGAAAAATCTTGATTTTCTTGTGGTTGGAGGCATCTGTCAGTATGGAGATAAATGTTGAGTTTTCTAGGTCACATCCCAACTCGTTTTGAACATGGGGTGTGAACACATTTCGAATAATGGCTTCTGTTTTCGTACGTGCACAAGCAAATTTTGGTTCTAAAGTAACCTGAAGTAATTTTGATGTGTAATCCATAGATCTAAATGTATGATTGTGTATCACTGTATGATAGGCAAATGCACCTTCTGTAGCAGCTAATTTTTCTTCTTTGTCACCAATCTGTTCAGCTCGAAAAAAATGTTGTTAACGACGAGCTTGATGCAGCTGTAGCGACGGCTCTCTCATGTTTCGCACTATTTATTGTGACTTTTAATATCACCACGTCCACTATGGTTAATCGAAAACCCAGATGCTCATATACTGGATCCTACAGTAAAGTCTGATGTAGACATTTTTTAGAAAGGGGTATTCCTTTTGTAATTCTTTATTGAAACAGCATTCACGTTTTGATGCCATTTGCTGCAACAATTACAAACTTTACAAACTAACTATAGTTTAAATAATAATTTTCTGTGACTTAAAATGTCAAGTGATTGAATAGAGACATCGAATCTCACTTCCCAGAGAGGGCTAGATTTATCTCAATAGACAGAGAGGTTTAGACATCGAATCTCACTGCCCAGAGAGGGCTAGACATCGGTTCTCACTGTCCAGAGATCAGGGAGGATAAAGCCACGAAAAAACCATGGACTTGAAGTGAAGTATGTCCACCGTCTGTGGCGCGATTCGAATACAGGACTATTTTATCCGGACCCCGACGTCTTACGACTTAACCACCCAGCTCTATTCTCTCTCTCTCTCTCTCTATCTCTCTCTCTCTTTCTCACTTTATCAGTTTTTCAGTTTTTATTTTTCATATTTTCTCTCTTTCTCTAGATTCATTACTTTATCTCTCTCTCTCTCTCTCTCTCTCTCTCTCTCTCTCTCTCTCTCTATCTTACTCTCCCTCTAACTCGATTTGTCTGTCTTCTTCTCCCACATCGCTTTTGTTTCTCTCGCTCTATCTGTCTATTTCTTCCTCTTTTCTTTTCTGTTTCTCTAACTTTTTATATTCCCGCATAAATACCATCATCTCTCTATCTCTCCTTGTCTCTATTTCTTTCTCGCCAGAAGAGCCTGAGACTCGTGTGAAGTGAAATCTGTGCCTGAAAGAAGAGGTAAAGGCATCAAGATGCGTAGAGATGCGAAGCTGCTGTAAAGCTGATGATAATAGCAATACTAAAAAAAAGGAAGAAAAAAGTGGTATGGTGACAGCTTTACGTGGTAATGGACGAAACAAAAGTCGACGTTTCGGCCAAGTAGGCCTTCATCTGGACGAATAACAAACACAAAAATTATATATAACGATATATTAACAAATCTAACTACATGACGAAAATATGCTAGATAATAAAGAGAGGAAAAATAAAAAATGGTCACTTCCCTGTGTTCCTGAGCTGAGTCAGTCTCCAAATGGACTAAATTGATACGGCAGGAAGACCGAATATAAATCTCTCTGACCAGGGAGTCAGGTGAGAAGACGGAAAGGAAGGGTTCTAAAAATATGGGGAGGTGGGTACAGGATATGTGTAAACTATGCACGTCTACCTCTGTGTGTGCAACCCGAACCGATGTGTAAACATAAGCATGTGTATGTAACAATACATGCGTACAAGCATAAATCAGCACATATATTGCCACGAGGCCCACAAAAGAAAAACCCAAAGGAGCCCAAATGTGTCAATACATGTGCAGACGAATATATCCACATGTATAGGTTAAGTAGCGCATGGGGGTATGAAATATGTAGTGGGTGTCCTATGAGTATGAGAGTGATATGTTCATTCCTTGGGGGGGACAGCGAACCCAACTGGGCAATAAGGCGATTCTCAAGGGCGAACCTGCTGCGATTGCTGGAGTGACATGAGACAATGCCAGTAACGTGCATGTCGAGTTTACCACTATGTCCAGGGGAGTTGAAATGGTCAGATACCGGGCTGCTAGTATTTTGCTCAACATCACGATGATGCTCACAAAATCTGCCACTCAAGCGTCGTCCACTTTCACCCACATACGTCATCTGGCAGTGCTTGCATATTATGGTGTAGATGATATTACGCGATACACAAGTGAACCCCTCCTTGATGTCGAATCGCTATTTAGGGAACAAGACCGAATCGGTGCACAGCACGTAGTCACAAGTTCTGCAAACTCGACGTCCACAAGGAACAGTACCAAGGTGTTTGTGGTTTGAGCGGGGGAGGCGGCTAGTGACAAGAATGTCTCTCAGACTCCTGTCACGTTTGAAGGCGACCAAAGGAGGATCACTGACAAGTAGGCGGGTAGTAGGATCTGAGTGGAGAATGGAGCGATACCGGTTAAGGATCCTCACCGCAGCCAAGTTGTGGGGGTGGTAGGTGAGGGTAAATATGGTCCTATCAGAGGAACGGCGGGTGGATGGGGTGAGTGCCACCGAACGGGGAATATCGAGAGCTCGCTTAAAGGCAGATTGGAGAACCGAATCAGGATAGAGACGACGCCTAAAGAAACTTAACATCAGGTGGGCCTGTTGGAGAAAATCTTGATCATCCTGGCAGATACGACGAAGTCGTAATAATTGAGAATATGGAATGGAATCTCTGCAGTGAGATGGATGAGACGAGGTGTAGAGAAGATAACAGTGGGCATCCGTGGGTTTATAGAAGACGGAAGTGTGGAGGCTGGAGGTACCAAGGGAGACGACCAGATCAAGAAAAGTGACGGACGAGGTAGAGATATAAGATGTAATCTTGATGGATTTGTGAAAGTTACCAATGTAGTCGATGAACCTGGAGATGTCATCTTCCGGCAAGTCAGTCAGTCCAAAACCGTCATCAATGTACCGGAGGTATTTAAGGGGAAGGGGGCCACGGTATAAATTAAGTATTTGATGTTCAAGGTAACCCATGAACAGGCAAGCATAACCATGACCCATCTTAGTCCCCATTGCTACCCCACTCACCTGGTCATAGAATTGGCCATTGAATTCGAAAGTATTAAGGTTGAGAATAAGTTCAATGAGACGGAGGAGAGTAGAAGTATCCACAGATGGGTGTTTTCTTGGGGTAGAGTCGTTACAGAAATCCAAAATACGTAAGGTCACCTTTGTCTATGTCCCTGGACATGCGGGAATAAGGGGAAATGAAAGAGCGGAAAGGATGGCTAGCTGCGCTGTCGTTGAGGACGAGCAACCAATGAATCGGGCGGACATCATCAATGCCCTCCGAGATGTGGGGAGAGCACAGGACTTCGACAAACACAGATGCACGTCACTTCTTCGGCTGATGGAAATGGGAGTTAAGATGGGCACAGCCAGAAATGAGAAACTTAGTGGCCGTGTAAGTTTGACTTATCAACCAACATAGAACTGGAGTCGTCAGTCGCTGGACACTGAGAGAATTGCTGAGGAGGGGATCTGAGCACCTATGGACATGTTCGGAGTGCAATGATGTTGACCCGCAAATAACTCAATAACTCAATTGGAATATCGAAACATGATCAAAACGGGAGAGACACGCAGCTCACGGTGTGCACAAAGCACTTAACTCAGTAGCTCCTACAACAAGCCGGACTTGGAATATGAGAAAACTGCAACAAGGAACACTTTCATACAAAGCCTTCAATGTTTCTTGCCGCCTATCAACCCTATTGACCAGAAGTTCACGTCCTCCTGAAAATGAAGATCGTCATATCTTTTTAAAATGTATAGCGCTTGATGATGTTAAAACATCGTTTTTGACTCCAAATCCGAACATATAAAACACAGTTAGTCTTCATATTATCCCGTTGCACATCAAACAACAGACAGTAAGATTAGCGTATGGTCAGTCTTGGGATATACGGTTAGCCATTATGATGACATTGTACACACAACAATGGCAGCGCCCATATATTCCTGATTATTCTAGTGATTGCAGCCTACAACGAACTCCCACCGTGCAAATTCCATAAAGAAATAAAACTGCAGCTGACTTGACGAAGCAGTTCATATTAATGAGTTGTAACATGTAACTAAATTGCGTCAAGCAATTCCAACAACGGTCATGAACAGCACTCAATGTGACGTAAAGCGCAGATCAACTCTAGACGGTGGAAGGTCGCGTTCACAAAATTTATTTTGTCAAAAAGGGAATATTGCCGTGTGTACAACTCCGCTTCATCGACGCAGATGTGTTAAGTAGAACATCATTTTGACTTTAACGTAGAAAAGTGCAATGGAGAGCCGAAATTAAACAGACCCCAAATGCACTTTCTGCAGCGATCGATAGAACGTGCATAAGTTCCACCATCTTGGAAACGGAATTGCTCTTCCTACAAGAGTGGATGGTCATCAGCTACAAGATCCTCTCGCCAGGGTCGAGTATAGTCTCCTGGAACATCTCAGTGTACATGGGTTCTTGGAGACCGGGTTTGACCCTATTTTAAATTTGCTAATTTTTCTGGAGACTGGCTTTAAATAAAAAAAAAAAATTGTTTCTCTCTAAGGGGAGGAAAATTTAAGGAAAAAAATAATATAAATAAAAAATTAATTTGAAAAAAAAAATAATTGAAAAATAAAAAAAATATATATTTAAAAAATTAATTAAAAAAAAATATGAAAACAAAAATTAAAAATAATATTTTAAAAAATATTTTTAATATTAAAGATAATTTAATTTTACTTACAACAACAACAATAACAATAGCTACTACTACTACTACTACTACTACTTCTACAACTACTACTTTTACTACTACTACTACTACTACTACTATTACTACTACTACTACTTCTACTCCTGCTGCTACTACTACTACTTCTACTACTACTACGTCTACTACTACTACTACTATTACTACTACTACTACTTCTACTGCTACTGCTACTACTACTACTACAAATACTACTTCTACTACTACTACTACAAATACTACTTCTACTACTACTACTACTTCTACTACTACTTCTATACTACTTCTACTACTACTTCTACTACTACTACTACTACTACTACTACTATTACTACTACTACTACTTCTACTACTACTACCACTACTACTATTACTACTACTACTACTTCTACTACTACTACTACTACCACTACTACTATTACTACTACTACAACTAATACTTCTACTACTACTACAACTACTATTACTATTACTACTATTACTACTACTATTACTACTACTATTACTACTACTACTACTACTACTACTACTACTTCTACTACTACTACTACTACTACTACTACTACTTCTACTACTATTACTACTACTACTTCTACTACTACTACTACTATTACTACTACTACTACTACTTCTACTGCTGCTGCTACTACTGCAAATACTACTACTACTACTACTATTACTACTACTACTACTACTTCTACTGCTGCTGCTACTTTACTCTTACCTGCGATTGCTTTTGCTGGATAAGGGAGAGAACCTCCTCAGTCAAATAATAGTCCTTGCTTCTAGCGTCAGTAAATACGTAGATGAAAGAATAAGGGAGAGAAACCTCCAAAGCCTTCTTGATGGCGCCAATGCTCATTTCTGGACAGTCACCTGAACAAACGGGGGAGACGTTGAATATCGTTGGTTTGTTGTTTAAGACATGCAGCAACAATTGTTGTAACTGATAGTTGTTTTATAAAAAAAAAAAGATGTTTTCAAGTGCTTGTGTGAAGTTATCAAATATCAGGGGCGTAACATACAAAAATGGTGGATGACTAAACCTGTTTACTCCTATATATATATATGTGTGTGTGCGTGAGTGCGTGTGTATGTATGCATGTTTGTATGCATATACGTTTATATGTATGAATGTTTGTAAGTATGCATGCTATGTATACATTTGTGTATGTATGTATGTACATGTATGTGTATATGTATGTATGTAAGTGTACATAGGTACATACTGTGAGCGCATATATGTACGTATTATTGTTGTTGCGTTCGGCAGCTTTCAATTCTGACGAAGTCCCTAGAGACTAGGAACTGAATGTTGCGTGTTAATCCATTTTTCCCTGGCAGCCGTGTGCACAGGGGTCCCTCGCCGCAAAGGCATATAACTCCGACTTCGGAGGTACTCATGTTTTTTTTTCCGTCGATGAGTAACTGACGTTTCAAGCCGGGTCTCGCTGCTGAGACCAGGGGTGGTTGCCGCAGAGAGAAATCATAAATAAAAATCCCAACTGGTGTAGCCGAGATTTGAACCTACAATCTCTCTGTCCCGAGGCCGGCGTCTTGCCTCGAAACCAACAAGTTCCCCATGGACTGGGAATATGAGGAAACTGCAACAAGGAACACTTTTCATGCATAACCTTCAATGGTTCCCGCCGCCTATCCACCATATACCCCCAAGCCCACGTCCTCCCGAAAATGATGATCGTCATACTTCTTTAAAAATGTATAGCGCTTGATGATGTTAGGCCATCGTTGTTGACTCCAATTTCGAACATAGGAACACACAGTTAGTCGTCAGGTTATCCCCGTCGCACATAAAACAACAGGCCGTAAGATTAGCGTAAGACCGGTCTAGTGATTTACGATGGGCCATTACGATGACGTAGCACACATAACAATGTCGCACTCACAGCAATGACGCGCCCTTTAGATTCTTGATTACTCTAGTGAATGCAGCCTACGACGAACAAAACACAGTGCAAATTCCCTAAAAGGATAAAATTGCGGCTGACGAAGTATTTCACATTAATAAGTAACATGTAAATAACTTGCGTCAAGGAATTCCAACAACGGTCATGAACAGCACCAATGTGACGTAAAGCGCAGATCAAGTCTAGACGGTGGAAGGTCGCATTCACAACACTTGATTTGTCAAAAAGGGACTGTTGTCAGCCTACGACCTCGCTTTAGCGGCGCAGATGTAATAAGTAGATCATCATTTTGACTTTAATGCAGAAAAGTGCAACGGAGATTCGGAATTAATCAGACCCCGGATGCACTTTCTGTAGCGGTCGAGAGGACGTGGACTAGATCCGCCATCTTGGAGACAGAAGTCCATATGACACCATGTATATGTTAAATGTATATATATATATATATATATATATATATATATATATATATATATATATATATATGTGTGTGTGTTTATTATGTAATTATTACAAATATCCATTTAGCTTTCAAGTAGAAGTTTGCAAGCCTTTTAACATGTTTATACCTACATGAAAATACTGCATTTTCACTAGAAGAAATCTAAAAAAATATCACAACGAAAAGAAAAATAATAAATAATGGTGTATTTAAAATAATAACATAAAGTGAAACAGTGTGCATTACAATATATCTAAATATTCATCATCATCATCATGTGCCATACCGGTTGACGCAGGCGATCATGCCATTCCACAATTTTCTATCTACAGTGCATCGTATCAGTTATGTTGTTGACTGTTTGCCATGCCATGACGCCAAGCTATCTAGTATTTTCTCTCTTCGTCGTCCGCGATCTCTCTTTCTTTTTATTTTGCCAGTTGTAACCAAGTATTCCAACTTTCCTCTTCTCATGATGTGCCCGAAAAATGTTGATTGCTTCTTTCTGATGTTTTTTATGAGCTCCCTTTTTGTGTTGGCCTCTTTGAGAATTTCCTCGTTGGTCTTTTTAATCTACATATTACATTACAAAAAAATATATAAATAGTTGAAATTTGGCGCGAAATGGCGCGTTGTGAAACGAATTTAAACTATCAAGTGAAACGGAGATTTTTAACTGGCTAGGCCAAGTTTTTGGAGGTCATAATCTACAAGAACATGAGTCGGAGATGTTGATATTTTTAACTGGCTAGGCCAAGTTTTTGGAGGTCATAATCTACAAGAACATGAGTCGGAGATGTTGCTATTTTTAACAAAATAGAAGTTGCTAGCGTGTTTCTATTACATCTGGGGGACTGGTTGGTCTCGGGGCAAGACGCCGGTCTCATGACAGAGAGGTTGTGTGTTCAAATCCCGGCTGCGTGAATTAGGATTTTTATTTATGATCTCTCTCTCTCTCTCTCTCTGCGGAAACCACCCCTGGTCTCTTCGACGGAAAAAAAATGAGTACCTCTGAAGAGGGAGTTATCTGCCTGTGCGGCGACGGATCCCTGTGCACTAGGCTGCCAGGGAAAAGCAGATTAACACGCAAAATTGAGCTCCTACTTCGCCAGAGGTGAAAGCAGTCGAACACCCCCCCCCCCAAAAAAAAAAAAAATATATATATACATCCAATTTGTAACTTGTCATTACCCAAGGTTGGAAGCAGTTGAACAATATTATAGCAGCATTGATGACAAACGTCAAATTAGAGCACAAATAATGAAAACGGGATTAAAATGACAATCTTCTTACTCACATTCTCTTTTACCATTTCGAAAGTAAAAGACGCACGCAATTCCAGAACAGACTCACCCGGAAGTCCCAGCCATCTTCTTGTGATGATGATGTCATAATGCAAAATGAAATGGTTTTACAACGTATCTCAATCGTCTGGCCTTGCAATGACGAGTCAGAAATGAACTGTGAAGGAGAGGTAGGCAGAGAGAGCGAGAGTTTGGAAGATAACACCAAAGAAGAGATGGCTTATATTTTGCAGTCTCAAAGAATGACTGCAGATAGAGATGCACGGATAAGGTTGACGTCGTCTACCATTGTGCCTCAACGACCTACAAGAATATGGAGTGAAGGGGAAGAATTTTGTTGAGGCTCTCCCCTTATCTCTCTGCTGGACAACTTCAAGGTCTGCGATCTTCTCCTATTTATTCCGTATATGGAATAGGCATTCTCTTCAAGTAGGTAAATCTATATTTTGCTTCTTCTACCTTTCAGCTCCCTGTGGAGCATAGGTCTTCAACAAACACTTTCTAAGCCGTTCTGTTTCGTTCCATTCTTTTAAGATCCTTCCATGTCTTCCCCATTATCTTCATCTCCGTCTCCATCTGTTTTCTCCAAGAATATCTTGGTCTTCCTCTTTGTCTATTTCGCCGGTGGGTTAAAAAAAATGACCTGAAATGTTATACTCTCAGTTGGCTACCGCAGTATTTCCTATCCAGCGCCATCGTCTTGGCTGTATCTCTTTATCCACAGGTATTTCTTAGACTTATCCATGTTTGTGAAGTTTTTTTGGCTTATTTTTTTTTACAGTACAGGATAGCCAGTCCCATGTCCAACCCTCTTTAGTCGCCTCTTACGAACATGCCTGGTAGGGAACAGCGCCACAATTCTTTACTCCTCTTTCGGGCTCCGGCAGCGCACGGGCAAATCCATATACTTTCTGTATATAGTTGTTGTTAGTCGAAGGCCCCGGCATCATTGCAAGCTAATTAAAGTCCACAATTGCGCAACCGTCCGTGACAGTGGAATCATCTGAATTAAAACTCATCTCATTAAAGGATCCAAACAAAGAAAGGCCGCTACAGTCTCCATCGTAGCAACTGCCGCACCGAAAGTGAATTTAGCCATTCGCTCATGAATACTCTAGAATACTTTAGTCATCGGGCGCACGCAAGCAAGCAAGCAAATATCTCATTTCTGTTATGACAAATTATAATTTAGCCAACAGGTCTTCCTCGTTACACATAATACAAGAACTTAGGTGTGTTGATCATCTCCTAAATATATTCCTCAACGTGTGGCGACTACAATACCGATGTTTGTGATGACGAATTTCCGCTTTTGACATGACAGCTACAATGTCTGAAATCCAACGGGAATGATATTACTTTCTTTAAGATTTTTCTTCGAGCTGAAATCACTGAATTGCGTTTTTTGGAAGTGTTTAGTCTTCCAGATATATTTATCGTGTGTCGATAGAAACAACTATAGTAAAGTAAAATAAAGAGCCTCGCCACACCAACTGGCGTTTAGGGTTTGGTATTAGTGACCATAATTTTTATAGACCTTCGGCACATGATTTTTGGGGTAATGTGGTCGGTATTACGCCCGTGCTGCTTTACTTTCCTGGAAAAAAAATCCGGTACCCATTTAAGGCTGGGTGAACCCGGAAGCCGTCGATCAGGATTGAACTCGACCTCTTGTCCTTGTTCATTAACCACTGAGCTATCGCGGCTCCCTTAGAAACAATTATAGCTATAAATATATAGTTCGGACTGCCATCACCGCAGTCGGAATATTCCCATACCCACTCAGCTGCCCGTTCCAGCAACAATCGTAGTGTTCGTATAAAGATTGCTCTTGTCCTGCAATGGCTGTCAGTGTTGCGTTCTTTTCCGCCGAGGAAGATTTTCCTGCCCTCCCACCACCCCTCGTGGCGCCTGTTCCACCTTTCCTTCGACGTGTGGATTATCTTCAGCTCCGATGCCGCCATCTTGTGAGAAGTTTTCTTTAGAAAAAATAAAGGAAGAAAAGGACGAAGAAAAAAGAGGAATGAGAAGACATACTCGCATACTTTGAGATCGTAGGACATTTAGGAAAAGACAATGACAAAAAGATTTGAAAGCATCATCATCATCATCATCATCATCACTTACCGGGCCTGCTAACGTAGGTGATCATGTCTCTCCATAACTCTCGATCTCGACAGTTATTTATCATTTCTATTGTTGACCTTCTGCTAAAGCCATTCTCTTAAGCTGTCTGGTATTTTTTTCTCTTTGCTGTCCTCTATCTCTTCGTCCCTCAATTTTTCCAGTTGTTACAATAATATTCCAGCCGTTATCTTCTCATTACATGGCCAAAAAATGATGATTGTTTCTTCCTAATATTGGAAATTAGCTCTCTTTTTGCTTTGACCTCTCTCAGAACATCTATACATGTGTAACCTAACGCACATTGTCAGTCTAATGATGATGTTTCTAACGCAAATGGGAAAAAAATAATTACTATAATTCGTTCCGAAATTCATACCCAAAGAGTTTATTAATTATCTCGGAAACTGATGAATTTCTGTAATTATTTTTCATGAAATCTTATTTTTTCACCGACCTTAAGTCTGATTTTTTCCCCTACTGTTATACATTTAGGAAAGATTTTTGCTTCTTTGAGGTATATAAAATATGATTTTCTTGGTTTTTCTAATTTTTAGGATTTTACAATACCCATATTTGTTGCCATCAACTCACCGTTTAAAAAGGCAAATTTCACGTGCTCTCCACACAATCTTAGCACTATCTCGCGATCACTGAACCGTAACTTGTAAGACGCAATACACTGAGAGGTTGTTAGAGAATTAACATAATTTACAGAAAAATCTCATGTTTAGAGCACACGGTTTGATATTTTCCAAAAATTATATATATATAAAAAAAAAAAAGATTTGTGCAAAATTCAAAATTCCACATTTGTACTTAAATGTTATAAAATCTTAAGGTTGGCGAAAAAAAATAAGATTTCATGAAAAAGAATTACAGAAATTCATCAGTTTCCGAGATAATTGATAAACTCTGTGGGAGTGAATTTCTGAATTTGTATAGTACTGTGATTGTTAACCGGAAATAGGTAATAAGATACGATCTTGCTTTGCTTCTGACTTACCTCCTCCTTGAACGTAGAGATCTCTCAGATTGGCTTGAAACTTGTCCGGGTCTGTAGTCACAAGTACTGGACCCACCACTGTAAAGACAATAAACAGTTCGTTAGTGAAGTATCAGAGTTTACTGTATTTCAAAATAAGTGTGTTTATTTGATGAGGAATCAGTAGTGGGGGTGTAATGTACACTGCCACAAGATATGGTGACAGCTTTGCAAAAAATGGAACACAACAAAATACTGACGTTTCGGCCTACATGTGGTCCTCTTCAGAAAACGAGAACGACAACAAACGATGAGACACAGATAATTACTAGGGAATGCTGAACATACCTCTTCCTCTGAATTGATTCTCCATAACTTACCTGTCTCGATCATTCTAGATGTAGTCATTCTAGAATGATCGAGACAGGTAAGATATGGAGAATCAATTCAGAGGAAGAGGTATGTTTACAGCACTCGGAAAAAAGGATAAATAATCAACAGAAAAATGACCAAGAAAAAAAACACTACCACTCAGCTAATTTCAGTGTTCCCTAGCGTTTGGCTTATCGTGGCAAGGCGCTGTGTCACAGAGTACGGGTTCGATTCTGCTTCAGTCCATATATTGTTATTTTTTTCTGCTGTTGATTATTTGTCATTTTTTTCCGAGTGCTGTAAACATACCTCTTCCTCTGAATTGATTCGCTGATTATCGCCTCAGAAGTTTTCCTCTATAATAATATTCATTTATTATTATTTGTCTCCCGTCCTAAGTTAAGGAGAGAAGGACAGATGAATAAAAGATGAAATGATAAAATGAGAGAGAAATGTAAATGATCACCGCATTTATTTACCCACATATTATCTATCCTCCAACATGTAGCAGATACCTCTCTCGTTTCATCATTTCATCTCTTATCCCTAAGTCATCCTCTCCTTAATTTACCTGTCCCGATCATTCTAGATGTAGCAGTATTTATCTGTGCCTCATCGTTTGTTGCCATTGTTCTCGTTTTCTCGAGAAGGCCACATGTAGGTGGCAAACGTCAGTATTTTGTTGTGTTCCTTTTTTGTAAAGCTGTCATCATACCTCGTAGTAGCGTACGTTACACCCCACTACTGGCTCCGTGCTACCAGCTTTACCGCAGAAGTGCATTTATTTGTCCGGTCCCTTTATATTGGATGGATCAGAAATGCATAATTAAAGTAAATAAGACAGTAAAAAAAAAACGTAAAGAGCGCCGTCACACTAAGTGGTGTATAAGGAAATATGGTGTTAGTGACCATAAATTTTACAGACCTTCGGCACATGATTTTTGGGGTAATGTGGTCAGTATTACGCCTGTGCCGCTTTACTTTCCAGGAAAAAAAAATCCGGCACCCATTTTAAGGCTGGATGAACCCGGAAGCCGTTAGTTGGGATCGAACCCTACCTCTTGTCCTTTGTAGTCCAGTTCACTAACCACTGAGCTATTGCGTCTCCCAAATGAGACAGTACTTTTATTTTAAGGCAATGAATTCAAACACGTGTGAACGATGTTGCCTTCAAATGGTAGACGTGCAGCAAAGGTGAAGGTTAAAAGATCGCAGAGAATGGCTGCATTTCCAGGAACGAAAAATACAAATAAAAATGTTAGAGGAAGTAAGAATTATAGATTTCTAGTGTAAAAGACGTAAAAGAGCCCCTTCACGGCAAGTGGTGTATAGGGAATATGATATTAGTAACCATAAATAATATAGACCATCGGCACATGCTTTTTGGGGTATTACGCCTGTGCCGCTTTACTTTCCCAGAAAAAAAAATCCGGTATCCATTTAAGGTTAGGTGGACATGGAAGCCGTCGATTAGAATCGAACCCGACCTCTTTTTCTTTGTAGTCCAGTTCACTAACCACTGAGCTATCGCGGCTCCCGGATCTCCAGTGTAACGTAGAAACAAATGTCTATGAAGAATGTCAAACATAAGATGGAAAGAAAACAATTCAAACGAGCTGATAAGAGACGAACGGCAAGAACAAGTGTCAAGCTTTATAAGAAGGGACTGGAAATACATCGGTCATCTGTTGAGAAATAATACTGACGTTGGACCCACCACTGTAAAGACAAGGAAGACGAGAATTAATACTGACGTTGGACCCACCACTGTAAAGACAAGGAAGACGAGAATTAATACTGACGTTGGACCCACCACTGTAAAGACAAGGAAGACGAGAATTAATACTGACGTTGGACCCACCACTGTAAAGACAAGGAAGACGAGAATTAATACTGACGTTGGACCCACCACTGTAAAGACAAGGAAGACGAGAATTAATACTGACGTTGGACCCACCACTGTAAAGACAAGGAAGACGAGAATTAATACTGACGTTGGACCCACCACTGTAAAGACAAGGAAGACGAGAATTAATACTGACGTTGGACCCACCACTGTAAAGACAAGGAAGACGAGAATTAATACTGACGTTGGACCCACCACTGTAAAGACAAGGAAGACGAGAATTAATACTGACGTTGGACCCACCACTGTAAAGACAAGGAAGACGAGAATTAATACTGACGTTGGACCCACCACTGTAAAGACAAGGAAGACGAGAATTAATGAAGAAAAACTTAACCATCAGACATTCTTGTTGTAAATAATTTGATAAAAGAGAACAAAGAAGACCAAGAGAATCGCTATGTAGAACGTTTTAACAGGTATTTAATCAGAGTGGATCTATCAGACTCTATTCATGATGTTCTGTCTGTGGGGTCGATCAATTCACTTAAACAGACAGCTGTCTTCATGTGAGAGTCTGGAATCCTACTTTGATTGAATCCTGATCGCAGAGAGAGAGAGAGAGAGAGAGAGAGAGAGAGAGAGAGAGAGAGAGAGAGAGTGTGTGTGTGTGTGAGAGAGAGAACAGTTACTAGGAAGATTCAACCAAGCGACTAAGAAACAACCAAGAACTACGAGAACCAGCAGTAAGTCATCAGTCATCAGTCATGAAGAACTATATCTTCCGCCCTATGTGCGGCTCGGGAAGAATCAAGTAAGTGTTAGAGACAGTCTCAACATATGATGTGTATCTTGATATAGACAATGTATGAAACACTCACTGGAGGTCACAGAAATGTATCTTGATATAGACAATGTATGAAACACTCACTGGAGGTCACAGAAATGTGCTTTACAGAAGAGTTTTAAGAACATCAAGGTCAGCCTTAAAGAAGTGTAGCCATGACGTTCTATAAGAGGTTAAAGCAATCTAGGAATCTCATTACCAACATAAAACATCAAAAGTAAACATTCATTTTTGTTTAATATTATGCCATGAGAAGGGAATAGCTAAAATATATTACGGAAAATGGAAATAAAAATTGAAGAATTCAGTCGAGGACAGTGGTTTTCAAATTTTGACACCCCCATATACTTTTCACAGTTAAACATATACCGACGGTGCCCTTGTGGTTGTTGCTATCTTAAAACGATCTATACGACACATATTACCATTGCTGGTGTATGTTGGGGGCAACGATAGAAGCAGAGGGCCACGACGTGTGAGACACAGACTTGTTAATATTAAAACTGTTCTCTTCTCATTACATGGCACTCAGACTTGTTAATATTAAAACTGTTCTCTTCTCATTACATGGCACTCAGACTTGTTAATATTAAAACTGTTTTCTTCTCATTACATGGCACTCAGACTTGTTAATATTAAAACTGTTCTCTTCTGATTACATGGCACTCAGACTTGTTAATATTAAAACTGTTCTCTTCTCATTACATGGCACTCAGACTTGTCAATATTAAAACTGTTCTCTTTTCATTACATGGCACTCAGACTTGTCAATATTAAAACTGTTCTCTTCTCATTACATGGCACTCAGACTTGTCATTATAAAAACTGTTCTCTTCTCATTACATGACACTCAGACTTGTCAATATTAACACTGTTCTCCTCTCATTACATGGCACTCAGACTTGTCAATATTAAAACTGTTCTCTTCTCATTACATGGCACTCAGACTTGTCAATATTAAAACTGTTCTCTTCTCATTACATGGCACTCAGACTTGTTATTATTAAAACTGTTCTCTTCTCATTACATGGCACTCAGACTTGTTAATATTAAAACTGTTCTCCTCTCATTACATGGCACTCAGACTTGTTAATATTAAAACTGTTCTCTTCTCATTACATGGCACTCAGTCTTGTCAATATTAAAACTGTTCTCTTCTCATTACATGGCACTCAGACTTGTCAATACTGAAACTGTTCTCTTCTCATTACATGGCACTCAGACTTGTCAATATTAAAACTGTTCTCTTCTCATTACATGGCACTCAGACTTGTCAATATTAAAACTGTTCTCTTCTCATTACATGGCACTCAGACTTGTCAATATTAAAACTATTCTCTTCTCATTACATGGCACTCAGTCTTGTCAATATTAAAACTGTTCTCTTCTCATTACATGGCACTCAGACTTGTCAATATTAAAACTGTTCTCTTCTCATTACATGGCACTCAGACTTGTCAATATTAACACTGTTCTCTTCTCATTACATGGCACTCAGACATGTTAATATTAAAACTGTTCTCTTCTCATTACATGGCACTCAGACTTGTTAATATTAAAACTGTTCTCTTCTCATTACATGGCACTCAGACTTGTTAATTTTAAAACTGTTCTCTTCTCATTACATGGCACTCAGACTTGTTAATATTAAAACTGTTGTCTTCTCATTACATGGCACTCAGACTTGTTAATATTAAAACTGTTCTCTTCTCATTACATGGCACTCAGACTTGTTAATATTAAAACTGGAAGTCGTGGGGCACACTTTGGGATAAAAAAAAAATAGAATGGATCAGTAGAAAGGCTACAAGAGAATATATAAACAGTAGATACAATAAAGTTGTAGAGACGTGATCACCTACGGCAATAGGTGCAGTATTTTATGATTATTGCCATGGAGATGATGCTGTATTCATTTCATGTGGGAGAAATACCGTTGTGTTGCAATAACAAAACAAGGTCGATTGATGTGCTTTTAAAAATTAACGCGGTGGAAAATCGTAGGAAAAATTCAAGTAAGAAATGATTACAGTAAACGTCATGAAATTATTTGATGTCGACATCTGTTAGCGCCGTGACTAACTATGTCTAGAATGCACCACGACTAGCGATGTCCAGATAGTTCCACTAGCGATGTACAGATAGTTCCACTAGCGATGTCCAGATAGTTCCACTAGCGATGTCCAGATAGTTCCACTAGCGATGCCCAGATAGTTCCACTAGCGATGTCCAGACAGTTCCACGACTAGCGATGTCAATAAAAGTTATACGACTAATGATGTCCAGGACGTTCCACGACTAATGATGTCCAGACAGTTCCGCGACTAGCGATGCACAATTAGCCATGCGATTTGGAAAGTAAGAAAATAATACCATTTTGATCCTTTATAAGTAAAAAGATGTCCTTGGTTGTCTTTCGGTCCAACGTTGCACGCACAGCTAAACTTCTGCAACAATCAGTCAGATATATATATATGTTTTCAAGATGAAACGGGTCCAATGTGCAAATTAGGTCGTATTCCTCTTCTTCTTCTACCTTTTTAGCTCCCAGTGGAGCATAGGTCTTCAACAAACACATACCAAGTCGTTCTCATTTTTGCCATTCTTTTAAGATCATTCTATGTCTTCCCTATCATCTTCATCACTGCTTCTATCTGTCTTCTCCAAGAATTCCTTGGTCTTCCTCTTTGTCTTTTCCCCTGGGGATTCCAAAAAAGGGCCTGTTGTGTAATACTGTCAACTGGCTTCCGTGCGTGTCCTATCCAGCGCCATCGTCTTCGCTATATCTCTTTATCCACTGGTATTTGACTGGTAGGCCTACATTTCCATAATTCTATGTTAGTGATTTTGTCCTGCCATTTCCATCCTTTTATTCTGCGTAAGCATCCATTAATGAAAGCCTGTATCTTCGTGATTGTCAATTTTGTTGTTCTCCATATTTCACAGCCATATAATAAGACCGACTTAATATTTGAGTTCAAAATTTTTATTTTTGTATTTAACCTAATTTCTTTGGATTTCCATGTTTCCCAGTAAATTAAGCCGTTTTGCTACGTAATAAGCTAGAAAAACTAGAGATCCACACAGCTCGTTTCGAAAACTACGGACTGAGAGTTCGTTCTCGAAACAGGAAGGTGGTCGGAAAGAAACTAATGTAAACATGACCATAATAGACATCAACCATCAAGAAAAAAAAAAGAAAAAAAAAAGAAAGAAAAGTAGCAATTTAAATTTTCCACTGACGCCGTAATATAAATCATAAATGAGAGAAGAAGATATATCCACCAGTTCTCATTCCTACTGCTTTATTTGTTGAATAAATTGAACCAGTTAACTCCACGTTTGATAACCCCTGCTTACTCACGTTTGAGAAGCTCTGAATAGCCACGTTTTCTCCATTATTTGACCCACGCTATGTTCAGATTGTGTCAATGACTTTTGGTTCAGCTCCAGATTCTGTTATATTTTTCACATACCCGTGTTCGTCCGTTCTTTTTTCAATTCCCTGTCTCCTCTTTCTTTCTTGTAATTGATTCCACGTGTCGGCACCCACCTGGGGAAGACAATTATCCCGTCTAACAAACATGTCTTCTTTACTAAAGTGCTGGAAGTCAGTGGCGTATCTACATCGCGGGCACTTCCCGGAGATCCGCATTTACGAACACAAATGTATCATTTATATATTTTTAAGTAAAAAAAGTAAAGAGCCCTGTCCGGCCAAGTGACGTATAGGGAATATGGTGTTAGTGACCATACATTTTACAGACCTTCAGCACATGATTTTTGGGGTAATGTGGTCGATATTACGCCCGTGTCGCTTTATTTTCCCTGAAAAAAATCCGGTACCCATTTAAGGCTGGGTGAACGTGGAAGCCGTAGGTTGGGATCGAACCCTACCTCTTGTCATTTGTAGTCCATTTCACTAACCACTGAGTTATCGCGGCTCCCACTTATATATTTTTAGTCTTATTAATTTCCAATACTAGGAAGAATAGCAAAATATTATATCTTCTCAACATTCCTATATGGCGTAGAAACATGGACATTAGACAAAAAAAAAAACAGAACAGAGAATTGAAGCCTTTGAAATATGGATTTATAGAAGAATAGGTAGAATTGGATGAAAAGAAAACAAAAACAAACGATGAAGTCTTAAAACAAGTAAAAAATGAAAAGAGAACTACTAAACACAATTCAAACAAGACAAATGAGATTTATGGGCCATGTTAAAAGACACAACAGCCTACTAAAAGTGGGCTTGGAGTGAAAATTCAAGGTAAAAGAGGCAGAGGCAGACCAAGACTAACATGGACGAGTAACATCAAAAGATGGACAAGTCAGCCTATGACAACCTGCACCATCAAAGTAAGAGACAGAGCAGAATGGCGCTCCATGGTAGCCAACCTTCGATGCGGAGACGGCACTCAAAGATGATGATGCTGAATAGGAAGAAACAATCATCATTTTTTGGCCATGTAATGAGAAGAGAACAACTGGAATATATTGTAACAACTGGGAAAATTGAGGGACGAAGAGATAGAGGGAAGCAAAGAGAAAAAAATACCAGATAGCTTAAGAGAATGGCTTGGCAGAAGGTCAACAACAGAAATAATAAATAACTGTCCAGATCGTTATTGAGAGACATGATCACCTACGCCACATGGTACTTCACCAGCAGGCATGATACTTGATGATGATGAGTCTTATTAATCTACATTCTTCAAAAATTGTGCCTGTGCATGATTGTGCTTTGAGGTCGTGATAGCTCAGTGGTTAGTGAAAAGAACTATAAAGGACAAGAGTCGATCATGAGCGATGGCTTCCAGGTTCACCCAGCCTTTATGAGTACTTGCTTTTTTTCTGGTAAAGTAAAACGTCTCGGGCGTAATAAAAAAAAAACTAAAGTACCCCTGTCACGCCAAGTGCCGTATAGGGAATATGGTGTTAGTGACCCTATATTTTACAGACCTTCGGCACATGATTTTTGGAATAATGTGGTCGGTATTACGCCCGCGCCGCTTCACTTTCCCAGAAAAAAATCCGGTACCCATTAAAGGCTGGGTGAACCCGGAAGCCGTCGGTTGGGATCGAACCCTACCCCTTGTCCTTTGCAGTCCAGTTCACTAACCACTGAGCGATCGCGGCTCCCTCTCGGGTGTAATACTGACCACATTATCCCAAAAATAACGTACCGAAGGTCTATACAAAATAAGGACACTAACATTATATCCCCTACACGCCAGGTAGCGTGATGGGGATCTTTACTGCTTTTTTTTCACTTTGATTCTTCTAAGATGAGCTCCGGTACCTCAGTAATTAGTAAAGGGACTGCTACCAAAACGAGGTCAGGTTCAATTCCAGTCGATAGCTACTAGGTTCACCCAGCCTTAAATGGGTATATGATTTTGTAGTAAAGTGTGATGGACTGAAATGTTAACAAACACAACACTATAAAATATGCTATTGATCTTGATCAATCCCCCGCCATTCACTCATCGAGTGCCGTCTCCGCAACGAAGGTTGGCTACCATGGATCGCCATTCTACTGTTTCTTGCTTTGATGGTGCAGGCAGACATAGATTGACTTGTCCATCTTTTGATGTTACTCGTCCGTGTTAGTCTTGGTCTGCCTCTGCCTCTATTACTTTTTATTTTTCCTTCCAATATTACTTTTATAGTAGGTTGTTGTGTATTTTAACATGCCCCCAAAAATTTCACATGTCTTGTCTTAATTGTATTTAGTAGTTCTCTTTTTATTTTCAGTTATTTTAAAACTTCATCGTTTGTTATCTTTTGTTTTCATCCAATTCTACCTATTCTTCTATAAATCCATATTTCAAAGGCTTCAATTTTCTGTTCTGTTTTCTTGTCTAATGTCTAGGTTTCTGCACCATACATGAATATTGAGAAGACGTAACATTTTGCCATTCTTAGTTTCAGCCCTGCTGATATTTGTTTTGTTGTTAGTATATTTTTTATGGCATTAAAATTACTTATTTTATTTATTTATTTACCACGCCATTAAACGTCTTATAAAGACTGTAGTGTTTTCTTGCACCTATCTCAATTCATAGCATGTTCGATCTTATCTAATGAGTCTATGCCTGCCAACATTGCTACTCTTATAAGTGTTTTTTTAGTGTCTCTATAGGTCTTTCTCTTTTACTGTATCCTGATGTGTCCCATAGAAGGGTCAGTTTTGGAATTCTCTTGTTGTGTCTTCTTAACACATGTCCGCCATATGTGCATCTTCTCTTCCTAATCTAATGGTTGGTTAGAATCTTTGGTTGCATGGTCATTTCTCTTATCTTTATGTAGTCTAAAATATCTCTCTCATTCTTTCTCTCTCTCTCTCTCTCTCTCTCTCTCTCTCTATATATATATATATATATATATATATATATATATCCAGATATATAGATCCTGTGGTCACTGACCAAACAACTTGATGATTTAGACTTTGCTGATGACATAGCTCTCATATCACACAGCCATCAACAGATGCAGGATAATATGCGCATACATGATGAGAGATTACAACAGATAGGACTGAAGATTAATAGAAATAAGACCAACATTATGAGAATTAATATAGTTGGCAATAACCAAATAAAACTAGGAGAAATACCTCTTTTAGATGTACAATCCTACATATATCTGGGCAGTAATATAGATAAAGAGGGAGGAACAGAAATAGATACAAAAATAAGGATATCAAAAGCAAGAGGAGCTTTCATTGCACTGGGAAACATATGGAAATCCAAAGAAATTAGGTTAAATACAAAAATAAAAATTTTAAACTCAAATATTAAGTCGGTCCTATTATATGGCTGTGAAACATGTAGAACAACAAAATTGAAAATCACGAAGATACAGACTTTCATTAATGGATGCTTACGCAGAATAAAAGGATGGAAATGGCAGGACAAAATCACTAACATAGAATTGTAGAAATGTACCAGCCAAATACCAGTGGATAAAGAGATATAGCGAAGGCGATGGCGCTGGATAGGACACATACTACGGAAGCCAACTGAGAGTATTACACAACAGGCCCTTTTTTGGAATCCCCAGTGGAAAAGACAAAGAGGAAGACCAAGGAATTCTTGGAGAAGACAGATAGAAGCAGAGATGAAGATGTTAGGGAAGACATGGAATGATCTTAAAAGAATAGCAAAAAAACAGAACGACTTGGAAAGTGTTTGTTGAAGACCTATGCTCCACTGGGGGCTAAAAAGGTAGAAGAAGAAGAAAGAATATTGAATATTAGCTCTCTTTTACCATTGGTCTCTTTAATAACGTTTTCATTACTCTTCTTAGCTGTCCATTGTGTTCTCAATATTTTTCTGTAAAACCACATAGAGAATATACAAATACTAATTTAAAAAAAACGGCACAAAAAGATTTGAGAAAGAGATGATGTCATAGTCAAAGGACAAAGGTCGCATGAGCAAGGAGATACGACCAGTCACTATAAATGTATCTTATTCATTCTGCAGTTCCATCTGTCTATCCAATATTGGCAGATTCAGTCACCAGAGAAACTGATCAGTAAAACAGTAAAGAAGTATAGGCGTCAATGTGCACCAAGATGCGTAGAGAGTGGTTAAACTTGTGTCGAGCAGACGACTCTAATATATTACCAAACAATTGAGAAATCATTACCAACCATCTGTCAATTAAAGGTATACATCATTAAAACATAAAACTGAGCTGAAACAAAATTAGCTATGTTTTTTTTAGTTCTTCCATGTTGGATAAAAAAGAGCTAATTTCCAATATTGGGAGGAAGCAATCATCATTTTTTGGCCATGTAATGAGAAGAGAACAGCTGGAATATATTGTAACAAGTGGGACAATTGAGGGACGAAGAGATTGAGGGAAGCAACGAGAAAAGATACCAGACAGCTTAAGAGAATGGCTTGGCAGAAGGTCAACAATAGAAATGATAAATAACTGTCGAGATCGAAAGTTGTGGAGAGACATGATCACTTACGCCAGCAGGCCAGGCACTTGATGATGATGGTCAGGTTGGATCCAATCACATAAATTATCAATTTTTACAATGAAGTGAGCTAGAGTTCGATCCCAACCGACGGTTTCCGGGTTCACCCAGCCTTAAATGGGTACCGGATTTTTTCTGGGAAAGTGAAGCGGCACGGGTGAAATACCGGCCACATTACCCCAAAAATCATGTGCCGAAGGTCTGTAAAATTTTTGGCCACTAACACCATATTCCCTATACGCCACTTGGTGTGACGGGGGCTCTTTCTTCTTAACAATGAAGTGAAGTTAGTAGACTGAGATCGTCTTTATCGATAAATGCTTCAGTGTCTAGGATGCAAATAAAATGTGGGAGACTTGGTGGTGGTCTAGCGGTGAGACCTCTGAACATCAATGCCGCGTGTTCAGTTCCACTACTGGGAATATTTTTATTTTAAAAAAATATAGATCTTAGTTTCTTGTCGCTTTAACCTTTACTGGGTTGTGAGATCTTGTTCGCTAACCACTGAGCTATCGCGGCTCAACATCTGAAACAAACATCATAAAATGGTTTTGAACTATACTCGAAGGCCCGCATAATATATAATATTATATGTATTTATGAAGAAGACTTTAAAAAGTGAAAAGAGAACTACTAAACACAATTCAAACGAGCCAAATGCGATTTTTGGGGCATGTTAAAAAACACAACAGTCTACTAAAAGTAATATTGGAAGGGAAAATACAAGGTAAAAGAGGCAAAGGGAGACTAAGACTAACATGTCCGAGTAACATCAAAAGACGGACAAATCAGCCTATGACAACCTGCACCATCAAAGCAAGAAACAGAGCAGAATGGCGCTCCATGGTAGCCAACCTTCGTTGCGGAGATGACACTCGATGATAATGATGATGATATGTATATGATATTTGTGCTTATCTCATATTATAATAGACAGCCGTGGATGATCCAAATCCTCTCAACAAGAACAATGTTGCAAATTCAAGCGAATACCTTCGGTAAGATAGGGGTATCTTAAAATAGAACGTCGTACAAGAGTAACATACAAACCATTAACATTATGCTTTTCATGGTCTAAGAGCCAACGATTTATATCGACCTCTTCATCAGTTGAACATCACCACCACATCATGGAAACCGCGATAGTTCAGTGGTTAGTGAACTGAACTACAAAGGATAAGAGGTATGGTTCGATCCCAACCGACGGCCTCCGTTCACCCAGCCTTTAATGGGTACCGGATTTTTTTCTAGGAAAGAACAGGCATCAAAACAGGCTGGATAACAGAAGATAGAATCGCAGTGTTCCCTGTAGTGGTGGCTGTTACTGATATAGAAGACCCAGTATTGCAGTACCTCTGAGCTGGACTAGTAGTTTCCCAGCATAGCCTGGGATAGACGAATTCCAACTTCTCCAGTAAGAGCCTGGAATGTCAAGAAAGCCATTACGACCCACCACATCTAATGAGTCAAAGGGCACCCTCCCCCGCATCAACTAGAGGCACTCCGTCAACAAACATGGAGAACAAGAAAAGTGAGAATCACGAAGATACAGACCCTTAGTTTTTTTTATCCTTGCGCAGAATAAAACGATGGAAATGGCAGTACAAAATCACTAACATAGAATTATGGAAAAGTACCAGTCAAATACCAGTGGACAAAGAGATGCAATGAAGGCGATGGCGCTGGATAAGACATACACTGCTGAAGCCAACAGAGAGTATTACAAGACAGACCCTATTTTGGAATCACCAGGGAAAGAGACAAAGAAGAATACCAAAATATTCTTGGAGAAGACAGGTTGAAGCAGAGATAAAGATGATGTGGAAGACATGGAAGGATTTTAAAAAGAGTAGAAAGAAACAGGGAGGCTTAGAAAGTATTTGTTGAAGATTTATGTTCCAGAGGTAGCTGAAAGGAAGAAGAAGAAAAAGCTCCTCTCAAGTCTAGAGGATACGCCACTGGACAAGGCAGACGTTAACGATAACTGTGGTAGAAGCTGTAAAATGGTAAACTATTATCAGGATGTTTACCCTTGTCGTGTCTCCCGTCTCAGGCGTTTCCAAGTGAATGCACCAGGGGGTCGATTGAGCTGAGTGCTGGGAGGTCCTGGCAAGCCATTCGGTCAATGCCTTGTGGGATACACCAGAGAGCAAGCAACTGTAGTTTTGTTGTAATGTAGATCCTATTGTTTCTACAGCACTTCGTGGTGTTATTTTGGCAAACAGAGGTCTCAATAAACAGAAACAGGTGGAGTGGTGAGAGGGGGAGATAGTTTCGGTAGGTAGGGAGAGTTTAGGAGAAGAAGAAATGAGAACAAGGGAGGACTAAATTGAACAAGGGTTTTTGTTGCTATTGTAATTTCAGAAAATATCAAAACAAGCAGTTGCTTTTGGATTTTGGATTTTGCCCATCCATCCATCCATCCATCCATCCATCCATCCATCCATCCATCCATCCATCCATCCATCCATCCATCCATCCATCCATCCATCCATCCATCCATCCATCCATCCATCCATCCATCCATCCATCAAACCCATCCATCCATCCAACCATCCATCCATACATCCATCAAACCTACACTCCCATCCATCCATCCATCCAACCATCCATCCATCCATCTATTTATCAAACCCATCCATCCATCCATCCAACCATCCATCCATCCATCCATCCATCCATTAAACCTACACTCCCATCCATCCATCCATCCATCTAAATCTACCGTCCATCCATCCATCCAACCATTCATCCTTCCATCCATCCATCCATCCATCCATCCATCCATCCATCCATCCATCCATCCATCCATCAATCAAACCTACACTCCCATCCAACCATCCATCCATCCATCCATCCATACATCCATTAAACCTACACTCCCATCCATCCATATATCTAAATCCACCGTCCATCCATCCTTCCATCCATCTATCCATCCATCCATCCATCCATCCATCCATCCATCCATCCACCTATCAAACCTACACTCCCATCCATCCATCCATCCATCCATCCATCCATCCACCCACCCACCAAGCCATCCATCCATCCATCCACCCAGCCACCCACCCACCCACCCATCCATCCATCCATCCATCCATCCACCCACCCAGCTATCCACCCACCCATCCATCCATCCACCCACCCACCCACCCACCCATCCACCCACCCACCCAAACATCCATCCATCTATCTAACCCACCTTCCCACCCATTCACCGTCCATCCATCCATCTATCCATCCACCCATAAACACATCCATACATCTATCCATTCGGTTGCACATATATGATATATAATAACGGAGGACTGGTTAGTCTCGAGGCAAGACGCCGGCCTCGAGACAGAAAGGTTGTGAGTTCAAATCCCGGGGGCTCCAGTCGGGATTGTTATTTGTGATTTCTCTCTGCAGCAACCACTCCTGGTCTCAGCGGCCCGTTTGAAACTTCAAATACTCATCGACTGAAAACAAATAATTAGTCCCTCTAAGACGGTATTATCTACCTGTGCGGCGAGGGATCCCTGTGTACACAGCTGCCAGTGAAAAACGGTTTAGGTTATGAAAGGTTCCGGTATCACTCAAGCAAATTAAAATCCATAATTTCTCAACCGCCCCTGCCAATAGAATCATCCGAATTGATATCTCATCTCCCAAGCAAATAAAGTTAGCTGCAGTCCCGATCATAACAGTCTCAGCACACGCCAAAAGACATATGGTGAAACCGAACAGAAAATGAACACAGCCATCTGTTACCCGTCATACGATATGATCATTCATCGTAAACAATGGGAATATCGAAACAAAATAAAAACGAATGAAACGTGCAGCTCACAGTGTGCACAGAGCACTTAACTCAGTAGCTCCGGCAGCAAGCTGGATCTGTAATATGAGGAAACTGCAACAAGGAATATTTTTCAGACACAGCCTTTAATGGCTCCTGCCGCCTATCCGCCATATTGACCGGAAGTCCAGTGAAAAACGGATTAACACGCACAGTTCAGTTTCTAGTCTCTAGAAACTTCGCCAGAGGTGAGAGCTGGCGAAAGCAAAAAATTACATAATAACATAGATCTACCCGTTCGCTCATCAATTCATCCAGCTATTATACAAGTCTGCGTTTCCCATAATCTCCCCGTTAATGATCAGCTGTTTGAGTTGCCTGGTTGTCCTCAACAAAACTTTATTTATTCTGATTCCTATATAAACTCTTTCCGTATGGAAGCTCTTTATCACTGCAACAGAGGAGATTTCAGAGACAAATAATTTAAGAATAAATCTACATATTTATATTTATCTAACATATAACATATTATATATGCACTTTCAGATAATTGAACAAGGTATTAGATTTCACAAATACCAAGATAAAACATGTAAAAAAAATATGGTTTGATGACGGTTCACACTAATCAATCACAGTGCAACGTTTTAACAGGTATTCAATCAGAGTGGATCTAACAGACTCTAATTATGATGTTCTGTCTGTGGGGTCGATCAATTCACTTAAACAGACAGCTGTCTTCATGTGAGAGTCTGGAATCCTACTCTGATTGAGTCATGATCGCAGAGAGAGAGAGAGAGAGAGAGAGAGAGAAATTGAGAGTGACGCACTAAACGGCGAAACGTACGCGGCTGAAATCGACATGACGCATAGAGCGGTGAGACGTACGGAAAGAGTTAACTAATATAATCAGTCCACTAACAACTGAACAATACAACAATATCACAGAGCTCCTGACCACACTTGCAATATCAATCAAAGTTAATTGCTGCTACAATATTGTTGTACTCACTTTCAGATATTTGATTTCTCTCTCTCTCACTCTCTGCGATCAGGCCTCAATCAGAGTAGGATTCCAGACTCTCACATGAAGTCAGCTGTCTGGTTAAGTGTGTTGATCGCCCCCACAGAAAGAACATCACAATTAGAGTCTGCCAGATCCACTCTGATTGAACACCCGTTAAAACGTTACACTGTGTTCTGCGCCAGTGGCCCAGTGCATCCGATTTCAGCCAGCATTTTATTCAGGTTTGCATTCCTTAGCCTTTGATTGTCCCCAATCTTCATGCAAGGCAGCAGATGATCTTTTCTGTAGGGGGATTCTGCCCTTAGATGGTCGGCCCTCCCAGGTTTACGAGCACCATCTGCCCGAGTCACTAGAGGTGACTAACACAGACATGCACACACAAAGATAGGAGATGTGACCAACACAGACACGGACACACAAAGATAGGAGCTGTGACCAACACAGACTTGCACACAGCGATACGAGGCATGACTAACACTGACACACATCAAGATATATGACACATGACTAACATAAACATGCACATAAAGATATGAGATATGACTGACATAGACATGCACACACAAAGATATGACACATGCTAACATAGACATGCACACAAAGATATGAGATATGATCAACATAGACATGCACACACAAAGATATGAGATGTGACTAACATAGCTATGCACACACAAGGATATGAGATGTGACATACACAGATATGCACACACAAAGATATGAGATATCAAACCCAAACATGCACACACAAAGATATGACACATGACTAACACAGATACACACTAAGATATGAGATATGACTAAACACATACACACATAAAGATATGAGACATGATTAACACGGACACACCAAGATATGAGATATGACTAACATGACACACACCAAGATATGAGCCATGGCCAGCACACACCCACCCACCCACCCACACACACACACACACGCACGCACGCACGCACGCACGCACGCACGCACACACACACACACACACAAGCTAAGATATGAGCCATAGCTAGCACAGAAACATATCAAGATTTGAGCCATGGCTAGCACAGAAACACGTCAAGATTTGAGCCATGGCTAGCACAGAAACATATCAAGATTTGAGCCATGGCTAGCACAGAAACACATCAAGATATGAGCCATGGCTTCACGGAAAAACACCAAGAAATGAACCATGTCCAGCACAGAAACACATTAAGGTATCCATATGCTTGGGTTTGTTGTAGTATCGGAGACAAATAATAATAAATGAATATTATTATAGAGGGAAACTTCCGAGGCGATAATCAGTGAATCAATTCAGAGGAAAGGGTATGTTTGCAGCACTCGGAAAAAACGACAAATAATCAACAACAGAAACAAATATGGACCAAGGCAGGATCGAACCCGTACTCAGTGGCACAGCGCCTTGCCACGAAAAGCCAAACCCTAGGGAACACTGCCACTTTAGTTAGCTGAGAGGCAGTGTTCCCTAGCGTTGTGTTCTTTCGAATCATCATCATTAATATCATCATCATTAAGTAGCATTCCTAAAACCCTGAGTAATGATGTCTCTCCGTAACGTTTCATCTCTACAACTGTTTATAATTTCTTATGTTGACATCCTAATCGAGACCATTCCCTTAAACTTAACTGATATATTCTTCTCTGTTTTCCACTACCATTTCTTCCATCATTTTTTTCCTGTTGTCACGATATATTCCAGCTGTCCCCTTCTTATCGCCCCAAAAATTATTATTTCTTCCAGATGTTGGTAGTAAACTTTTTTGTTTCTTTCAACTTTTGAGAACGTCGACATTACTATTTTTAGCATCATGTGGTATTCCCGAAATTCTCCAATCAAATGTGTGTCCTTAGACCCTTTTTGTCTAATATACTATTGTCCAGGCACAGCTATTTATAGCTTTACTATTGTTATTATACTAGGTTTATTAATACTAAATATATGTCGTCTGTGATTCACCTCCACATGCCAAGGTCTGGCCTACATGTCACTCTGTGTCATATTTAGACTTGGGGGATTGGTTAGTCTCGAGGCAAGACGCCGGCCTCGGGACAGAGAGGTTGTGGGTTCAAATCCCGGCTGCATCAGCTGGGATTTTTATTTAAGATTTCTCTCTGCGGCAATCACCCCCTGGTCTCAACAGCGAGGTCTGGGTTGAAACGTCAATTACTCATCGACGGAAAGACTCCGTAGGCGGAGTTACCTGCCTGTGCGGCGAGGGACCCATATGCACACGGCTACCAGGGAAAAACGGATTAACACGCAAAATTCAGTTCCTAGCCTCTTGGGACTTCGCCAGAGGTCAAAGCTGAAGAACGAAGGAAAAAAATATTTAGACTTGATAAGGCTCTAAGCTAAACTCTGAAGTCACCACCAATGCTCTCTCCCCCCCCCCCACCCCAACAAAACAAATACTAGTGTTCAAAATACAGGGACCACATACTGTACAAGAAAGTTCCAAAACCATTTTATAAAATGAAAAACGCCATATGCAACAAGTCTATGGCAATAAAAATGTGAGAAAGAGAGGTCATCGGTGCTACATAGAGCCAGTTCTAACTATTGGATGCGAATCATGGACAGTAGACAAACAGATGAAAAAACGATTACAGACAGCAGAAATAGGATTGCTCAGAAGAATGTTGACAGTTCCCTGGACAACTAAATAGACCAACGAGGAAACTCTCAAAGAGGCCAACACAAAAAGGTAGCTCCTAAAAATATAAGAAACAATCAACATTTTTCGGGCACATCATGAGAAGAGGAAAACTGAAATACTTGGTTGCAACTGGCATGATACAGGGAAAGAGAGATCGTGGACGACAAAGAGAGAACATACTGGAAAGTTTGGTGTCCTTGCATGGAAAACAGTCAACAACAGAACTGATACGATGCACTGTGGATTGAAGATTGTGAACTGAGGTAATCACCTACGTCAACCTGTATGGCATATGATGATGACAACCGTGTAGTCCCAAAACCAAATCTGACAAATTTGTGAGACCTCTCCACAGATTGTATGTCTCTTGGCTTATGTGTTTATTCATCGTATAGTTTAATCTGGCTCTGTAGCACTGAAGACCTATTCTTTTGTACCTTCCGGATAAAGGTCAGAGTTCATGACTGAAGTCTTTATTTTGTTGCTCACTATGTGTAGTCGCTAAAGCCGTCACAAGTCCACAATGACTTTCACATTTACCGTACAGAATGGGCATATTTATCAATTAAAACTCTTTATAATTTTAATGATTAATTTACAAACATATTCACCTGTTGTAACTCTTTCTAATCTAATTGTAAAGATTAGTTTACAAACATATTTACCTGTTATAACTATTTCTAATTCTAAATATTCATTTACAAACATAGTTACCTAATATAACTCTTTTTATTTCTAGATATTAATTTACAAACATATTTACCTGTTATAACTATTTCTAATTCTAAATATTAATTTACAAATATAGTTACCTAATATAACTCTTTTTAATTCTAGATATTAATTTACAAACGTATTTACCTGTTATAACTATTTCTAATTCTAAATATTAATTTACAAACATATTTGTTATATCGTTGGCTCATATCCAGTGTATTGAGAAATGTTGATAAACATTGAAAACCATACGTTTGTTCAAACAAAGATTGTTTTGTTTCTGCTACGTCATTGTTGCTTTTGTTAGTATCCAACTGAAAGGGTTTCCCGGATATCCTGTTTACTAGAAGTTGTGTTGTTTCTAAGCAACAGAGAGTATTAATAAATACAGTGGTCGCTAACGTTTATTTACTTAGGGAAGCTGCAATGATTAGTTGATGGGATAATACGGAGGGTAGGAGTTGTGTGTCTTTTTTAGCTTGGAGGGGTAAGTAAAGTAAAGTAAAGTACCCCCGTCACGCCAAGTGGTGTATAGGAAATATGGTGTTCTTCTTCCTCTTCTACTTCTTCTACCTTTTAGCTCCCAGTGGAGCATAGGTCTTCAACAAACACTTTCCAAGTCGTTCTGTTTTTTTGCCATTCTTTTAAGATCATTCCATGTCTTCCCCATCATCTTCATCTCTGCTTCTATCTGTCTTCTCCAAGAATTCCTTGGTCTTCCTCTTTGTCTTTTCCCCTGGGGATTCCAAAGAAGGGCCTGTTGTGTAATACTCTCAGTTGGCTTCCGTAGTGTGTGTCCTATCCAGCGCCATCGTCTTCGCTGTATCTCTTTATCCACTGGTGTTTGACTGGTACATTTCCATAATTCTATGTTAGTGATTTTGTCCTGCCATTTCCATCCTTTTATTCTGCGTAAGCATCCATTAATGAAAGTCGTTATCTTCGTGATTGTCAATTTTGTTATTCTCCATGTTTCACAGCCATATTTATAATAATTACAAACTAAAGTAAGTAAAGTAAAGTACCCCCGTCACGCCAAGTGGCGTATAGGGAATATGGTGTTAGTGACCATAAATTTTACAGACCTTCAGCACATGATTGTTGGGGTAATGTGGTCGGTATTACGCCCGTTCCGCTTTACTTTCCCAGAAAAAAATCCGGTACCGATTTAAGGCTGGGTGAACCTGGAAGCTGTCGGTTGGGAGCGAACCCTACCCCTTGTCTTTTGTAGTCCAGTTCATTAACCACTGAGCTATCGCGGCTTTGGAGGGATAAGCATAGGTATAAAATATTCTTTTTTCTTCTTTCCTTCCTCATTTGCCTTTCAGCGTAGAGGGGAGATATAAGTTGCAGTCTTTTGCTCTTCTATTCGCCTTTGCTACTGTTATTTTTTTAAAAAAATCTATCTATTGTCCTTTCAAGCCGAAGACGGCGCATAGGGCAGAACCACAATCTCAAAAAAAGAAACTTTGCATACTAAAATGGCACATATTGCTGAAATCACTGCTTCTAAAATCTATGGCTCTGTTTCCATAACAATACTTTTCACAATGACAGCTTATCAAGCCATAGATCAATCTCCTTAGTCGCCTCTTACGACGTGCTTGGAAGGTCACAGTGTCACTATTCTTTACTCATAATGAGGCCCCGGTAATACACAGGAAGTTATGTTTCCTAGTGCTTCAAACATTCCATCGATCTATCTTTTTCGTGGTCGACCCTTGGGTCTGGTATTCTCACAAGGTTTTTTGAGTGATCGTTGTGTTGTGTTTTGATCTTTCTGCATTGTCACCACGTGGCCAAACCATTTTATCTGTTGTTTCTTTATACATTAAATGGTGGGGGCTATTCCTAGTTTTTTTTTCTCTGTTCTTTATTTCTGATCTTATCTCTCAGACTGTATCCTGTCATTCGTCTAACACATTTCATCTCAGTAGACTTTATTTTTCTTATTGTTCTCGCAACTAGGGTCCAGGTCTGGTATTGGTAGCACAACGTTGGGATGACGTCAAAGGTTATCAAATATACAAATATTAAATATCATGCTGAGCCTCGCCTATAGCTGCAGAACACGTGTAAAATAAACACTAAATGGTATTGAGCAGCTAGACTAAGAGAAAGACAAGATAAACTGCAACTTTTCGGCAAAAGCCTTCATCAGTTATAGCAAAGAAATTATACACATTAAAAACAAAAAATCCAAGTCGGAAAACACGACAATACTGTAAAAATGACTGAAAGAATAGCAGAAAAAATAGTACCCAGGATTTACGTGGATTATTTCTTACCTGACTCTACGGAAAATCCTGGCCACCTTTTTTTCCCCGCTATTGTTTAGGCTTGTGACGTTGTGTCTACTGACTTGTATTCTTGTGTGTTTTATTTCTGCAGTGTGTTTGTTTTACCCGATAAAGGCTTTAGCCCGCAACGTTGGAGTTTGTCTTGTCTTTCTGTTAGTCTAGCTGCTCAATACTATATTATGTTTGTTTTATATAGTTTTGGAAACATAACAAGAAAACGAGTTCTTAAATGTTATGTAGAGCCAGTGTTAACATATGGATGTGAGTCATGGACAATAGGACAACAAACAAGAAAATCACTGGAGTCTGTAGAAATGTGGTTTTACAGTAGAATGTTGAGAATACCATCGACAGATATGAAGAGCAATGTAAACGTTCTGAAAGAGGTCAACGCTAAAAGAGAGCTAATTTCCAATATTAGGAAGAAACAATCATCATTTTTTGGCCATGTAATGAGAAGAGAACAACTGGAATATATTGTAACAACTGGGAAAATTGAGGGACGAAGAGATAGAGGGAAGCAAAGAGAAGAGATACCAGACAGCTTAAGAGAATGGCTTGGAAGAAGGTCAACAACAGAAATGATAAATAGCTGTCGTGATCGAAAGTTGTGGAGAGACATGATCACCTACGCCAGCAGGCCCGGTACTTGATGATGATGATAATTTGGAAAAATAAAAGTGGAATTCTAGAGTCTTTGAGTGGTCTGGTAGTAAATAGATTTATTAAGGAGAGCTGAAAGGGACAGCTGTGGGAGAGAGAGTTACGATGGAATTTAGAAACCTCGTGACGAGAGTTTTGGAAGCCGTAGTGATGTCAAGGTTAGTTTATGGCGCAAACAGATTGTAAGGATGAGGTTATTAAACGAGGACACGATGAGAGCTGAATTTATGGAATTGTACGAGTGCGATTGTGCCTGTCAACAGCACAGTTGACAGCAGTTAGGGCTCTTACAGCTGATTGCTTGTGTCAGGTTAGATGAACCAGAGGTATCAATATCTTACACCACCTCTACGCAGTATCTCTAGGGCAAAATACGTAGTCTGGAAAAGTGAGTAGGGATTGGGGGGGGGGGGGAATGAACACATGTACTAAAAATGCTTTGTTAACGTCGATTTCTTTGGTTCTTCTCTTCTGTCCTTCCTCCTTTGCCTTTCAGCGTCGAGGGAAGATATAAATTGCAGTCTTTTGCTCTTCTGCTTGTCTCTGTTGCTGTTATGTTTTCTAGTGTTTCTGATACTCCATCAATTCATCTTGTTCGTTGACGGCCCTTAGGTCTTGTGTTCTCGCAACGTTTATTGATGGGTCGTTGTGCTGTATTTTGATCTTTCTGCCTTTTCACGTTGGCACGACCATTTTATCTGTTGTTTCTTTATATATTCTATGGCTTGGACTATTACTAGAATTTTCTGTTCTTCATTTCTGATCTTATCTCTCAGGCTTTTTCCTGTTATTCGCCTAACACATTTCATCTCAGTACAGGTTAATATTTTTTCTTTTTGTTCTTGCATCTAAGGTCAGGATTGGCATTTGTAGCACAGCATTGAAATGGAGATTGCGCTGTACAGTGCCCGTTTTGCCTCTAGAGTTATTTCCTTGTTGGACAATAGTGGTGGTAGCTGTCCAATGATTTGACAAGCTTTGTTGCATCTTGATCCTATCTCTGCTGTTTGTGAGTTATCGTTTTTCACTAGATGTCCTAGGAATTTAAATTCCACTACTTGTTTTAGTTGCCTACCTTTTATATTTATGTCGATGTTATGTTTCTTTTCTGTGATATTCACGACTTCTGTTTTGTTGATGTTGATTTTCATGTTGTATTTTGTGCCTGTGATGTTAAGACCTTTTATGTGTTCTTGCAGGTCTTCTATTTTTCCATGTATTAGTGCCTGATTATCTGCAAATAGAAGCTCGTTGATCTCCTCTGTCTCTGATGGTTTGACCTCTGATGTGCTGAAGGTCTGTACAATGTAGGGTCACTAACATCATATTCCCTATACGTCCCTTGGTGTGACGGGGACTCTTTACATTTTTACTCTTCCTCTTCATCCTCTTTCCTTCCTCATCTGCCTTTTAGCGTCGTGGGGGAGATATAATTTGCGGTCTTTTGCTCTTCTGTTTGCCTCTGCTGCTGTTATGTTTCCTAGTGGTTCTAATATTCCATCGACCCATCTTTTTCGTGCTCGACCCTTGGGTCTGGTGTTCTCACAACGTTTGTTGAAGGCTCGTTGTGTTGTGTTTTGTTCTTTCTGCATTGTCACGTGGCCAAACCATTTTATCTGTTGTTTCCTTATATATTCTATAGCGGGGGCTATTCCTTGCTTTTTTCTCAGTTCTTCATTTCTGATCTTATCTCTCAGACTGTTTCCTGTCATTCGTCTAACACATTTCATCTCTGCAGATGTTATTTTGCTTATTGTTCTTACATCTAGGGTCTAGGTCTGGCATTGGTAGAACAACGTTGGGATGAAGATTGTATTGTAGAGTGCCCGTTTTGCCTCCAGAGTTATTTCCTTGTTGGGCAATAGTGGTGATAACTGTCCAATGATGTGACTAGCAGACTTTTTTTTTTACTTTACCTTGAAATTATGACATCGATGAAGGACCAAGAGATGTGGAGAGAGATTAATCGCATACGCCTACCGGCATGGCACCTGATGATGATGATGAACCAGGAAGCTGTCGATCAAGAGCTAACTCTTGTCCTTTGTAAGTCAGTTCACAGCGGCACCTAACTCCAGGGTAGCCTAACCCACAAATGTTGTAAATATCTCCGGTTATAGCCGAAGTGTCTCTTTAAGATTGAGAGAGGCAGCTGTGACCCCATTTTTAGAAAACGGGTGATCGCTGGAGCCGTGCCGGTCCGGAAAATAAATATCACATTTGTGAAATTGCACCGGGTCTCACCTGACAGGAGACGAGTGCAGCAACTGTTTCGCTACCATAGCCTCCCAATGTTCGAAGGTAGCAGGTTGAAATCACACATGAGGATGTTATCTTTTATCTTCCCAGTAAACAATATTCTCAGAGTAATTATCTTGTATCTTCCAAGCAAACAGTATTCTCTGTGTAGTTAGCTTTTATCTTATAAAAAAACAGTATTCTCTGTGTAGTTAGCTTTTATCTTATCAAAAAAAACAGTATTCTCTGTGTAGTTATCTTTTATCTTATAAAAAAAAACAGTATTTTCTGTGTAGTTATCTTTTATCTTATCAAAAAACAGTATTCTCTGTGTAGTTATCTTTTATCTTATCAAATAATAGTATTCTCTGTGTTGTTATCTTTTATCTTATCAAATAATAGTATTCTCTGTGTAGTTATCTTTTATCTTATCAAACAATAGTATTCTCTGTGTAGTTATCTTTTATCTTATCAAATAATAGTATTCTCTGTGTAGTTATCTTTTATTTTATCAAATAACAGTATTCTCTGTGTAGTTATCTTTTATCTTATCAAATAACAGTATTCTCTGTGTAGTTATCTTTTATCTGTAGTTATCTTGTACCTTATCAACACTTATCTTCGCAGTAAACAGCATTCATTCCCAGAGTTGTTATCTTTTATCTTATTAGGAAACAGCATTCTCAGATTTGGAGAGCCGCGATAGCTCAGTGGTTAGTGAACTGCACTACAAAGGACAAGAGGTAGGGTTCGATCCCAACCGACGGCTTCCGGGTTCACCCAGCCTTTAATGGGTACCTGATTTTTTTCAGGGAAAGTGAAGCGACACGGGCGTAATACCGACCACATTACCCCAAAAAATCATGTACCGACGGTCTGTAAAATATATGGTCACTAACACCATATTCCCTATACGCCACTTGGCGTGACGGGGGTACTTTACTTTTTTTTTATATTCTCAGATTTGTTATCCTTCATCTTCCCAATGAACAGTATTCTCACAGTAGTTGTCAAGAATGAAGCTAATAAGAAGAGATTGAAGAAGAGATGGAAGAAGAGATGTAAGAAGAGATGTAAGAAGAGATGGAAGAAGAGATGTAAGAAGAGATGTAAGAAGAGATGTAAGAAGAGATGGAAGAAGAGATGGAAGAAGAGATGGAAGAAGAGATGTAAGAAGAGATGGAAGAAGAGATGGAAGAAGAGATGTAAGAAGAGATGTAAGAAGAGATGGAAGAAGAGATGGAAGAAGAGATGGAAGAAGAGATGTAAGAAGAGATGGAAGAAGAGATGGAAGAAGAGATGTAAGAAGAGATGGAAGAAGAGATGTAAGAAGAGATGGAAGAAGAGATGGAAGAAGAGATGGAAGAAGAGATGTAAGAAGAGATGGAAGAAGAGATGTAAGAAGAGATGTAAGAAGAGATGGAAGAAGAGATGGAAGAAGAGATGGAAGAAGAGATGTAAGAAGAGATGGAAGAAGAGATGGAAGAAGAGATGGAAGAAGAGATGTAAGAAGAGATGTAAGAAGAGATGGAAGAAGAGATGGAAGAAGAGATGGAAGAAGAGATGTAAGAAGAGATGTAAGAAGAGATGGAAGAAGAGATGTAAGAAGAGATGGAAGAAGAGATGTAAGAAGATATGTAAGAAGAGATGGAAGAAGAGATGGAAGAAGAGATGTAAGAAGAGATGGAAGAAGAGATGGAAGAAGAGATGTAAGAAGAGATGTAAGAAGCGATGGAAGAAGAGATGTAAGAAGAGATGGAAGAAGAGATGTAAGAAGAGATGGAAGAAGAGATGTAAGAAGAGATGTAAGAAGAGATGGAAGAAGAGATGTAAGAAGAGATGTAAGAAGAGATGTAAGAAGAGATGGAAGAAGAGATGTAAGAAGAGATGGAAGAAGAGATGTAAGAAGAGATGGAAGAAGAGATGTAAGAAGAGATGTAAGAAGAGATGGAAGAAGAGATTAAGAAGAGATGGAAGAAGAGATGTAAGAAGAGATGTAAGAAGAGATGGAAGAAGAGATGGAAGAAGAGATGTAAGAAGAGATGGAAGAAGAGATGTAAGAAGAGATGGAAGAAGAGATGTAAGAAGAGATGGAAGAAGAGATGTAAGAAGAGATGGAAGAAGAGATGTAAGAAGAGATGGAAGAAGAGATGTAAGAAGAGATGTAAGAAGAGATGGAAGAAGAGATGGAAGAAGAGATGTAAGAAGAGATGGAAAAAGAGATGTAAGAAGAGATGGAAGAAGAGATGTAAGAAGAGATGTAAGAAGAGATGGAAGAAGAGGTGGAAGAAGAGATGGAAGAAGAGGTGGAAGAAGAGATGGAAGAAGAAATGGAAGAAGAGGTGGAAGAAGAGATGGAAGAAGAGATGGAAGAAGAGGTGGAAGAAGAGATGGAAGAAGAGGTGGAAGAAGAGATGGAAGAAGAGATGGAAGAAGAGATGGAAGAAGAGATGGAAGAAGAGGTGGAAGAAGAGATGGAAGAAGAGGTGGAAGAAGAGATGGAAGAAGAGATGGAAGAAGAGATGGAAGAAGAGATGGAAGAAGAGATGGAAGAAGAGATAAAAGAAGAGATGGAAGAAGAGATGGAAGAAGAGATGGAAGAAGAGATGGAAGAAGGGATGGAAGAAGGGATGGAAGAAGAGATAAAAGAAGAGATGGAAGAAGAGATGGAAGAAGAGATGGAAGAAGAGATGGAAGAAGAGATGGAAGAAGAGATAAAAGAAGAGATGGAAGAAGAGATGGAAGAAGAGATGGAAGAAGAGATGGAAGAAGAGATGGAAGAAGAGATGGAAGAAGAGATAAAAGAAGAGATGGAAGAAGAGATGGAAGAAGAGATAAAAGAAGAGATAAAAGAAGAGATGGAAGAAGAGATGGAAGAAGAGATAAAAGAAGAGATGGAAGAAGTGATGGAAGAAGAGATGGAAGAAGAGATAAAAGAAGAGATAAAAGAAGAGATGGAAGAAGAGATGGAAGAAGAGATAAAAGAAGAGATGGAAGAAGAGATGGAAGAAGAGATGGAAGAAGAGATGGAAGAAGAGATGGAAGAAGAGATGGAAGAAGAGATGGAAGAAGAGATGGAAGAAGAGATAAAAGAAGAGATGGAAGAAGAGATGGAAGAAGAGATAAAAGAAGAGATAAAAGAAGAGATGGAAGAAGAGATGGAAGAAGAGATAAAAGAAGAGATGGAAGAAGAGATGGAAGAAGAGATGGAAGAAGAGATAAAAGAAGAGATAAAAGAAGAGATGGAAGAAGAGATGGAAGAAGAGATAAAAGAAGAGATGGAAGAAGAGATGGAAGAAGAGATGGAAGAAGAGATAAAAGAAGAGATGGAAGAAGAGATGGAAGAAGAGATGGAAGAAGAGATAAAAGAAGAGATGGAAGAAGAGATGGAAGAAGAGATGAAATATCAACTCAGATCCTTTATACACGTTGAGGAGCCGCGATAGCTCGGCTGTTAGTGAACTGGGCTATAACGGACGCATATTCGAGTTCGACCACGATCGACGGCTTCTATGTTAACCCAATCTTAAAATAGGTATAGGAATTTTGTGAGAATGTGGGGCATACATGCCAAGCGTGACACCGATACCGACTACATGACTCGAAAAAATTTGGTTCTCGATCATTGAAAAATGTTGTCACTAAAACCACATTATGTATACTCTTTAACACTTTCCATTCGTTTCCCCGCACTGTGCGCCGTGAAGATTTCCACCACGTACGTTTCGCCGCACTGTGCGCCGTGAAGATTTCCACCAAGTACGTTTCGCCGCACTGTGCGCCGTGAAGATTTCCACCACGTACGTTTCGCCGCACTGTGCGCCGTGAAGATTTCCACCACGTACGTTTCGCCGCACTGTGCGCCGTGAAGATTTCCACCACGTACGTTTCGCCGCACTGTGCGCCGTGAAGATTTCCACCACGTACGTTTCGCCGCACTGTGCGCCGTGAAGATTTCCACCACGTACGTTTCGCCGCACTGTGCGCCGTGAAGATTTCCACCACGTACGTTTCGCCGCACTGTGCGCCGTGAAGATTTCCACCACGTACGTTTCGCTGCACTGTGCGCCGTGAAGATTTCCACCACGTACGTTTCGCCGCACTGTGCGCCGTGAAGATTTCCACCACGTACGTTTCGCTGCACTGTGCGCCGTGAAGATTTCCACCACGTACGTTTCGCCGCACTGTGCGCCGTGAAGATTTTCACCACGTACGTTTCGCTGCGCTGTGCGCCGTGAAGATTTCCACCACGTACGTTTCGCCGCACAGTGCGTCACTCTCAATTCGAATAATGTGAACCATCATCAAACCATATTTTTTTTACATGTCTAGTATCATCTTACTACAAGAAATTATAGACATAATAGTAAAAGAAAGCAACAAGAAATGTCTCAGTCTGAATAGTAAGAAAACAGAAGTAATGGTTATATCAAAGAAACAATCACCACTATCATGCAGCATAAAAATAAACAGGACAAATCTGAAACAAGTACAACGTTTCAAATACTTGGGCACAATAATAACATCAGATGGGAGATGCACAACAGAAATAAAAAGCAGAATAGCTCAGGCCAAAACAGCATTTCAGAAAATGAAAAATATCTAATGCAACAAGTCTATGTCAATAGAAATAAGAAAGAGAGTTCATCGGTGCTATATAGAACCAATTCTGACCTATGGAAGCGAATTATGGACAGTAGACAAACAAATGAAAAGATGATTAGAGGTTACAGAGATGGGATTTCTCAGAAGAATGTTGAAAGTTCCCTGGACAGATAAAAAGACCAATGAGGAAGTTCTCAAAGAGGCCAACACAAAAAGGGAGCTCTTAAAAAAAAAACATCAGAAAGAAGCAATCAACATTTTTCGGGCACATCATGAGTAGAGGACAGTTGGAACACTTGGTTACAACTGTCAAAATAAAAGGAAAGAGAGATCGCGGACGACAAAGAGAGAAAATACTGGATAGCTTGGTGTCATGGCATGGAAAACAGTCAACAACAGAACTGATACGTTGCACTGTAGATAGAAGATTGTGGAGGGACATGATCACCTACGCCAACCGGTATGGCACATGATGATGATGTATCATCTTGGTATTGGTGAAATCTAATTCCTTGTTTAATTATCTATAAAATAATATATAGTATTTTATGTGATAGTTAAATATAAGTATGTAGATTGATTCTTAAAACCATGAACAATTTTGTCCCTGAAATCTCTTCCGTGGCATTGATAAAAAGCTTCCGTACGGAAAGGGTTAAGAGAGCTTCAGGGAATCCTTTATTCTCGACATTTGCTACTCCCATTGTGTTTGTAAATAAACTTTTTGGGTCCTTGGAAGTCAGCTCACAGTCAAATGGATCTAAAACAACAAATAAACCTCTGGCTGTTTAACAAATGGAAGTTGTTTTATCTCTCTGCCTGGGTAAACATTCGGAGCAACGATATTCATCTCATTAATGAAATTATATTAACCGATTCTCTTAAATTAATTTACAATCTGTTTGAGTACATGCTAGAAAGCTGCACTATGTTCTACGCCAATGGCCCAGTGCATCCGATTTCTGCCAGCATTTTATTCGGATTTGCTATCCTTAGCCTTTGATTGTCCCCAATCTCCCTGCAAGGCAGCAGATTGTCTTTTCTGTAGGGGGATTCTGCCCTTAGATGGTCGGCCCTCGCGGGTTTACGGGCACCATCTGCCTGAGCTTTGTGTAGAGTTTTCTGGTCTGGTCTTCTGAGCTCTGGAGCACCACCTGCCTGTTTGATAGAAGACAGAAAGAAGAGAAAAGACTGAGAAGCATTTAACCCATGAAGTGGGGATGGATTAGTTATGACCAGAGCGTGTACCACCACTCGGCGGTGGGTTCTGCGTCTTCACTTAAAGGGTTCCATCTACTCATGACTCCTTTGTCTGGCCCCTCACCAGGAACCTGTCCAGATTAGGTGACCCTGCCGGGAGCTAAGCTCCCGCTGGCATAGCTCCTTGAATCCCGGAAGCGCACAAGTCCTCCAACCACAACAAGGGTGAGCCTAATATGGAGGGTTAAATTAATGTAAAGGTCATCATAAGTTGTACGAAGTTCGTCTACTTTGTTCTGAAAAGAGTCGGAGAACAATGTTCTAGTAGTAGTACAGTGTATCTCAAACTGTGGTCCGCGGTGCCGTCCCAGGGTGTCCACAAAGTTTTTAAGAATAACTTGACGTTTTGTAGTTAAATTGAAGGTAACAGTAAAGTTTGAGACTTGAATTGCGCCGTCTTAGCGCGCCAGTTTTCGGAGAAAAGAAGTGTTCGGAGACTTCTGGATAGTGTCGCTTCAAACATCGAAACTCACGATTCATTCAGGCGGCATTCCTCACCTTCCCAGAGTTCTAACCTGGCACCCATTTCTGCCAGCGGCTAGGTCGAACACGGGGGTATTTATTTTTCCAACCACAAGTACAACTCACAGCTTCCAGTGGGAATCGACCACGGGTTGTTCGAACGTCAGAAGCCCAGTTGAGTGGGTTTCCAAAATAGGCTACTTAAGCCCCAAGTTAAATGGAATTGTAGGGGAGCGACAGAAACTAAATGTTAAACTTATTTCAGTTTTTTTTTCAAATAAAATGGCTTAATACACTTTTGAGTTTGAAAACTCGAGTTGGAGGCGAAGGCGCGCATCCCAGCACCAGAGCTGGAAGTTGTCAGCGACCCACAACTGATGGCTTGCTCCAGGATCGGTGAACCAGAACCATCCAGACCCTGCTTCACCTCTCCGTGGTGCCTCTAGTAACAGACTAACCTGTCTAGTCTGGCCAAGCGAGTAGGGATCGAAGAGGGAAGACAACCCGGTACTCAAAAATGTCGTGCTGAAGTCGGATATGTTGGACCGAAAGGCGCAAATATCACAGTTATTCTGCAAACCACAACACAACGCAGACACGCCCACTTAACGTCCTTTTAAGGGCGGAAGACGAAGTGGTATACTCCTTTAGTCATCGGGTGAACTCAAGCAAGCAAATCTCGAGTTGAACGTGGATCCTGGGTGTCCACGACTAAAAACCCTTTTAATGGAGGTCCGTGGTAAAGGAAGGTTTCAGAACTGCAGTTCTAGTTTAATGTTGGTGATCCACATTTCCGTTTAGCCCCTTCACCCCTTCCCATCAGGGTTACGTGAACCCATTGGAGCAGGTGGTGGATGGTGTTGTGGGAGCAACCGACAAGTACTGCCGGTTATGGTTCTCACTCCGTTATGGCAGGCAGACGATCTCATGTATAGAGACAATGTCCACTAGTACAGTCAATGCCAAGAAGGAAAGAATGGAAAACTACCTTCTTATATTGTCTATAATAATCATATCAAAACACGACTTAATGTCTATAACTAACGACGTTAATGGGGATTCCACAGCCACCTCGTCTAGTAGGGGGTGTAATGTGCAACAGGTGACACCCGATCGTCATCAAGCTACTGTATGCAAGATCACAAATAAAGAGACACAAGAAATAATCATCATTTTTCGGGCACATCATGAAAAGAGGAATGTTGGAATACTTGGTTACAACTAGAAAATTAAAAGGAAAGAGAGATCGCGGACGACAAAGAGAGAAAATACTGGATAGCTTGGTGTCATGGCATTTGAAAACGGCCAACAACAGAACTGATACGATGCACTGTATATAGAAGATTGTGGAAGGACATGATCGCCTACGCCAACTGGTATGTCACATGATGATGATGATGATCCAAAATCGTTGGTTAGTCGAAGACCCCGGTATCAATGTAAACTAAGTAAAATCCATAATTACTCAACTGCCCGTGCCAGTGGAAGCATCCGAATTAACATCTCATCTCATTGAAGGATTGAAGCAAAGAAAGGCAGCTGCATATCCTATCATAGCAGCTACAGACGCCAAAAGACATAAGGCCATGCCGCACCGAAAGTGAACGCATGCGAATTGTCCTTCGTCCAATGATATTATCATTCATTTTAAGCAATCGGAATATCGAAACAAGATCCGGATGAAAAACACGATGTGCACAGAGCACTAAACTCAGTAGATCCGGCAGCAACGCGAGATAAAAAGTAACAGAATATAAGAAAATAAACTACAGTGATTATCCAAATGTTTTGGTAAAGAATATGTGAAATATGAGAGTTCATTTATGAGACAAATGAGTACTGAAGAATTGGCGTTCCAAAAATGTTTAGAACATCTGGCATGGGCGATTATTTGGTCTCATTAACACAGAGCCTCACTAACATAGACATTGTTGTGAAAGAAAGCAAAAATAAAGGACTCAGCCTTAATAATAAAAAGATAGAGGTAATGGTAACAACAAAGAAAAAGACATCACCTCAGTGCAAAATAAAGACAAGTATAACAATATTAAAACAGGTAAATGAATTTAAATATTTGGGAACTTTGTTAACCTCAGACGGAAGATGTACAAAAGAGGTGCGATGCAGCATGGCTTAGGCAAAAGCAGCTGTCCAAAAAATTAGGAAGGTACTGTGCAATCCATTTTTTGACAATCGAAACAAGAAATAGAGTTCTTAAATTTTATGTAGAGTCAGTCTTAACATATGGATGTGAATCATAGGCATTAGGACAACAAATAAGAAAATCACTGGAGTTTGTAGAAATGTGGTTTTACAGAAGAATGTTGAGAATACCATGGACACCTAAGAAGAATAATGAAAATGTTCTGAGAGAGGTCAAAGCAAAAAGAGAGCTAATTTCCAATATTAGGAAGAAACAATCATCATTTTTTTGGCCATGTAATGAGAAGAGAACAGCTGGAATATATTGTAACAACTGGGAAAATTGAGGGACGAAGACATAGAGGAAAGCAAAGAGAAAAAATACCAGACAGCTTAAGAGAATGGCTTGGCAAAAGGTCAACAACAGAAATGATAAATAATTGTCGAGATCGAAAGTTGTGGAGAGACATGATCACCTACGCCAGCAGGCCCTTTACTTGATGATGATGAACGCAGAGCGGAACATCGTTGGTACAGGTGAAAGGTCAAAGTTCGAGCCTGGGGTTATAGAAATTGCAGACCCCAGCTTAAGGCCCAATATGAAATTCAACGTTACAATATGTTGTTGCAGACAATCTAAGCTGATAGTGCGATGACAGACAAATCAAAGCTGATCAAGATCCCTAATCCGCTTCAACACATGTCACAGCATTTCCCAATATGCATTGGCAAATTCTTGGTAAAGTCCTAGTTTAGCGTCTTTCTCTTAAACGAGTAATCTTCCCTGATTGACCAGACGTATTTAAATTTATCAACTGCTAAATGTTTTTAACCATTTAATTTTATGTTTTCAACAAGGTTTATGGTTAGGTTTATGTCTATGTTTATGGTTAGGTTTATGTCTAGGTGTATGGTTAGGTTTATGTCTAGGTTTATGGTTAGGTTTATGTCTAGGTTTATGGTTAGGTTTATGTCTAGGTTTATGGTTAGGTTTATGTCTAGGTGTATGGTTAGGTTTATGTCTAGGTTTATGGTTAGGTTTATGTCTAGGTGTATGGTTAGGTTTATGTCTAGGTTTATGGTTAGGTTTATGTCTAGGTGTATGGTTAGGTTTATGTCTAGGTTTATGGTTAGGTTTATGTCTAGGTGTATGGTTAGGTTTAGTGTATTCCTAACCCTAACCCAAGAAAATTATTATCATTCTCACAGTTGCTATCTTTTATTTTATCAGCAAACAACATACTCAGAGTTGTTATCTTTTATCTTATCAGCAACTAACATTCTCAGAGTTGTTATCTTTTATCTTATCAGCAAATAACATACTCAGAGTTGTTATCTTTTATCTTATCAGCAAATAACATACTCAGAGTTATCTTTTATCTTATCAGCAAATAACATACTCAGAGTTGTTATCTTTTATCTTATCAGCAAATAACATACTCAGAGTTGTTATCTTTTATCTTATCAGCAAATAACATACTCAGAGTTGTTTGGGACAGATTACACAACGAACGAAAAAAGTGCAAAGGGACGTCACTCCGGGGTTATTCCCAGCTTTTTTCTCATTTCTGATCTTATCTCTCAAACTGTTTCCTGTCATTCGTCTAATGCATTTCATCTCAGTAGCGGTTTTTTCTGCTTATTGTTCTTGCATCGAATGAGTACTGAAGAATTGGCGTTCCAAAAATGTTTAGAACATCTGGCATGGACAATTATTTGGTCTCATTAACACAGAGCCTCACTAACATAGACATTGTTGTGAAAGAAAGCAAAAATAAAGGACTCAGCCTTAATAATAAAAAGATAGAGGTAATGGTAACAACAAAGAAAAAGACATCACCTCAGTGCAAAATAAAGACAAGTATAACAATATTAAAACAGGTAAATGAATTTAAATATTTGGGAACTTTGTTAACCTCAGACGGAAGATGTACAAAAGAGGTGCGATGCAGCATGGCTTAGGCAAAAGCAGCTGTCCAAAAAATTAGGAAGGTACTGTGCAATCCATTTTTTGACAATCGAAACAAGAAATAGAGTTCTTAAATTTTATGTAGAGTCAGTCTTAACATATGGATGTGAATCATAGGCATTAGGACAACAAATAAGAAAATCACTGGAGTTTGTAGAAATGTGGTTTTACAGAAGAATGTTGAGAATACCATGGACACCTAAGAAGAATAATGAAAATGTTCTGAGAGAGGTCAAAGCAAAAAGAGAGCTAATTTCCAATATTAGGAAGAAACAATCATCATTTTTTTGGCCATGTAATGAGAAGAGAACAGCTGGAATATATTGTAACAACTGGGAAAATTGAGGGACGAAGACATAGAGGAAAGCAAAGAGAAAAAATACCAGACAGCTTAAGAGAATGGCTTGGCAAAAGGTCAACAACAGAAATGATAAATAATTGTCGAGATCGAAAGTTGTGGAGAGACATGATCACCTACGCCAGCAGGCCCTTTACTTGATGATGATGAACGCAGAGCGGAACATCGTTGGTACAGGTGAAAGGTCAAAGTTCGAGCCTGGGGTTATAGAAATTGCAGACCCCAGCTTAAGGCCCAATATGAAATTCAACGTTACAATATGTTGTTGCAGACAATCTAAGCTGATAGTGCGAATGAGAATGTCAGTCTTAACATTAATTGTTTCCACTCTTCTTCTACTGTGCCTAACGAAGTAGGCACAGTAGAAGAAGAGTGGAAACAATTTAAGGAAACAGTAACTAACATCTCTAAAACAGTTTGTGGAACGAAGCTAAGAACAAGAGAAGGGAAAAAGAGCACCCCGTGGTGGAACGAAACAATCAGAGAAGCAATTAAAGAAAAGAAGAAACTGTTTAAAAATTGGAGGGAGAACAAGAACCAAGAAAAATATGAAAGATATGCCTTAGTTCGAAAAAGAGTTAAAATGCTGATCAAAGAAGCTAAGCAAAGGAATTGGACAGAATTCGGACAAAACATGAGCAGGGACTTCAAGACAGCCACAAGAGATTTCTACAAAGCAGTAAAAGCCACAAGAGCGAGAAAAGAAAACCATGATCCTACTGAGCTGATAAATGACAAAGACGGACAACCAATATCAAACAACCAATGTATGCAACAGAGATGGAAAGAATATTTTGAAGACCTGTTAAACATACCAACTACCAACAAGACAACAAAAACCACACTAGAACTCACAAATACTGAACCCAACATAATGAAAGAGGAAATAGAAGAAGTAATCAAATATGCACCAAGAAACAAAGCACCAGGGATAGATAACATTCCAATAGAAATAATAGCAGCAGCGGGAGAAACAGGAATGCAATGGCTGCACAGAATATTTAATGCAGCATGGCACCAACAACAAGCCCCAGAAGACTGGCAACAGGCAATCATCATACCAATATGGAAAAAGAAAGGTAGCAAAAGAGACTGCAATCAATATAGAGGTATATCTCTGCTCAGCCATGTAGGAAAGCTATACGCCAAAATCTTGGAAAAAAGACTGAGACCAATAATAGAACTACAGTTAAGCGATTCTCAAATGGGGTTCCGAAAAAAACAGAGGATGTACCGACGCACTATTCACACTAAAACAGCTTGCAGAAAAAAGACAGAACACAACCAAAACTTATACATAGCCTTCATTGACCAGGAAAAAGCATTCGACAGAGTAAACAGAGAACAACTGTGGGAGATACTAACAACATACGGAGTAAGCCAACATCTAACCGACATTATTAAAAGTCTCTACGCCAACAGCAGCTGCAGGGTCAGAACAGCAACAGGCTACACAGACCACTTCGAAGTTAGATCAGGTGTAAGACAGGGGTGCGTACTATCTCCCCTACTGTTTATTACATACATGGACCATATATGCAAGCTAGCCAACCCATCAGAGACAGAGGAGATCAACGAGCTTCTATTTGCAGACGACCAGGCACTAATACATGAAACAATAGAAGACCTACAAGAACACTTAAACAAACTCAACATCTTAGGAACAAAATACAACATGAAAATCAACATCAACAAAACAGAAGTCATGAATGTCGCCAAAAATAAACAGAACATCAACATAACTATAGAAGGCAGACAACTAAAACAAGTAGAGGAATTCAAATACCTAGGAAGTCTAATGACAAACGACAATTCCCAAACAGCAGAGATAGAATCAAGATGCAACAAAGCTTGTCAAATCATCGGACAGTTATCACCACTATTGTCCAACAAGGAAATAACTCTGGAGGCAAAACGAGCACTATACAATACAATCTTCATTCCAACGTTGTGCTACCAATGCCAGACCTGGACTCTAGATGCAAGAACAATAAGAAAAATAACCTCTACAGAGATTAAATGTGTTAGACGAATGACAGGAAACAGTCTGAGAGATAAGATCAGAAATGTAGAACTGAGAAAAAAGCTAGGAATAGCCCCAGCCATAGAATATATAAGGAAACAACAGATAAAATGGTTCGGCCACGTGACAAGGCAGAAAGAACAAAACACAACACAACGAGCCTTCAACAAACGTTGTGAGAACAACAGACCCAAGGGTCGACCACGAAAAAGATGGATCGATGGAATATTAGAAGCACTAGGAAACATAACAGCAGCAGAGGCGAACATAAGAGCAAAAGACCGCAAATTATATCTCCCCTCGACGCTGAAAGGCAGATGAGGAAGGAAAGAAGAAGAAGAAGAAGAAGTTCTTGCATCTAGGGTCCAGGACTGGCATTGGTAGCACAACGTTGGGATGAAGATTGTATTGTAGAGTGTCCGTTTTGCCTCCAGAGTTATTTCCTTGTTGGACAATAGTGGTGATAACTGCCCGATGATTTGACAAGCTTTGTTGCGTCTTGATTCTATCTCTGCTGTTTGTGAATTATCGTTTGTCACTAGACTTCCTAGGCATTTAAATCTCATTACTTGTTTTAGTTGCCTGTCTTTTATAGTTATGTTGATGTTGTTTCTCTTTTGTGACATTCATGACTTCTGTTTTCTTGACGTTGATTTTCATGTTGTATTTTGTGCCTATGCTGTTGAGTCTCTCTAAGTGCTTTTGTAATATTTCGCGTTTAAAAGCGCATCTATCACACAATCGCTATAAAGTTGTAAAAAAAACGCTTCGTGTTCTCAAAACAACAAATAACCTTTCCAAAACAAACGCAGCTGTTTTGTTTTATTTTAGTTTTTGTTTTTCTCCGTTGAATGTCTTGAGTCGAAAAGCTGGCTAGTTTTGTTTTGTCTTTTCTGCAAAATCTGCTGAAAACCTTATTGTGTGTTTTTAAAAAAAATTTTTTTCTGAAAAGTCTGTGTGTAGAAATGATGGCACATGTTTGCTCTTTTTTTACTGCCGATAACATTCTAAATTTACTTCTGTATCACATGCATTCATCATCATCATCATCATCATCATCATCATCATCATCATCATCATCATCATCATCATCGTCATCATCATCATCATCATCATCATCATCATCATCATCATCGTCGTCATCATCATCATCATCATCGTCATCGTCATCATCATCATCGTCATCACCATCGTCGTCGTCATCATCATCATCATCATCATCATCATCATCATCATCATCATCATCATCATCATCATCGTCGTCATCATCATCATCATCATCATCGTCGTCGTCATCATCATCATCATCATCATCATCATCATCATCATCATCATCATCATCATCATCATCATCATCATCATCATCATCATCATCATCAAGAACCTTGCCGGATGACGTAGGTGATCATGTCTCTCCACAACTTTCGATCTCGGCAGCTATCATCTCTGTTTTTGACCTTCTGCCAAGCCATTCTCTTGACTGGTATCTTTTCTCTGTGCCTCCCTCTATCTCTTCGTCCCTCAGTTTTCCCGGCTGTCACAATATATCCCAGCTGTTCCCTTCTCATAACATGGCCAAAAAAAATGATGATTTTGCTTGAGCCATTCTGCATCTCACCTCTATTGTACATCTACCGTCTGAAATTATTATTGTTCCCAGATATTTAAATTCATTTACTTGTTTTAATAATGTTCGACTTGTTTATTGTGCATTGCGGTGATATATTTTTCATTGTTCCTACCATTACTTTTGTATTTTTGCTACAAAAGCATTAACTCTTTCCATACGGAATCTTTTTATCAACGCAACGGAAAAGATTTTAGAGACAAAATTGTTCATGGTTTTAAGAATCAATCTACATATTTATATTTATCCAACATATAACATATTATATATGAATGTTTAGATAATTGAACAAGCTATTAGATTTCACCAATATCAAGATGATACAAGACATGTACAAAGAATATGGGTTGATGGCGTTCACACTAATCAAATTGAGCGTGGCGCACTAAGCGGTGGAACGCACGCTACCGAAATCGGCGTGGCACACAGTGTGGAGAAACGTACGGAAAGAGTTAATGGGTACATTTATGCAGATTTCTAGGTAGTCCAATTCACAGCCATAAGTTGATATGGGATAAACATCGGTTCTTAGAAACCTAAGTCGTTAGTTTATATTATTCTTGATTAACATATGGATGTGAATCATGGACAATATGACAACAGACAAGAAAATCACTAGAGGCTGTAGAAATGTGGTTTTACAGAAGAATGTTGAGAATACCATAGACAGCTAAGAAGAGTAATGAAATTATAAATAATTGTGATGATCGAAAGTTGTGGAGAGACATGGTCACCTACGCCAGCAGGCTTGGTACTTGATGATGATGATATTATTCTTGGCGTCTGCTGTGCAGTTATTTTGTTTTATTCATTGCAATGTTATGTCTTCTTTTAATCTGATTTGCAACCTTAATTTACAATGCACCAATATATTTAAAACTGTTTTCCATTTGTTTTCCATTGCTACATATGCAAGCAGATACACCTGTTTTTATTGTTGTAAAAATGTTATATTTTTAAAACACATATTTATGGATATCTATTTTGTTCTAAATATTACATTGGGCTAACGTTATCATTTCTCAATGCTAATTTATGCAGTCTATAAAAGCGCTGTACAAATGACAAAAGGTCCGGTTCGATCCTGATCGACGGCTTCCAGCTTCACCCAGCCACTAAATGGGTACAGATTCCCCCTTACAGAAAAGACAAGCTGCTGCCGTGCAAGAAGATTGGGGACCATCAAAGGCTAAGGAAAGCAAACATAAATAAAATGCTGGCAGAAATCGGATGCACTGGGCCATTGGCGCGGAACATAGTGCAACGTTCCAACATGTAATCAGTCAGAGTGGATCTAACGGATTTTAATCATGGTGCTCTGTCTGTGGGGTCCCCCCACGCAGGGGAAGTGCCGGGCCCCATGTCTCGTAGGGGCCCACCCCAGGCTACTGGTGTTCACCCTGACCCACGGGATTGCCCCCAGAACACAGACCTACGAAGCACAATGTGGACCGCGCCCACCTCCCTGGAAAAGAAACTGTACGGGGCAACTGAATCACTTAAACAGACAGCTGCCTTCATAAGAGAGTCCGGAGTCCTACTCTGACAGTTATGATCGCAGCAGAAGAAGAAGAAATGAGTACCAGAATTTTTACTGGGAAAGTAAAGCAGCACGGGCGTAATACCGACCACATTACTAAAAAAAAATTGTGCCGAAGGTGTATAAAAATTAGGGTCATTAACACCATATTCTCTATACGCCACTTGGCGTGACGGGGGCTCTACTTTTTTCTATAAAAGCCTGTTTCATCAGCATTTTTTTTTATTTCTGGTAAAGCATTCTTTCCAGCCTTGAGAGTTCGTAGCAGATATAAAGAGTAACGCCACGCCACATAGTGACGTTTAGGGAACATTGTTGTAGTGCTCATATAAAAAAAAGACTTTACAGCGAATTGGGTTCACTGCAGGCGAGGCATTCCCATATCCGCTCAGTTCTTCGTTCCAGCAGCCAACAAAGTGCTCATCCTGATTGTTCATAATTTTTTTTTAGGTTGTTTTTGGTTCTGAGGTTCTTAGGTCTTTTAGGTTTTTGGGGCATGTTAAAAGACACAAGAGCCTACTAAAAGTAATATTGGCAGGGAACATACAGGGTAACAGAGGCAGAGCAAGACTAACATGGACTAGTAATATCAAAAGATGGACATGAAAGTCCTATACAACATCAAAGCATGAGACAGAGCGGAATGGCGATCTATGGTAGCTAACCTTCGATGGGTAGACGGCACTCGATGATGATTTAGGTTCCGAAAAAGAGGTAAGCAGATTATGATGCACTTTTCCAAGTCGATGGGGGGGGGGGGGGGGGGGAGTAGAAGCGCCTGCAACCTGCGGTAGCAATAACAGGGTCGGCGCACCATCAGCTGACCAAGTCCCAGCAGTTCTACCTCCTCGTGGTCTCCCCTGGAAATAGTCTGCGTCAAACCAGACTGGCTAACAGAAGCTAGGATCGCCCTATTTGATGTTCACTATAGTGGTGGATGTTACTACGATATAGAGGACCTAGTATTGCAGTACCTCTGGGCTGGACTAGTAGTTTCCCAGCATAGCCTGGGATAGAGGAACTCCAACTTCTCAAGTAAGAGCCGGGAATGTCAAGAAAGACATTGCGAACCCACCACATCTTATGAGTCAAAGGGCAACCAGCCCCCGTCAACTCGTGGCAATCCGTCAACAACAACAACAACAACAACAACCAAGTCGATGTGACGCTTCGTCGTGGATATAACCAGGTTCACGCATCGGCGCCAAATCCGTTGTAAACTTTGTTGTCAGTGAGCTCGTCCTAAGAATCTGTGTCCCAAAATATAAAACCAGGCACCCACTTCGATGAAATACTCGATCTACTGCAATACAAATGGTAAATTTGCAGTCGAATAAATATCACAGATTCTGTCCAGGTACAAAATTAAGGTCCGATGCTGTTCCACATCAGTCAACGGTCGTCGCCTGCAGTACGGTTCTCCGTGCGTTGGCACCTTTAGACGTGCTGATTTCATGGTTCAGTGAATGAGACCAGATAACTGGTGTCTCCGCAAATGAAAATCAAGACAAGAGAGAATCACTTGAAAACACACTGCAGCAAAAATGCTACTTGTACATAATCTGCTTCTACTAGACGGTCAGATCGGCCCTCCGCACCAACCGGAAGTCATACTTTTTATAAACATTTGGCTAATTTTTTGTTAGGTAAATGTGGTTGGTATTATGCCAGGTCGCCTTTCCTTCGCATGAAAAAAAAAATGATCAAAGGGATGAGATTTCTCAGAAAAATACTGAAAGTTTCTCGGACAGATAAAAATACCAACAAAGGAAATTCCCGAAGAGACCAGCGCAAAAAGAGAGATACTACAAAATATAAGGGAACAAATTGTACATATTTTCGGTCACTTCATGAGACGATGAAAGCTGGAATACTTGACTACAACTAGCAAAATACAGGGAAAGAGAGATCGTGACGGCAAAAAGAGAATATACTAGATAGCTTGGTGTTGTGGCATAGTAAATAGTCAACACCAGAAATGATACGATGCGCCGTAGCAGAGGGAGACGCGATAGCGCAGTGGTTAGTGAACTGGACTACAAAGTACAATAGGTTTGGTTCGATCCTGATCTACGGCTTCTGGGTTCACACAGCCTTTAATTTGTACCGGATTTTTTCTGGGAAAGTAAAGCGGCACGGGCGTAATACCGACCACATTACCACAAAAACCATATGCGGAAGGTCTATAAAAAAGAAATTATGGTCACTAACACCACATTACCTATACACGACATGGCGTGACGGGGCTCTTTCCATTTTTTACTTACTGTGGCAGAGAATTGCGGAAAGATATACTGTTTCCTACGTCAAACGGTATTGCACATGATGCTGATGAATACAGTATATCATCATGTGCCATACCGGTTGGCGTAGGCGATCATGTCCCTCCACAATTTTCTATCCACAGTGCATCGTATCAGTTCTGTTGCTGACTGTTTTCCATGCCATGACACCAAGCTATCCAGTATTTTCTCTCTTTGTCGTTCGAGATCTCTCTTTCCTTTTATTTTGCCAGTTGTAGCCAAGTATTCCAACTTTCCTCTTCTCATGATGTGCCCGAAAAATGTTGATTGCTTCTTTCTGATGTTTTTTAAGAGCTCCCTTTTTGTGTTGGCCTCTTTGAGAACTTCCTCATTGGTCTTTTTCATCCTGTTGTCCAGGAAAAATTCAACATTCTTCTGAGAAATCCCATCTCTGTGGCCTCTAATCGTCTTTTCATTTACACAACATATTTCATGTATACAGTATATACCATATGCATTAAGGTGTGGATCAAGCTCTTATTTACTTACGTTTAATATGGATGTATGTCTGGCAAAGAAAAAAAAAACATAATCGTTTTCATTTAATCACTAAACAACCTGAAACCAGACCAATCAAGATTCTGCAAGAGTAAACAAAGAAGCAGTTACATAGACCAGACGTATGTCATAAAAATATAAGGAATGGTAGAGAATATTAGTAAAGGGGAAGAGAAGAAGTTATACAATAAATAGATAAACATGAGTATTTTTAGAAATCTGGAGTAGCGACGGTCCAGGTCGAATGCTGGTACACAGCTGTTTGTATTTATCTTAAAATGGAATTTTAGTTCTAATCTTGGACATATTGAAGTATTTATGAACGTAGATGTCTTGAGTCTAGTATGGTTCACTCATTCTGACAACTGGGATTTTATGAAAGTGGTTTCAATTTTTGGAGTATCTATCTATCTTTCGTTCGCCTGAAGTATTGTCTATATCTGCAATGTCGTTTCCTGTATAAATTTTACTGTCTTTTGTAATTCACATTTTTTTTGCACCAGTTACATACCATCATAAGAAACAGATAATCAAATCAATCAGAGGACCACAAGCCCCAAATCAGGATGCCTTTCATAATATGAATAGATATGAACAAGTTATCATTATACGCCTAAGAACAGGACACAATCGACTCCATAGTCACATGTACACAAAATTCAAGATCGGCACCTCAACTACTTGTACATGTGGACAGGCACCCCAGACTGCTGTACACATACATCAAGACTGCACTGAATATAGTAGACTGAGGAAAATCCATTGGCCCATAGATACAACACAACAGACAAAACTATATGGGCCACTGCAAGAATTTTTGGAGTGAAACAGAAAATGTAAAATTTCCAGCAAAAATAAATATTTGCGTGTAAATGATATTTTAGTAAACACTGGATACAAAGAAGGGGAAATTATGTGTGATTATCTTCTTCTTTCTTTCCTCATTTGCCTTTCAGCGTCGAAGGGAGATATACATTGCGGTCGTTCGTTCTTCTTTTTGCCTCTGCTGCTGTGTTTCTAATATCCTGTCATTCCAGCTTTTTCGTGGTCGGCTTTGGGTCTGATGTTCTCGCCACGTTTATTGAAGGCTTGTTGTGTTGTGTTTTGATCTTTCTGCCTTATCACGTGGCCAGACCATTTTATTTGTTGCTTTTTAATATATATATTCTATGACCGGGGTTTCCTACCTTTTTTCTCAGTTCTTCATTTCTGTTTTTTCTCTCGGGATGTTTCCTGTCATTCGTCTGACACATTTCATCTCAGTGATTGTTATTTT